>JANJGK010000022.1:2980456-2995456 GCA_039081455.1 Macrobrachium rosenbergii
TGACGTAATTGATCAAGACACGTTTTCTTTCTCTCAAAGTGGCAACGTGACTCGAACAACGCATGTAACAACATGAAATCACTCGTCTTGAGCCCGTATGGGACGAATCGGCGTTTGTTTTGCAAACTTGTCATCGCTAACCCAAAACAAAGCGTTCCCTCTTATCTCAACTGATGACAACTGAAATGAAACAAGCCTTGGTGGACACACACACGTGTTCATAAGCTACGCTTTTACCAAGAAAGATTCTAAACTACGTTACTTTTAAAATTGTATTAACAATTCTAAATTACGCTATCAAGTTAATTAATCAGTAGTACTTTTGAGATCTGATGCCAAACTAAATATGACACTTCAACAACCATTATCATTAAACATAACACATGAAAAAAGTAAATATGTCAAAATTATAGGAGGATATACGTATTACAAGGCAACATCATGAAATTATATATATATATATATATATATATATATATATATATATATATATATATATATATATATATATATATATATATATATATATATATATATATATATATGATGTAAACACTACTGGTTACTTTTTACCAGATATAAATGTAACTGTAATAGCCACAATGCCCTCTTAACTTCTTGAATTCTTCGTGCATTTTGGATATGCTTGTCACTACAAAGCTTTGGATCCAAGTGCAGAAATATGATGCAATTATGGTGCCCGGTAACGGGAAATGAACCCGCGCCCCATAATCACAATGATGCCACTTCGCTGACCTGACCACTTAAAGGAAATGAACCCACATCCTATAATCACAACGAGGTCATGTTTCCGTGGTCAGGCAACATGACCTCACTGTGATTATGGGACACTGGTTCGTTTCCCACTACCGGACATCATACCTGCTTCATATTTCTTGCATTTGGATTCAAAGGCTTTGTAGTGACGAGTGTATCCAAAAAGCGCAAAGAATTCGAGAAGTTAAAGAGGGCATTGTGGCTGTTACAATTGCACACACACACACACACACACACACACACACACACACATATATAGATGTATGTATGTATGTATTAATGAATATTGCACTACAAATGTTGTTTGATATCAAATCAGCTCAACCTTGGAATTAACACCAAAGGGGTAAATGAACTTAAAAGTGATAAGCGATCCGTCAGCAATCAGATTCGAAGCACCGAATGGTTGGGAAACGAGGACTTTTCAGTGGCGCATTTGTAGCTACTAAAAATTATCACAGCGTGTGTGACAAAAATTCATAAATAGCTACGTGTTTCAAACTTAACAATAGGCTGTCATGGTGGAGGTGGGTTGATATGGAGTGTAAGTACAATAACATGAATTCCACACGCATATATACGACAGAGTCAGTATCAACTTATACGGTACCTCACTTGACAGCCTAATAGTTAGCATCGTTCCCCAACCTGGTGGCGGACCACTTATCACTTATGAATTAATTTCGGTGTTTATTCTGAGATTGAGTGAATTTGACATTAAACGCATTTGTGAATCAAAATATTTCTCTTTGGGAAGTTATCAGTATTATTATTCCCTCTAACAACGGAAATGGAAGGTGTTTAGGTGTCACCCATCTCCATTTGTGAGCATTAGCAAGATATTTCATGAAAGGGTGAACAGGTTTTTATGCTACTCTATGCATTTATTCATTCGGTGACCTGGCCGAGATCATCATCGTTTAAGACGATTTATCGAGAAGGTATCTGGATGTATAAACTTGCCAACTTTCAAGAAGACCAGTTTACTTGCTCTTGAGATATCCTGTACTAAAGCATGCACATTTAATTAGCTTTAGTGGAGATATATTCTTCATTGAGTGCTATTGTTTTGTGTGATGTTGCTGCTGTTGACTTCTAGACCTTTGTGTAAATTTTCTTTTTCATCTATGGATGGAACCCAAGATTAATTATTCCTAAATTAATTTGAACATTAACTTTAAAATTTAATGTTCTTTAGAAAATGTTTACCTTTGAAGCTCTTGTCTGCGGTTGGCGGGTCGTAGTGCACAGATGTAAAGCGGAAGACCAAGTTAGGCGTTAAGTGATGTTAAAACACACATCCATGAAGACAGGATCCTAAATTTGAGATGATGTCTACTTTAGGGGGTGATTTTAATGTGGAATTTCCTCTGTCTCTCTCTATTTCTCCGGTGTTAATGAACCTAACCGGCCTAATGTATTCTTGTAGAGGTATGAATCATAGTTTTATCTAAAGTCTCATTAATTTCTGAGAATTTGAAATTCAGCGAATTCATTTTTATTTATACAGATTTTATGTGTAATTCCATAGTAATTAGCCTAAGAAAGAATTTTGTTTTGCAATCTCTCAAGGGCATTTTTGGTAATTTTTTTACTTGGGATATTGACCTAGAAACTTTTGACGTTAGTGTAATTAATCCATAATCAGAAACGAGAAAAATTTCATTGACCTCGGCGTGGACCTCTCCTGATAAAAAGCATAGTCTATTAATTACGAAGCATTTGTCCGTTATCACCAATTGAGAATACTCGGTAAGCGTTCTAGTTATGTGTTCCAATTCAGCTGACCATAAAGTGTTCGAGGCGCCACCATTGGTAATTGATTGTGATAATAACGACATCCACTGACTGTATAGACTGCAATGCTTTGCAGTAATTGGATCGTGATGTGGACAGTTGATGAGTTTTAGAAATAGCGTCACATGTTACCTTCAACAGGCACGACCGTTTATGGACAGTGCTGTCTTTTTCATGCATTTGTTCATATTTTGCTCTCATCCTTCCGTGGTGTATTTTATTACGGTTTTTTGAGGGGAATCGAATTGGCATGAACCCCAATCTTACATTGTTCGACTTGGGCGCCCCTCGATTGGTTAGTTACGGAGAAAAAAGTACACTCTGTACATTGATATTTTAATATATTTTTTTATATCTCCATTTAATGAGCAGAGCATTTATCTAAACCCTAAATCTTGTAGTGCTCTAGTCAGACATTGTTTTAATAACACATACCTTAATTCAAATAGAAAACTAACTAACACAGGCATGACTCCCAACGAAATGCTATGTGAGAAATTCGTATGTATGCACATTGCCTGTGAAAGGTTATAGTTCTTATGTTTGTCGTCTTCATAAGCATGTTATTTTTTGGAGAGTAAGGTTTTTCAGATGGTTAGCTACTTTCCACGTTTAGCCATTGACATCGTTATTATCTGTTGTTATCTTTACTGGCTTTACTAACTAGATTTTGTTAATGCCGAGCAGTGACAGACTGGAAGATTAGGTACTCTGTCTCAAGTTCCCACTAGACTGAGTTAGTAAATTCACTGGTATAATTTTTTTTCTATTATAGGCCATCCCTTAGAGGTGCCGCCGCCTGGTGTTAGTCTTTCGGAATGAGGTTGCTAGACCAATGCCTTTTGTAGCCTTGGTTGCGACCATCATAGTCATAAAACTACCAGGTACATATAAATTTACGTCTATAGGACAGCAGTGGCTCGATGGAGCTTTAGTGGAGCGTGCTGTGCTTATTCTACTCACAGGAGTCGGGCCTGGGCCTCCCCGCTCGGTAATCACGAATGTTACCACTACATATATTATATATATATATATATATATATATATATATATATATATATATATATATATATATATTACATATATATATTACATATATATATATATATATATATATTACATATATATATTACATATATATATATATATATATATATATATATATATATATATATATATATATATATATATATATATATATATATATATATATATATATATATATATATATATATATATATATATATATGTATATATACATATATATATACATATATATATATATATATATATATATATATATATATATATATATATATATATATATATATATATATATATATATATATATATATATATATATATATATATATATATATATATATATATATATATATATATATATATATATATATATATATATATATATATATATATATATATATATATATATATTGTTATGCGCGCAACTTGGCTAAGTTTATTACTTGATTTACGTAATTTTTATACGGCCTTGCACGCCAAGAACACACGTAACCTGTCGATGAGCTATGAATTAACCTCAAAGACAGCTGTTTATATTAACCAAGGTCGTCAGTTAAGGGAATTAACCTCAACAAAGAATATTCAATGAATAAAGACTTTACGATAAACGTCGCCAACTTCGGACGCAGGCAATCTCTACTCGTTAAGATGGTGATGAAACACAACGGCTCTTCCAAACAATGGATTCGAGACAAACAAAGAATGCATAAAGAATTAAAATGACTTGCCTACCCTAATCCCAAGTTACTCTTACTGGAATAATTTGGATGAAGCTAAACAATATAATAATTAGGCTTAATCTAGACTTCGTAAAAGCAACGTGTGCTTGGTAATCTACTGAGTGGCGGAAGAAGGGAACAAGGAAAACTGAAATAAAGTGGAAGATAATAGTAATTCGACAAAGGATGAACTAAAATTCCAGACTTACCGTTATACGAAGGTTGCTGCGCATCAACTGTCGATTGGGCGTGCTGGGATTAATTCTCCACTTCACTTAGTAACATAGACAAAAGAAAGACGGAGAGACCAAAGAATTCCCGAGCCGGGAAAGACGTCCGCTCTCCTCGATAGTTAAATTCTCTCTCTCTTGTCTGACCAGCGCTGGGTCAAAACAGGGGCAGCCGTTGATGCCCTCGGGGTCTGAAATTTTGTCAACACATCCGTTGTGCAAAACAGGTAAAAAAAAGCTTAGGGCCACCTATCTTAAAGTTGAATATGGAAATTTCCTATGGGGGGTTAAATCCCTAATGCTACAGACAAACGTTAAAGTTTGAACTGGCGACGCTCCTATGCGGGACAAAGGCTGTTCCCTGTCATGGTCAAGCTGATATTACTAAAACTAAATGTTCGAGGGTGAACAGCATAAATATTTATAAAAGCTCCCCCCCCCTAAGAGGGCCTTCACTCCCTTTTCGGGAGTGAAGGTCTGTACTAAGCAAGCTGTTCGCCTCGACTAGGTTACTCTTTTCCCCTGAGCAGATTTTGTCCTGTGTAGCCTACCTAGCTACAGAACTACCTAACCCTAGATAGGATATGAGGTACAATCCTTACTTTACCTAAGTCTAACAATACTAGAAGGTGCTTACGGTTATTATATGCTACCTCCAATAATCATGATGTTTTAGACTTAGCCTAGTGGTACATTCTATGGTATTCCCTAGACTAACCTATCCTAACCCAACCGTAGCACCAACATAAGAGTGGATGTTCTAACTAAATTACAAAGTGGTTTATGTTTAATGCAGTTGGTAATTACCAGTTAATTCATGAGGGTTGCCTCATATGATAAATGTTTGCCTCACTGAGGTCTTAGGCCATGCGTGTCATGAGCATAGTGGCTATTTTCACACTAGTTAGAATTATCTGAAGTTAATACTCTACTTACGTGATTATTGCGGCTCGGTGGTAAGTGGAAGGAACAAGGCTACTAATCTGATGTACCGTACTGAAGGCGGTCTAGGCTATGTACAAGAAAAGAGATCACACTGGCTACCTCCTCTGGGCAAGGGGCCAGGATCACACTGAGATGGTAGGGCACTGTGCCGAGAGGGCACTAGTGCCAGAATGAGCTTACGGCTCTGCAACTACTGGGCTCTCTTCCGCCCCTTCTTCTTCTTCTTCGGGTTCCTCCAAGGCCTATCAGTATCAGGCCTAGGAGGTGATGAGGGCACCGACTCTGGGGACAGGTCAGAAGAGCTAGCGGGTGTAAAGTCAGGGGCAACTTCATAAGCTACAGGAGGGCTCCCTACTCCGGCTGCTGCGACAACCGGAGCGAGAGCGATCTCGACTTCTGCGTCCCAGGAGGCAAGTTCATGGTCTTCCAGAGACGGTGTAACATTTCGATCCTCCAGGGGTTCATCCTCTGGGGTCAGATTTGGTAAAGTAGTAGTCTCGGGTGCTGGAGGCTCTCCGGTTGCGATGATCAAAGGCATGGGGAATCCTGAATCTCCCGGAGAAGGATTCGCCTCATGATTTAGACCCGGCATAGGGGCCTTCTTAATTGATAGCTCAACTTCCGTGACGGACGGAGCGTGGCACTGCTCAGTGCTCATAGGTGGCACTGGCAACAGTGGAGGGTCAGGCATGCCTGACAAGGGGTCCAGAGGTACAATACCTCGCGGATGACTTGAATTTGGCTGCGGCAGAGATTCCTGCCCCAGCAGGAGATCGTAGCCTCTCCGAGAGTCTTGTTCGGAGGCGTCCGCTGGGTGTTGCTTACTTGGGCAGCCCTCCCAATTTGTGGAGTGGCCTGGCCGCTTGCACGTCCTGCAGCGGTACTGCTCCTCCTGAATATCTCTTCGGGGAGAGGGAGGACCTCTTTGTGGGCCAGCCCTTCGCGACTGGAGAGGGCTAGACCTAGAATGGTTTGGTTTGTGCCCCTTCTGCTGACCACTTCGGTGGGCGGAAGGTGGGGTGTTGTCTTTCTCGGGAGGAGGTAACATGGCTGCGAAGTGGCGTTGGTAATGGGCTTCAACAGAGAAGATCCCGACCCAACAAGAAGTCCACTCCGGGCCAGATTCCACCCACCACGCCAAGGTGGTGGGGTAGCGTGCCCCAAGGTGTCGTAACCTGGAGCTGGACTGTGGGAACGGTAATGGTGTGGCCCTCTATCCACTTCATTTACTACCGGGTTTTTTCGTCAACCATGGCACCGGCGGGCACTTTGGGTCCTGGCGATCAGGCTAATGTCTGCTGCAGTCTCTACTGTGACTGGAAGGGTCACGGGCAGGCTAGGGCTCCGAAGAGGAGCCACCGAGATGAACTGGGTTTCCAGTCTCTCGTGGTAAAGGATCCGGTGCGGACCAGCCACAGAGAATGAGGTGCTAATTAGGTTGACAAATTTTGTGGTGGGGACATGTGGACAGGCAGGAGATCCAGCATTGTAGTGGCTGGCAGCACCACAGGATTTGCACGGGCTTCTTGGATGGGCTCGGGGCCTGCAGTAACTGTTGGAGGAGAGGGCTGAGCGGATGAATCGGGAGACGAGTTATGGCTGGTGGTAGTAGGCTGCTTATTAGTGCCGAGTTTGTATCGGCACTCAGCTTCAGCGTGCCCCACCTTCTTACAGTGGGTGCATGTAGGCTTGCTCGGCAGTCCATTCTTCGGGCGAGTTGAGTTCGAGAGGTAGGCCGGAGGAACGATTCGCTTCTGAGAGGTGCTGTGCGACTGATTAAAAGTTTCCCACGAATCATCCATGCGGCAGGCTTCCATAAGTGTGGTGGGCTGCTTGTCGTTAAGATATACAGCAAGGGGCCCAGGCACACATTGGTAAAGGTCTTCTAGCATGGTCCGATTGAAAAGATCCTCAAACGTCGTGCAGGCCAAGGAGTCGAACCAGCGGGTACCAGACTGGGTCTTGTGACATGCCCATTCCGTCCAAGACCAGCCGACTTCCTTGGCAAGACCTCGGAACCGCTGTCTCCATTTTTCGGGGGTTATTTCGTAGGCTTTTGTAATGACTCTATGAACTTCTGCCATGTTGCCTCTCTGGCTCTTCTCCAATGAGCGAAGCGCTGCCTTGGCTTTTCCCTCCATATGCTTGGCTAGTATTAAGGCTCTCTCCATCTCCGTGGTGCTGTAGTCATCGAAAATAGCCTCGATCTCCTCCAGCCATGCTTCTGGCTCGTCCTCAGTCCACTTGGGGACTAGGGAATTGATGCTCGAAATTGGAGCATTTGGTGCAGCAGGTGTAGGAAAAGTAAAGTAAGTATACCTTAGTTTTACCAGACCACTGAGCTGATTAACAGCTCTCCTATAGGACTGGAGGCTTGCTGTCTAGCCATAGCTTCGGCATTCTCCATTCTCGCTCTTTCCAGCTCGAGCTCCTTCTCCTTGAGGGTAACTCATGCTGTCTTCTTTCTTCTCTTTCATCTTCTAGCTGCCTCTGCTCGGCTTCATACGCCCTCCGTTCTTCTTCATACTTCCTCTGCTCGGCTTCATACGCCCTCCGCTCGGCTTCATACGCCCTCCGCTCTTCTTCATACTTCCTCTGCTCGGCTTCGTACGCCCTCCGTTCTTCTTCATACTTCCTCTGCTCAAGTCTTTCTTCCTTCTCCCGCTTGGCCAAGTCGGCCACTTGCTTCTTGACCCAGGTGGTAAGTTCCGAGCCGGTGAGACCTGCCACTGTCCCCAGCCCCAGGAATTTTTATAATTCTTGGCTGCCATGGTTCTGTTGGGGAAGGGCGTCTAACCGGGTCGACTGGGTGTACTTGGGCAGCGAGGAAGTGTCCCTTCAGTGACGTGGCACCCTTTCAAATGGTGGCACTGTGGTTGGGTGTTCCGTGTACAGGTCACACTGGTGGCACTCAGTATCCCTAGGCACTGGTGCAGGTTAGGTTCCAGAAGGACTTTCTCTTCTGTTCCCTTTTTGTTTGGTTTTATTTATTTTCTATTTGCTTGGTTGGTGGCACTATGGTGCCAATGTGTTCCTAGGAACCCTTTACTTAAGTCCAACTAGGCTATATAGGAGGAAAGGCACTCTACCCCAGCAGAGTGTAACAAATGAATGAGAGAGAAAGGGAAGGTAAAAGAGAGAGAGAGAGAGAGAGAGAGAAGTAAGCTATTCAATTGATGACAGTGCTGCAAATTATTGGCACTGTGGAATAAAGTGAATTTGGTTTTTTCTTTTAAAGATCCTAGTGAGTGGCTGGTCCCAGTACCCAGTGCTAACCACGTCTTCTTTCAGAGGGTGAAAACTACTGTTTTGCTTCGGTATGGGTAGCAGGCCTCACTCGTGACTGACAATTTATCACTGTAAAAGCTTTAACTTGCCCTCATCTACTCATGGGACAGAGGTGTTGCTTTTATTTAGGTTAATTAAAGTAATTGTGTCGGTGTTGGCCCTTCTTTCTTTGAAGAGGGTCACGCCCACTCGATTAGGTTATGATGGCTTACTTGAATGAAGAGAGAGAGAGAGAGAGAGAGAGAGAGAGAGAGAGAGAGAGAGAGAGAGAGAGAGAGATTTTCAATCAGCTAATTTTCCTTGCTGCTTGAAAACAAGTTAAGTAAAGATTATATAAGTGCACAATGGCAGGGTTCTAAATGAAATGCAGATACGTCGTCTTGGGCTTCCTTAAGGGATTGCTGTACAATCGTAACTTTTCCTGGGAGCCGATTCAACGACGCCACAGGAATTTAGCGTAAAATTATAAGTTTTTATTTATATGTTTTGCTTTACTTCGGGTATTTGTATAGGAACCTGTGATGTGTGTTAATCCTAACTAAGGCCTATCGTTCCCTGACTAAATTATATCTTGTTTTTTTTTTTTTTTTTTTTTGTCTACTGAACCTGTCTAGCTCAGATATTGCAAGGTATAACTACTAGGCTGAAGAAAGTAGTTCCAAAAGTGGCTGAAGACGTAGCCTGGTCACTACAACAATGACAATAAAAGGGTCTTAAGATGGCAGATAAGGGTTGGTCACTCGGCTCCCCACCTTGTCCAACGAATCCTGGTAGTTCAAACAATTTTAAACAATACCTCGCGGAGGAATACCAAAATGGCGGGTCCTTTAGCACACAATTCAAACCAACCTGCCCCCGATTTTGAACCACACTTTTCTCAAATCAGTTACACAAAGCGCTCGAATTCCTCTCACAATGAACTAAGCAAATGCAGGCATCCAGATATACTCTAAATATACCAACACTGAAAGGATTTGACGTTACGGATGGAAAACGAAATTAACATACAACGCTTGTTTTTTTTTTTTTTTTTTATCGTCTTTCTCGCGCAATTAACCTTCCGCTCAGGGAGTGGCTACTGGGACAATGAAATGGATTTGTGTGGTTCGGATGGGACCAAATTTACGTTACTGAAAAATGTATTTTATGGTAAAATTATTATTTCCGTTCGTTTGCTATTTCAATGACCTGGTGTTTCGAATGACTCCTGCAATATGAAAACAATACTGATTGGAATTGCCGAATTCGCGATTACTACTTTGCGAGAATGAAATGAACTTCGCAAATTCGGTCTTGGACAAGTGGTTTGGACGACTTGACTCGTTTTGATACGACCTTCACTGGAATGTACCCACGATATCCGAACGCGGTAAAAATGCCCTTTCTTAAGACGTTATAAATTATGACTTGCTCTGCTTTCAGTGCACACTTTTCCTACCTACGCTAATTCTCAATTATGCCTGGTATTCAAACTGTTCTTCTTATTGCTGTTGTGCCTTGCTGTCTCCTTGTTTGGAAGAGTAAAATGAAATTCAATATCTGACTTTTCTCTTTGGAATTAATTGTAATTACTTTTCTTTTCTCCAGATTCTTTCTCTAAAATTTACTTAGAACCTGGCAAGGTCGCCAGTGTTACGCATGCGACTTGGCTGATAAGTTTATTACTTGATTTACGTAATTTTTATACGGCCTTGCACGCCAAGAACACACGTAACCTGTCGATGAGCTACAAATGAACCTCAAAGACAGCTGTTTATATTAACCAAGGTCGCCAGTTAAGGGAATTAACCTCAACAAAGAATATTCAATGAATAAAGACTTTACGATAAACGTCGCCAACTTCGGACGCAGGCAATCTCTACTTGTTAAGATGGTGGTGAAACACAACGGCTCTTCCAAACAATGGATTCGTGACACAAAGAATGCATAAAGAATTAAAATGACTTGCTTACCCTAATCCCTAGTTACTCTTACTGGAATAATTTGGATGAAGCTAAACAATATAATAATTAGGCTTAATCTAGACCTCGTAAAAGCAACGTGTGCTTGGTAATCTACTGGGTGGCGGAAGAAGGGAACAAGGAAAACTGAAATAAAGTGGAAGATAATAGTAATTCGACAAAGGATGAACTAAAATTCCAGCCTTACCGTTATACGAAGGTTGCTGCGCATCAACTGTCGATCGGGCGTGCTGGGATTAATTCTCCACTTCACTTAGTAACATAGACAAAAGAAAGACGGAGAGACCAAGGAATTCCCGAGCCGGGAAAGACGTCCGCTCTCCTCGATAGTTAAATTCTCTCTCTCTTGTCTGACCAGCGCTGGGTCAAAACAGGGGCAGCCGTTGATGCCCTCGGGGTCTGAAATTTTGTTAACACATCCGTCGAGCAGAACAGGTAAAAAAAAAAGCTTAAGGCCACCTATCTTAAAGTTGAATATGGAAATTTCCTATGGGGGGTTAAATCCCTAATGCTACAGACGAACGTTAAAGTTTGAACTGGCGACGCTCCTATGCGGGACAAAGGCTGTTCCATGTCTTGGTCAAGCTGATATTACTAAAACTAAATGTTCGATAGCGAACAGCATAAATATTTATGAAAATATATATATATATATATATATATATATATATATATATATATATATATATGTATAATACATATACATATACTGTACATACACCTATACACCTATTACCACAAGTCTTTAGGGATTAGGTTGCTAGCCCCGTGGCCTTTTCATGAATCCCAAATATAGAGGATAATTTTCTGGCTTCATGGTTCCAAGAGCCAGAGTTTGTTTGTTAGCTATTATTATATTATATTGTTATTATTATTATTATTATTATTATTATTATTATTATTATTATTATTATTTTTTGGCTGTTTTCTAAGTGGTCACATATTTTGTCATGTTTCCGTTGTGAGGACTTCTGTGTTGCTTATTTATATTCATCGAGTTTGTATGAGTGATGATTGTGCAAATTGAGATATGAATAAGAATGAACAACTCATCATACGCAAGGAGGCTCAGCTGAAAAAATTGGATCCACTATTCCTTGCTTTCCAGCAATGTAATTCGTCATATTTTGTCTGCTGTTATTAGCTCTCTCTCACTCTCACCACAAAAAGGAAAAAGTGTTCCCCTTTAGGAAGTAAGCCACTTTCCAATTTAATATATTATTTCTACTTCAGTTAGTTCTTCCTATTTTAGCCGTAGAGTGAATTTTAGATAATTTAGATGCTAAGATTCATCTGGGACATTATTTGTAAGCCATGTTTTAGATTCCTTGCAATTATGTCTTATGTTCAATTAATGGAGCTCTCTGAATTCCCAATGCTGTTAATCACCTTATTATTAACCACCACATATACTTGGCTTTCTTCAAAGTCGTAAAATCGTCTTACTGGAAATTCATTTCCTCCATACTGTATATGTGAACTCAGTTAATTTATTGAGCTTGCTTTTTTGATCCCTGATCGTAAGAAAATCCAAGTTTGTTTACATTTAGGCTCAATGGAGAGTAGAAATTGGGATGCATGAAAAGGTATAAATGACAGAAAATTTGATTATGACAGTAACATGGAAGGATGGGCATAAATTGTTCATTCTGTTAAAGATATCAGTGAAGAAGGAAAGTTCACATCTGGGAGGTAAGGTAGTGAGCAGAGATGATTCGGCGAGGAGTGACACGATCTCGAATCAATTACTTAAGGCCTGAGAGGCGCGGAGTTGACAGAAGACGGTTTGCAAGTAATTGCCTTCCTGTTATTTCATTTCCCTTTCATCATTTAGCCTTCTCAGCTCTCAGATGCCTGCGCTTTGTCGCTTAATCGATTATGTAAAGAAGCAAACTCACTCCCTTCTCTCATGTTAGCCCGTCTCCAGAGTTGTAATTGTTTGGCCAAAGAACGATAACGGCTTAATGGCGAGGATAAGTCTATTCCAGTCATCGTAAAAGGTTTGCGGATTCGACGGACATATGTGTGTATGAGCTGAAATAAGGATCGAATTTTACTGTGGAAAGTATCCTCTTGACTAAATCGAGAAACTGCGAGGTCATTGTGCGTATTACAGATACACGCAAACACGCGCACAGTAATGATTATTAATTTCTTTGATCTTTGTTGGGAAACTGTCGAAAGAGTTAGTGGAAAACAAGCATCTGTATGAGGAAGTGTGCTCAAGTCCTAACCTATGAGGTTATTTAGCGGATGGTGTTGCCTTACCTTAAATAGCTGGGTTGTTGAAGTGTGTTGTCTACTGACAATTTCTTCAGAGAACTTACTTTCTTTTTCATGTTTTCCTCCGAAAAATTTTATTCGCCTCATTTTTTAAAGTTACTTGCTGACCATTCATTCTTTATATATAATAACTCCTAAAGAGAAACACAAATCTCAAAGTTTTCCCTTTGGAGAAAGTCATGGTCAAGCCTCCTCATTATGGTCCTTGGGAGACGTCTCCCTCATTTAAGGTTGCTTCTTCCCCTTTTGCTTCTCGGTCGTTTCCCCCTCCCACCTTCTGCGTGTCTCGTCCTCTTAAATTCTAAGCCCCTCTACTACAGTCGCTCTCCTATCTTAATGCAAGAAAGACGGTTTTATCCTCATAATATTATGCTCTTTTACGGTTTTTTTGTGCAAATGCGTTTGTAAAACCCTTTCAGAGAAAGATTGTCACAGCTTTTTAGTTTTCTGTAAAAGAAAACTATTGTGCCGGCTTTGTCTGTTCATCCGAACTATTTCTGTCCGCCCTCAGATACTAAAAAATGCTGAGGCTAGGAGGCTAGAGAACTGCAAATTGGTATGTTTATCATCCTCCCCCAATCATCAAACATACCAAATTGCATCCCACTGGCCTCAGTAGTTATTTCATTTAGGGTTAAAGTTAGCCATAATCGTGCGTCTGGCAACAATATAAGGCAGGCCACCGTGGCAGAAAGCTTCATGGGCCGCGGCTTATACAGAAAACTTGATTACGCCGTAGAAACTTCGGCTAATTTTTTACGCGTTTATTTCTTGAACTGAATTTGAAAATATCGTTTACTTGAAGGAAGTCTCTGTCATCCGTCATAGAGCATTTTTCATCTAATTTTAGTTTTCTGCAAAAGAAAACTGTTGTGCCAGCTTTGTCTGTCCGTCCGCACTTTATTCTGTCCGCAGTTTTTCTGTCCGCCCTCAGATGCTAAAAAATACTGAGGCTAGGAGGCTAGAGGGCTGCAAATTGGTATGTTGATCATCCACCCTCCAATCATCAAACATACCAAAATTGCAGCCCTCTAGCCTGAGTAGTTTTTATTTTATTTAAGGTTAAAGTTAGCCATAATCGTGCTTCTGGCAACGATATAGGATAGGCAACCACCGGGCCGTGGTTAAAGTTTCATGGGTCGCGGGCTCATACAGCATTATACCGAGACCACCGAAAGATAGATCTATTTTCGGTGGCCTTGATTATACGGTGTAGCTGCTGTACAGAAAACTCGATTGCGCCGAAGAAACTTTCGCGCATTTTTTACTTGTTTAAATTCGTAACTGAAGTTGTTGAATATCCGTATAATAAAATCAGAAGCTGGCGCGTCACGCAAACAATAAATTGAAATGATGAAAATGCAAAACTAAGTAGTATAATCGATCATATACATTCAGTGCGAGCGTAAGCACTCATTTTGTTATGGTTGGGATGCATACATTAATTATATTTAAATTTGCCCAAATGGCTACATGATATACAATCTGAGACAACCTCCCTTTCCATCTGTTGGCATGTCGCCATAGGGTGTTGTTCCTGAAGCTGACAGGAAATATTTGAAGAGGAAATGTACACTCGGCAAGAAAAGTGAAGATACAGTTTTCTTTAGAGTTCGTTCATCGAATTTTAATTTTTTTCTTACAGAAAACACATAATCTCGGTAAATTTACTCTAGAATATGAAAATAAAATGAAAATTATATCATATGTTAAATCTGCAAAACAAAAACGTTCAGATACTTAAAAACACCATGCATGTCCGAAGTAATCAGAATTTCTCAGATGACTTCGTTCATAGAGATCTAAAAGATAGTGTGTGGATATCTCGGTGTAGTACTCTTTATCAGAACGGCAATATTTACTCGTTTTCCGTTATGGACAGGCTTATTATTGCATCATCATACGAGGTAGTGATAATTTCTTTAATTTTCACACATTCATATTTGTATTTCACGG
>JANJGK010000022.1:3000456-3002956 GCA_039081455.1 Macrobrachium rosenbergii
CGATCGAGGCTACGGCCTACCCCAACGCCAAATCAAAGTCCTTCGTAAAGAAGGCATCGTGCTTACCCCATATACAAAATGGGAAAAAAGTACGTTAAAACGAAGTAGTGAACGCAGGGGGTAAATGGAGTCTTTTCCCTGACTGTACAGTACACTGGGCTGAGGGATTTACCCAGTAGGGTGGCCAGCTCTCCTGTCTTTGTAAAGTTTATCTTTCGCTTGTGTATTTCTTTTCCATATTGAAATGTTTTCCCTGTTTGGGTCTTTGTGCTTGCAGCATCGAGAGTTTTCAAGTAGAGTTACATTAATAATAATGATAATAATACTTACGGTACACTTCCTTTCCTTAGCCACCCTCCCTTGGTTGTTGCATGGCAGCAAACGCTATGTAAATATTTGACCAAAACGAGATACTCTCTAAAAAAAATAATCCTTTTAAATATCCAAGAGTATCCTCTGTCGTAAAATTGGTTTTCGAATGTTAAATGTTATTCTCGTTGGCAGAACAATGCTCACATGGGTATTATACTTCCTACGTAGATTGTACATTCAGTAATGTACTGTTTGTATTAGGAGGAGTCATGTTGCAAATTTTTACACCGATATTTGCGCGATATAAGTTTGGTAGAATTATTTGCCCAGTGAGCCACTATTATAAACGTTTAGGAGGAAGGAGGTTGATCAGAATAAGATTGCCTAATAATAGCTGCTTTTCTTTGACCAAAAAATGACGTGGTCCGTTTCGAGTATCTAGAAATGAATTGACTTTGTTTTCATATTTCATTCTTTTCTTGCAAAAGTTCAAAAGTTGGGGATCTTGATCCCACAAATTATATCTTCAATTTGATCTATCTTCCTTTAGTACAAATATCTGTTGTTTTTATCGCTCCGTTATAGCGCGTAAGAAAATGAATCATAGTAGTTGTGTTCAACATCGTTTTTGGGCTTACGAGTTAATTTTTCAAACGCCTATATCTTCATCGTAAAATGAATGGTTAAAATTCCATACTGTACTGTAACCTAAGGAGCCTCAAGCCATCCTTCTCTCGCCAGAAGAAAGTTGTATTATGGATCTGGATGATAATGAGTAAAAAAGCCACAATAATGTAATTGATAAACTGTATTTTTCAAGATACAAAAAAAAGGGGGGGATAAAAAAGAAGGGAGCTTTCGACCGTTTGCGCAACGGTCTTCTTCAGTTGGCTGAAGAGGACCGTTGCGCAAACGGTCGAAAGCTCCCTTGTTTTTTATCCCCTTTTTTGTATTTTTTTGTATCTTGAAAAATACAGTTTATCAGTTACATTATTGTGGCTTTTTTACTCCTTATTTTCGATCACAATATAGTGATGCACCACAGATCTGGATGATAGTTTCGATTTAAGTCCAGCTTTAATATAAGTATCTTTTAATCCCCATGGGTAATACGGGAACTGCTTTTGGTCTCATTTAAAAAGAGAACCTGTTCTACCACGAAGAGGGAAGAACACCCTTCACAAACATGAGAAGTAAAGTTACCTTACCTCATGTAAGGTTACTAAGTCCCTCAATTAACTAAAATTGCCTTGTGGTACCATACTGCCTACGTTCGGATTTTTTGTATTTTTGAAAAGTTTTTGATGTGGAAAAAGCCTTTCTCTCCAACATGATACCCTACTATTATAAGTTAATAACAAAAGGAGGTCCCTCAAAGTAAAAATCAGCTCGAGGATCAGTGTTGCAAGGATTACATTAACACCTAATTTGTGCCATACTATTGAGTTTTATGTACTGAATTTATCTACTTTTCTACAATATGACAGATTATCTAATTCATACTGCATTCTCTTTCCCTTGATGAATATCTCTCTCTCTCTCTCTCTCTCTCTCTCTCTCTCTCTCTCTCTCTCTCTCTCTCTCTCTCTCTCTCTCTCTCTCTCATCATCATGTACAAAAGCTTTTAACGGATACGTAAATATGAAGTGGATTAAAGATTCCCCACTAAATGAATGGAAATTGTATCGTTGCAACGAGAATTGTTACTTATTAGTTCTCGAAAACCAGTTGTGCACTTATTTGTCTGGGCCTCTCCCTCTCCCCTTCGTGACACCGCTCTATTAACCTTCACCTGGATAAACTCGGGTTGATCCTGTTCGTTATTGGTCTGTCAATAGCTTTCATAAAAAATGAAAGGTATTAATAGAGCAGAGTCCACCGGCATGTTGGTTGTGTATTTGCGATTATTCCTTTAATGAGCGAAGAAGACAAAATGTTTTTCAGAACACTAAACTTCAATTATGAATGAAAACTTTCAAGACTCGGTGAAAACTGTACACGATGTGTTTTTTTCCAATGGAAGTGGACTAGTTTCATTGGTATGTGATGTGAATTCAATTTTTATTTCATGATGCTTGTGGTAATTTGAGAGTAGTTGTGGTGGAAGGAAATACTGGTTGACTCGTGATAGAACCTAGTCACTGGTAATAGTTGATGCGAGAGGAAGACCTTAAAAAAAGTGTCGAAC
>JANJGK010000022.1:3006870-3058664 GCA_039081455.1 Macrobrachium rosenbergii
GCGACTTCTCTCTCTCTCTCTCTCTCTCTCTCTCTCTACTCTCTCTCTCTCTCTCTCTCTCTCTCTCTCTCTCTCTCTCTCTCTCTCTCTCTCTCTCTCTCTCTCTCTCTCTCTCTCTCTCTCGGTAAATCATAACACGACTCGTTAATTCCTCCCAGACTCCTAGCACTTAGAATCGATGACTGGTAACTCGGCCCTATATAGTTCCTGTAAACTAAAACACGTATGCTTTCTTTTACCCCTTACCCGATGCCTCTTTCCTCCTTACACTTTTCGGACTGATGTTGCAAGACTACTGCAAGTCTTTGATATCGATTGTGATTGCTCTTACAACATGAAAGTGAGAGAGGTTGGATAGAATGCCTCCTCACGTGTAACATTCGAACAGCAATAGACGACAGTCGAGCGAAGAAAAAGTATAATGTCAACCTATGCTCCCAGTCCTGGCTGACTGACGACCCATAGGAACTGCATGACAGGTACTGGAAAATACCTTTATCAAACGTCGATTATTATTAATCTACGTTTAATGAATATTGGTTATTTCTCAAATAAATGTTAATGACTACTGCATGAATGCGGATAATCCTGGACTTCCTTTTCCCTTTACCAGATAAGAGCAAAACCTCACATAAAACGCAACAGTCATCTGCTACACTTAAAAGAACGAAAAGAATATTCAAACTTTACTGGAACAGATTCATTATGGCTCCTTATTTTTGTTAATGAAACTGGCAAAAGGTTAAAATACCAGAGGCTGGGAAATTACTGATTGTTAGAATTTTTGTTTTCATAATATGTTCATCAGACATATATAAGAAAATAAATGAATGGTTGAAATCTGTACAAAAAAAAAAAAAAATCCAGTCAAATAGCTGCAGGACAAATACAGACTACACCGTGAACAACTACAGAGAAAGGTATTGCTAACAAAAGACCGAGAGCCAATTAGCAAACCAACAATAACGGGGTTAATATAAAATGAATACCATAAAACCAAAATATTTAGAAAATTGTGAACTGCCAAGTAAATGAAACAGACACCTAGCTTGCCTAGTAAAATTAAATCTCCAAGGTCTGAAAAATCAAAATTTATACAGGCAAACTGAACAATTAGGCTACATGTTATCATGTAGCAACGATGCGTTTCAGTGTTCAATATTCTGTCTTATATCATTGCAATGTCTACATTATTCATTTTTCTCTCATTCATGAGCCCGTGTCAAGAACTATGTTGCTCCTTTTAACAATTATTCTCTTGAACCTTTCCAACTCCTCATGAGGTCATACACGTCGTATATTTTCATTTTTTTTTCGTTATGCAATGCCTTAATGAATGGCAAATAACATGTATGGTTATAATCCGTCACTCCTTTCCACTTGAAACTACTATTAAATTATATTCCCACTTCAACCAAATTATAATTTAATGCGCGTCTCGCTTACAGAAACTCATTTCTAATAAAATCATGCATTACTACCCATTTCGCAACTATGCTAATCATTTTGAACTTTTAGTTCGAGCAGCTGTTGCTTGCTTTCCGTAGATGTGGCCAAAGCACGCAGCGTAACTTTAAAACTGGTAATTGTCTTTCTTAAATCATTAAAAAACGGCCGTGGTATAATAAGCTATAAAGTAGAGCTATTTCAGCGAAGACTAATTATGTTTATTTTACGTAGATTCTTTTGCTCTAGTGACAAATTTAAACTCAAAATGACTATTGTATTAATTAAATGCATTGTTTCCAATCATATTTACAATTCTGAATCATAATGTAAGATGACGGTATTCACTATCTTATTAACTGTTGGGTTTTGATGACGGTATTTAAGATACATTGAATTTTAAGGGACACTGTTATCGTCTCCTTTTATGTCTGTTAAAATTTGATTTTTAATTTACCTTCCAAAGAAAAACTGCACTGAAGGAATACATTGAGAACTTTTTTTGTTTTTCTGTGCCAGTTTCTCAATTTAGAGGAGACACTTGCATCGAAACGGAATGCAAAAAAGATATTGAAAGGACTTCAAAGGGATTTAGAGGAATTCATCCAATCTAAACTCTCTGTTTCACCGTCAAATAAAAAGTTAAATTTACAACTCTACAAAAAATTCTTTGATTTCGTCTTTCTTCCTTATTTTCTTGATATGGCCCAATTTTATAGCACGGCGTTTCTCGTATTTTTTGCTTACTGTATGTACCTTATTGCGAATAGTTTTGGCCAGAGAGAGAGAGAGAGAGAGAGAGAGAGAGAATGCGGTTCCTAACTGGTTAGCGATCGAGTCAACGTTATCTTAAAAGCTATATAATATTACCCATGTACATACTCTAGAAAATTTAATGCCCTGATAGGGATATGAATAAAAATCATTATGATTTTTCATTGGTTAAATGTGATGCCTATAGAATGTTATGCAGGATTTTCCTTAATAATTTTCCCCCTATAACCTAAGCATGACTGATTGTTGGTGCACTGCACAGTTGCTCACAAAAAGTAAGGAACATTTTCTTTCTCTGACTAAATGATTTCAAAGAGATCTATTAAATAGATTTTAAATACGTCGTCAGGAAGCTAGATGAGGAATAAATGCTGCGAATGAATTACAATTAACAGAACCATATGAAGTAAGAAGCATAACTAAACATGTAAATAAAGCAAAACATTACACGTACTTACAAACTGTATCTCTTCCAATACCCAAAATGTAAGTTATTCACAAGTTCTTAAAGCTAAAGTATCCCTTGTTTACACTGGGCAAACATTGCCGTTGTGTGTGTGCCTTGATAGAGGGAGTACGCAGATGATTAAACAGCTTTTCCTCAATTCTAAGGTCATCTTTTTGTGATGATGTTAGCTCAATCACCTCTGCCGAAACAGGTAAGTAATGATGCTTAGAAATAATTATTATAAATTTGGGAGTGAGTTTCTGTCTAAGTATAGTAGTTTCATTATTGTGAATCTTAACAAGTGGCACAAATAAGAACAGGACTGAAAAAAGACTGCGCCAGATTAATAGAGGAAACTAAAACATATATAGCCAAATGCCAACAGAAACATGGTACTGCGCAATGCCCTAATATTTCTGTGTTAAATAACATTCTAACAAACAAACAATAACAGGTTTTCTCGGTGTTCCATAGTGGTGTGCCAAATGCAACATATATAACAACGCTACTTAGTATTTGTAGAGTGCCTAAGACTGACTGATACTATGTTGTTTTCCTTGATATATAGGCCTATTTATTAATATTAACATTTTACATTATATGAATTATTATTCGGTTTGTATTCATTACTGTTTAGGGTTCATGGATAAAATAAAGTATATCTTTCATTTTATTATCATTATAGTTATTTTGATGTACCATTTTCATATAATCTTGCAAATACAGGTATGATGGCAGCACACGTGTCCTTAATTATGCATCCATTAGCCCTGTTGTGAGATGCTATGACAAAATTCAGGCTCTCAGACGACTGGCCTGTTGATACAAATCGAGCAGCGCAACAAATTCTCATAATCTTAAGGAAATGTAGGTTATCATTTGTTAATTTGGTGTGTATAATGAACAATCCTTTATCAGTAACTTTCCTGCATGATTTTTGTAGGGGCTTCATTTAGAAATTTAAATTTTCCTTTTAGGTATGGCGTAACTGGAATACTGATACCAATACTGATCACTTTCACTACGATACGGATAAACCGTAAGCATAATTTTACTTTAATCAGCATTCTTTCTGGCACCTGGAAATGGTTTCCATGGATTTATTAACTAATCTATAGGATTCCTTGATACTCCACAGACGATTAATCATGAATGAGCAAATTTATGAATGAGGACTCACTAGTTAAGGCATGTGCGTTTTAATCTTCACTAAATGGGGGAAGACACTACAGTTCTTGCAATGCTTTAACCAGTGAGTCATTCTTATATTAGCTCCTTCATGATTAATCGTCTGTGAGATATCAAAGAATCATGTGGATTAGGTTAATAAATCCATGGATACCATTTCCAGGTGCCAGAAAGAATGCTGAAAGCAAAATTATGCTTACGATTTATCCGTGGTGAAAGTGACCAGTAATGTTATTAGTATTAATAAAATGTCCATAATGATAAAAGAAATTAATAACAGCTCTTTGATGACGGCTTATGTTTGCAATCCGGTAATAGATATATCATTATGAGGTCCTCAGAATATGATAATTGTCGTTAATAGAATATTAACCGAGTTTTTGCCAGATAAAGATGCTTCAAAAACTAAAATTTACTTTGTACTGTTTGGATTTTTTAACACTGGTAATATAAACTATGTGACTATTGTCAAAATGATTGTTGTAAGAACAGAAATTGTTCTGTCTTGTAGTCATGCCTAATTTCAATGGTAGTGTGAACAGAGGTCTGTAATCAAAGAATTAGAATATGAGATATTAAAAGAATCTTTGATGCTGGGCAGGGAACAGAAATTGTCCTGTCTTGTAGTCATGAATAATTTTAACGGTAGTGAGAGCAGAGATCTGTTAAGAAAGAATTAGAGTATGGGATATTAAAAGAATTTGGCGCTGGGCGGGTTGGAAAACATTAATGAAAACGAAATGGAAAAGTCATGCTCTTTCTTCGGAGAACCGAGACTTCCATGATTACCGTGTAAGGACACATTGAATAGTAGTGTTTAAAAATTAAGATTCAAGTTACACGAGGAAAGACAAATGTGGGGCAGTCAAAAACAATGCGAACTTGTTTGGTGGCTTTTGATTATCTGTTAAAATGTGTACGAAATCAAGATACGCGTCGCATTTATAAGCAAAAGTAGGAGAGGGTCACAGGAGAGGATCGCAGTTAGGGTACAGTGAGATCTTATTGCCGTGACAGTCAGGTTTGGTGATAAAATGTCTTGCTCGTTTGCTAGACTTTGGAAAGATGAAATAATTTCGTGCAAAACCTTTTCCCTCTGTGATGCTAAATTTTAGCAAGGAATGTAAAGCGAGAGAGCTACTCAAAGGTAAACAATTAGAGGAATAAATAACTAAGCTAAACCAGTTATAATTTTCTTCATCCATTCGCATAACTTATCTGAGCTGAATAAACGAAACCTCTTGAAGATAAATAACCGATCTATGCAATGCATCTACAATTCTTATGGAAAATTATTTGAGGAAGGCCGTGCTACTTGCAGGGGCTGGAAGTGAAGAAAGATCAGGTTTGTATTTACGAAGTGATAAAATAATGAATTGTAAAGTGTGCCGATACTTGAACGCCGCAGTTTTCGTTTGGTATAGAAACCTTATTGTATGGTGGGCCTGGGGATTATTGCAAGGGGAAACGCATAAGCAATTCCAAAAACCTCGAACCTGACGTCCTGAAAGAAGGATCACATGAATTTTACGAAATTTGGAAACACCAATGGAAGACTTACAGTAAAATTCAATTTGATTTGATTTTATCATTAAAATGGTCTCATTTGATACTAGAATCTTTTTCTACGGATGAAATTGCGTACCAAACACGGCATTTTCCGTGCAATCTCGACGCTAGCAGATGATACTAATAATTTACAACTGGGAGGACTGGTGTACAAATAACCGGGAACGAGCGACGATTATAGCAAATTTTACTTGACTCTGCACTGCTCTTTTACAGGTGGGCAATGATATATATATATATATGTGTGTGTGTGTGTGTGTGCGTGTTGTGTGTATGTATGTGTGTTTTTGTGTGCGTGCGTGTGTGTGTGTGTGCATTAGTAATAAGTCACATAACTGCACATGACAAATATATACGTAGAAAACCACTGGAAAGGTGAAAATTAACAACCAGGTACCAAACCATTTCATGTGTTATGTACAAAACTACTTTCATCCGCAAATTAGACAATGCTGCCACATATTTGTTAGTTTTATTTGAAAGCATTTAATCCCAGAGAAACCGTTTATATAATTTTTTTTTTATTACTGATGCATGGATCTTGCTGCATTTTGATAGGCCGATAAGGTGTCGTTTTGTAAAAATTGTTCTTTTTAGAATTATCCAAACATTCCTGAGAGTCAATGTGGATTTTTCATACTGAATAAGTCGCTAAGGAGGCTGTATCATCAACGCTGAGATTTGCTCATTAATGACAGCGACTTGCGGGTTAGCAGCAAGAGGTTTGATGAGCCCTGAGATCGTTTTGTACTTGAAAAAGGATAATGAATTTTTCCCTGCCTATCCCCCACTGCATTCTAAACTACATAACAAAAATTGTTCCTACGCACTGAAGTAAAGGCACGAGGCGATTTCGGTGGGATACTGAAACTTTCAAATCTAATTTTTATTGGGGCTGTGAAAACAAAATGGCTAAATTGCAAAGGTCTTACAATAACCATACTTGCAAATGGACAATATATGCTTAAAAATGTGTGTAGAACACAAGCACTCTCCAAATACTAGTGCAAGGGCAGCGAATGTTTCGAAGATCATAAAAGTGATAATAAAAAAAAATAAATAAATAAACGCACAAGAACTCTACTATGCCAAATTATCTAGTCATGAACGACTTCTGCCCTTCCATACTTAATGCCATGCCTGCCTCTGCGGATAACTCGCGTTGGTATGGATAGAATTATAAGTGAATTTAAAAAAGTTGGCCGCCGCGTAACAAAATGAGAGGGGAAATGTTCTCTAAGTTGATCCAAATGTTAAAAAAATGAAGATCAATAAACTTATCCAAGTTGTAGATAATGAATGAAAAACCCAACCCCCTCTTAAAGACTTCTTGCATATAACTATGCAGACTCTATCCATACTTTTTCATAAAATTAGGTTTCCTTTAAGTTTTGGTACACAAATAATTGTGTGTTCCTCGAAGAAAAATCCGCTTTTAAAAATGTTAATTAGTATATTTTAATGTTAATAAATATACTTTTTACTTATATTCTTTGAATTTTGATCTTTCGTGTTGGTTGTCTGGATTCCAGACTTAAGTTATTCAGATTTTTCAGGATTTCAACATTTGGGATTATAGCATACAAAATTGCTTGTAATATATATATATATATATATATATATGATAACCCATGCGCTCTACTGCCTATCGTTCGATATGAGAAGTTACGTTATTTTGGTCTGGTCATTGCCTGAATAGGTTACCACCAGATAAAGGCACTGTTCACATATAAGCCCCTTTACAGAGCGTAGAGTAGAGTTAGCAACTTCACCACACCACTTCACCGCCGACATTTTTCTAAGGAGAAAAATGTGATTGGTAAAATGCATATACTGTATATGAATTTGCTGGAGTGCGCGAGTGCGTTCAGTGTGTGTTCATCAGGCCTTTCCTGGCTGCCATAATATCAAATAACTTCAATTTCAATTTCAATCTCAGTTCTTGAGAACGGAGACTTAGAGATAATCCTAGAAGTCATCCACTTCATAAATAATGAACCTCTCTAATTCCGCAAAAATTTCCTCTCTTGTGTTTTTGTTGGAAGAGAGGAATGAAATCCTGTTCCTTTCCCCTTAACAAGAAATCTAATCTTTTCCAATCTCCTCTTTGTCAACAAACAACGAACTCCGCCTGTGGGAAATCATAATGCTTCTGATGAAAAGAAGATTTCTGGAGGTTTCTTCGCCAAACATTCAGTCTTGATCCTGTTTGCTCATTCACTCGCCTTCTTCTTCTTCTTCTTCTTCTTCTTCTTCTTCTTCTTCTTCTTCTTCTTCTTCTTCTTCTTCTTCGTTGGGCGAATGGGTTCCGTTCTCAGCTAGCACTCTGCTGGCCGCGGGTTCGAATCTCCGAACGGCCAATGAAGAATAAGAAGGATTTATTTCTGGTGATAGAAATTCATTCCTCGTTATAATGTGGTTCGGATTCCACAATAAGCTGTAGGTCCCGTTGCTAGGTAACCAATTGGTTCTTAGCAACGTAAAATAAGTCTAATCCTTCGGGCCAGCCCTAGGAGAGCTGTTAACCAGTTCAGTGGTCTGGTTAAACTAAGATATACTTACTTCTTCTTCTTCTTCTTCTTCTTCTTCTTCTTCTTCTTCTTCTTCTTCTTCTTCTTCTTCTCCTTTCGATGGAAGGGACTTCACACAAGTTTGAAGAGAGGAAACAAACTAAAAGATCAGGGATTTGAAGAGAGATCAAAGAATTATGGGCACACACTCTGACTTTGAAAAAACAAAAATGGTAAGGGTAAGCGATAAATTTTCTCTGAAAAATAAACTGTTTAGTTGAATGTAGTTTTTAAGAGCAAAAACGAAATTGTTTTTATAATTACTGCCGACTAAGCGTAAAGCATATTCATCTTCAGCCGTGATACATATACCTTTTATAGGAAAGCAAGAACACAAACAGCATACAAACAGCGTGCTTCATTTCTTGGAATAAGGCAACTGCAATATATTATATCATTCTTCATCATGGGAATGAAAAGCTGGACGTATATGCTGACCAGCTTGGGCTTCATTTTTAAAGCATTTTTCGAAGGACTGATGCATAGGGGTAAAAATTCACCGTCCCTCCAGTGATATATTGTGAATTTCTACCGATTATGTGTCATTCCTCCGAAAATGACTTAGATATAAAGCCGAATCTGGCCAGGATTCACACCAAGTATATAAGTCACGCGTCAAAGTGACTGTAATCTTATACACACACACACACACACACACACACGCGCGCACACACACATATATATATATATATATATATAATCATGAAGCTACAAATGTCGTTTAATATCAAATTCACGCTACCTCGAGAGTATCTCCGATGGAGAATTATCACCGAAGGGGAATTTATATAAGTGATAAATGAACAGGTACCACTAGGACGCGAACCCTTGACATGGACCCATTCAACGACACCAGTAGACGTTACCACCGCGCCATCAAGATGGCGCGGTGGTAACGTCTACTGGTGTCGTTGAATGGATCCATGTCAAGGGTTCGCGTCCTAGTGGTACCTGTTCATTTATCACTTATATAAATTCCCCTTCGGTGATAATTCTCCATTGGAGATACTCTCGAGGTAGCGTGAATTTGATATTAAACGACATTTGTAGCTTCATGATTGTATATAAATCACGGTGTGATAAAAAAAAAATCATATATATATATATATATATATATATATATCCTGTACATCAGTCATTTCCTGTGGCACCCACGGTGATGCAGAAGGCCTCGATGAACTCACGCCGCCACAACCTGTCCTGGGCTAACTCCTCCAGATCTCCCCAACACTCGTCTCCTGCTTCCCACCTCACTTTCCTCAACCATGCTCCTTTGGCCTGCCTCTACCTCTTCTACCAATGGCAACTCACCCCAGCGTATCTCGTACTATACCCTGTCCTCTATACACATGGCCTAGCCACTTCCAGCATGAAAACCTAGCACACTCATCTACCGGCTGCACCCCCATTACTTCTCTAATTGTGTTATTTGATACCCTAACCCTCCAATTAATTCCTAATATTCTTCTGAGTGCCTTATTTTCAATTGCTAAGAATTTATTATCCGAAGTCACTGTACTGTACCATAACTCTTTCCCATATATCAAAAAACTCATAACCATCACCTTATAAATTTTGATTTTTGTATGCACAGAAAAATTGCTATTATTCCAAATATTTTTAAGCATTCCCACTTCCTGATGAGCCTTTTTAATCTCTCCATAAATCCTCCTGTGCTCAGAAAACATCCTTATCTAACTAAGTACCTACATATTTAAACTCATCCACTTGCTTTACAACCAAGCTTTCAATTAGAAAATCCTGTGCATTTTCACTATTCAAATTCATGATTTTAGTTTTTCCACCAGTAATAGCCAAAATCAACCTTCCGACCTTACCTCACTAGACAATCCAACACTCTCTGCATCTTTTCTAGTCTCTTGCAGATCAAAACCATATCATCAGCATAATCCAAGTCAAGAAGTTTCCCATATTCTCCCCAGAGTATACCTGCATCTGTTTCCTTTTAACCCTTCTCATAACGTAATCCGATACAAACAACAGAGGAGACAGAATGCCACCCTGAATCACACCGGACCTAACTTCAAATGGTTCAAACACCCATCAACCATCGCTTTACGAGATGTGCCCTCACGCATGTTCATGATAACCGTCACAAACTTTTCCGGTATTCCACAATGCCTCATGATTTTTCCCATAGTCCTTCTCGGCATATTATCAAAGGCCTTTTCAAAATCAACAAAACAAAGACCTAACGGAGTTTTCATTTCACTAGCTTGTTGCATCAATTGCCTAACTATGAAGTTTTGATCACTGCAACACAGCCCCTTTCTAACACCGGCATGATCATCCCTCATGATGCAACACAGCCCCTTTCTAACACCGCGCCTGATCATCCCTCATGAATTTCCGTTGAATTTCCTTTAACGTCAATGTGGCATTTGGACCTATCTGACGTGTATTAAGATGCTTTGTACGTAACAAAGATATTCCGATACCTTTCCGATACCTCTTCCAATCTACATATCCGACACATTCTACGGTATTCTCTCTTAAATTATATACACATATTAACAATCCATCATCATTACACATGACAAAAGCGACTCAGGACTTTCTAATCCATCTTTCATTCTTGCAAAGTTTTTACCACGCATCAAAAGCTTTTAAGGTGTATTTGCAGTCAACCTGCACACTTCACTTCTGTAAAGAAAAATAGGTTCATCAATCTATCAATAAAACCTGAGATTCCAAATAAATTTCTAGTTTCTTTCCCGCATGCAGTACAAAGCCTGTTACGTGTTCTGTATGATTTTATTTCCTTCTGCTGCCTCCAGATACCTAAAAGAGTAAACCATTTCCTTTTTTCCACCCCAATATTAGCATTCTTTGCTACATTTACTTTGATTCCTTTTTCACAGACTCTACTCATGCTCACATATACGGTCAACCTTTCTCCTTGAAATACTTTCGAATGTTTTTTTTTTTTTTTTTTTTTTTTTAG
Organism: Macrobrachium rosenbergii; assembly: GCA_039081455.1. Taxonomy (NCBI): domain Eukaryota; kingdom Metazoa; phylum Arthropoda; class Malacostraca; order Decapoda; family Palaemonidae; genus Macrobrachium; species Macrobrachium rosenbergii. The sequence continues at coordinate 3,017,831 of JANJGK010000022.1, forward strand.
GTTTATGCAGTATTCCTTCATTGTCACCGAACTGTATAATCTGTTCACATCAACCGGTGCACACGCCCGTCCGGACCCTTTCACCTATCTCAGTTTTGTACCTGGATCTGCCGTCCGTTCTCAAGCCTGTTACATCTTTCCATCTTTCAAGGTTTTAAACAGCCATGTAGGCATGACAAACCCTTTCTCAAAATCCACTTTTTTTTTTTTTTTTTTTTTTTTTTTTACATCAGATCAGTCACTCACCGCCATGAACTTCTAATACAGCTTCCATCATAAACATTTTTACCACTCAGTCATTTTTCTTGGATACCATGCATCTGTAGAATACTCCAAATTGCCTCTGGGTCCAAGCATACCAAATTTCACCTTTTCTCTTTATTTCTAAGCCTGTCACATATGTTTCATATCAAACACAAGAGCAGCAGACACTCTCCCTTGTTATCTATCCAACTCTGTCAATCGAAAGCATACCTTACACCTCACCTGTATACTACGTATTGTTATGCCCCAATAATCCTTACTCTCCTATATCACTTCTACTCTAATAAAAAGGAACGTTTATTCCTTTCCAACATTTCCTTCAGCCAAACATTACTTTAACATCCTACTCAGTTACACAGAAGCACGTCAACACAACACCGCAGCAGCACCTAATTTATAATCGAATCATCTATTGGTGACTTCCCAGTCTCCAACATCCTAAATACCCTCCCTACGTACTTAACAGTCGCTCCCACTTCCATTTTCAAACTTACACTGAAGCATCCCACTCTTGCATCATTCAATTCAGCTACACTTCCATCTTCTAAAGTCAGGCACACTGACCCAGGCACACTGACCCATGATTTCATACTTTTCAGATATCAGTTGTCTATCAGCACCTTTTTCTGAAATCCAGTACCTCATTAACATTTCTCTCTGTATCACTTCCTTGCAGAACAACTTTGTATTTCCAAATGTCCTCGCCCACCCGCTCTCTTTTTTTCTGGGAAGTGTCTTCTTTATTTCATCTTAACTTCCATGAGACCATTTTACCCTTTCATATTTGTTTGCATACAGGCTTCTTTTTTTGTGCTGTGATTGCATCTCAAACAATCTTTGTTTTACATTCACTAAACTCGTTTTTGCACTCGCTCCCGGTCAACTCTAAGACTCAATTCTGACATTTTAATCTTCGTGTTTTCTTCCATTTTCTAAATTATATTCTTAGCCAGTTTTCTATCTATTTTTTTGTATATTTTCCTTATTTAATTTCTTATCACACTTACAGTATATGCCTTAATTACCCTTCCAGTTACATCTTCATCCATTATTGCTCAGCCTAAATTTCCACCTGCATTAACTTTTGCTTCAGCTAAATAATGATCAGATATACAGTACTTCCATCCACTCCTCGTCTCACTATCACATCCATCAACCTACTTTTCCACCAACGCTATAATAAATCATCGCCCAACAATGTTTTCTTCACTATTTTCTCTTTCCCAAGTGTCTGTAAATATTTTTTTTTGGAAAAATTTTTATTACCAACATTTTCACAACACTATTTCCATCTGCTAAAAGAACTTTCTATTTTAGTATAGTGCCACCTCTTTCTCTGTCACCTATTCTAAGAGTCCCGTAAGAGCGAGTTGTAAATACTTAACGGTTACAAACATTTTTATTTCAAGCTACCATGGTTAAAATGGGTGATACTGATTTTAAACTAAACTGACTTTGCTAGATATTCGCTTGCAATCTGGTTTACGGGCGGCTCTTTTACATTGCATTTCCTACTCTTGGACGATATCAGTTCTGTTTATTGCCCTTCAGAGGATGCTACCGAGGCAGGCAGCCACAGAGAAGAACCTCCGGAATTATGACAAGAAGAACACGATTAAGTAAAAGAATTTCCGATATTATGTTTTTCCATGAAGTATTTATGCTATATGATAATTTTGCTATGCCATACAAATGTCTTTATTGCTTCGAACATTCAATTCGAACTTTATATTACGAAAAAGTAAAACTCTTAATATGTAACGTTTTTCACAAAGTAAAGGATTTCTTACCAGCCATTTATTTTCGACGGTCCTTGAGCTTTGACGGATAAAGCAAATAATTCCAAAATCCACTTCTTCATCTGAGCAATAAACAAATTGCAATGTTGGTTGTAATGTCTCTGTAATAAGGAAAAGGGAATCTGCATTAACCAAAAAACCAATTTAAACGTGCTTGTAAATCAATATTGATAATTTTCAGAAACATCAATTTTTTTTTTTATTTCAAGTTAAGGAAAATATATCAGTAAAAGAGACTTTAAAGATTTCTGAAACAATACAAATAACATAGTAAAAATATTGATATCTCTATGATTATTTAAAGTGAAGTATAAAGCATCATTAATACAATCTCTAAAAGAAAAATGAACTGGGTATACGACAGAAAAGATTTGAACATACCAACTAACAAAGTCATTTTTGAAATTTTGGTATGAAGTCAAACAGTTAAAACGAAAGACAGGTGTCTAAATAGCAACAGAGTTTTTGTTTTAATTTTTATCAAGCGAATTCCACCTTCGAGATTTTAGAAACCTAACGGATGCAGCCTAACAGAAAACAAGTGAAAAATGCGCCAAAGTTTCTTTGGCGCAATCGAGTTTTTTGTACACCGTACGGCCCATGAAACTCTCAGTCGTGGCCCATGAAACTTTCAGTTACCGCCCAGTGGTGGCCTATGTTGTTGGCACCTATAGTGGTGCCAGACGCACGATAATGGCTAGCTTTAACATCAAATAAAATAAAAACTACTTTGACTAGAGGGTTGCAATTTGGTATGCTTGATGATTGGAGGGTGGATGATCGACATAACAATTTGCAGACCTCTAGCCTCTGTAGTTTTTAAGATCTGAGGACGGAGAGAAAAAGTGCGGACGAACAGACAAATAACCATCGCAATAGTTTTGTTTTACAGAAAACTAAAAACATTATTTTGCTTGGTACCCAAAAATTCAAGGATCCGCATAATGCGTTTCCTCCATTCGTGTAAACCTTTTAAATAATGATGGAAGACTTTGAAAGCCACATAAACATCAAGTAGGGGAGGAATTACTTAAGTACTGTTAACTCAGAGATTCTTGAAAGAGTAAGGCTTAAACTGAGGAAAAGAAAGGATGATGATGTAACTTTCAGCACTTGTCATCCCTCCTTAAAGCTTTCGATCAAATATGGGGCTTCCCGTGCGTTGTGCATTTCCCATTTCCTAAATAGTAGGCTTGTACCTCTTTAACTATGCCAAGGAGAATTAAAGAAAAGTGGACAGCCCAGACGGGTATGGAATGTTAAGATATTTGTAAGTTTATTATCATATCTTCAATAGTAACGCTTTTTATTTTTATGGTAACGAAATACATAGCACAAGACTATTTAACAGATTTTCCTCCCACCGCATTCGCAAAGAACATTTACAATGCACAGTCAAAGATGTTTTTATGTCATCCTGAGAAATTATCAGTTACCATTCACATTGCTTATATTTACTGCCTTATAAATCCGACTAAATCTAGAAGTTGTCGAGAAATGGTACTCGTAACACCCGAATAAGATAGAGCGGGATGTTCATGACAACGATTACAAAGGTTATATTATTTTATGTTTGAAAATTCTTTTGCACTGAGGCACTTAATGTTTTATATCTTACAGTCTTAGGTAGACTGACAACCTTAGTACTTGGTTCCGATAGGTTGAAAACTTTTGTTACTGACGGGGACCCAATAAATCTGCGGTAATCTAGCTTTGATGATCAGAAAAATAAGGAGTTCAGAACACCGTGAACATCTGCAAACAACTAAAGTGACTTCTGTGCTACTTACCTACTCTTGAGAGAATATAAAAAATAATTCTTTCTAAACAATTACATCCTATTAATCACAATGACACGAATTCCTTAATCAAAAATAGAGTAGGCTAAAATGCCCGTGAAAGGCATCAGCTATCTTAAAAATCTGACAATTATGTACTAATAATACTCGGCTGTACAAATCGGTGACCTAAAGTAGCTACCCACAGAAACCTTTGCGTGCATGAATGACATGAATTTCCAAGAGCTGGATGGAGTTTTGAATGCGTGCAAGGCATTTGGGGAAAATGGTCCCATCACTTAACCAACTTTGTCGGTAAGTGATACTATACTATTTCTGAAATACGAGATGGACCTGAAAAAGTGATGAAGGTACCCAGAAAAAATAATAAGAACTGACTTGAAACTACTGAATTGCATTAGTTTTCGAATATCAGTCACGTTTGTGTAGTGGTTAAACTAATGTCATTTTATGATTTTATGGGCATGAATCACAGAGAACAAAGACACTGATCCAATTTATAACAAAAAAGTTGGGAAAATCTCTATAATAATATTTTTAAATATATATATATATATATATATATATATTTATATATATATATATATATATATATAAAGAGAGACCGAGTTCTTTATCTCGATCTCAGCGTAAACGACAATGACAATATTTCTGGCATCGTCACTAAGCTTGGTCCATTATCAGTCTATGAATTACTGAATTTTTATCTAGAAAGTAATGATTTAGTTCAGGTCATCTAAAAATAACTAATCAATAAATTAAAAAAAAAAGCAAAAACGCGACAGTCAATAGTCGACTGTCTTCTATGGAGTTGGCTATAGTTTGGAAAGAAAAAAAAAAGATCTGCCGTACAGTAAAAGAAATAACAAACAAGCAGTAAAACAAATTAAATATAGGGATTATATTTCCTTTAGTAAAACAAATATTTTAGCACAGACATAGTATGAACAAAAATAACCCCCTTATAATATAGAATATTTAAAAATCTCTCCTGTACAACTTTGTCGGAAAATACTCGTACACACAATAAGGAACATATAGATGAGCTTATATATAATATTTATGAATTCTACAAAGTTTGCAGCAACCTCCTCTTCGGCCTCCACTTGGAGTCGCAAGTAATTGTAAGAAGCTAAGTTGCATCAACTTCTGCAATGTGAACTTGCAACTCCAATGGAAGACTAAGAACGACAGAAGCTATGCTTGTAAAGTAAGGAACTCTCCGACAAACTCTCAATTTAAAGTTTGTGAGCAACTTCTCAAAGTTTCCAACATTAACTGTATTTCGTCTTCATTTATTTTCTTTCGCATAAATTTAAATTTTAATATGAAGGTTGTGTTTTTGGTCATTGTTATGAGTGTGCGTGTGTATGTATGTATGTATGTATGTATGTATATGTATATATATATATATATATATATATATTTATATATATATATATATATATATATATATACATATATATATATATATATATATATACATACACACGCACACTCATAACAATGACCAAAAACACAACCTTCATATATTATAATGTCACGATGCGTACCAAGTACCTGGTTATTACAAAACTAATCTCAAAATTCAAAAATATACCTCACTTCAGCCAGATACCTGAACTCTCATAACATTAATTGTTACGACTGAGTACTCTAAAGGTAACAGTGATCCCTTAAGAAAAAACTTATTTATCAATCACTTGAAAAATCAAACTAAGTTTACCAGAATATGTGTGAGGTATCAAAAATTAAACTAGAAATCTTCTAGAGTAAAAGGGCATCACTCCATCAAAAAACTCTAACTGTTTCCCTGGTCTTAATTCACTTTAGCAAAACTAAAAGAACAAAACATGTTTATCACTTTGCCTTATGCACACACAATCAATCCTATTCACTGATGGTCAATAAATGAAACACTGTTTTTCTAAAAATGTTAAATACAAAAATTTATTTTCAGATTCAAAGTTTATAACTAGAATTCACAATTAATTAGAATTCACAATCTGAAAAAATTTACTATTAGTTGAAAATAACACAAAACTCAATGAATTCTTGAATTAAATTATGAAACAAAACTAATTCACAAAAACTTTATCAAGAATTTAAATTAATCAAGCAAAATTTAAACTATCAAGAATTACTCAAGATTTAAAAAGAAAATCTCAATAAATGAAATAAAGTATGCAATGTTAAATTACCAATGCAATGTTAAATTAAGTATGCAATGTTAAATTAAGTATGCAATGTTAAATTACCAAGAAATATTTACAATGCTATGTAAATAAATGTTACATCACAAACCAAAAAAAATGTGAAAATATAAAGAAATTGTAAATAGAAAAACACACAAAAACACACAAGATTTATCAATAATGATTTCACTTGTTCAAAATTTCCTAAATTATCATACCACAACTTCCTGACTTATCATACCATGGTATCAATAAGTAAAATTTCACGTTACCTTACACAACTTGTGAATACCTCTGTAAATCACTTGCTGCAGCTGCGTTACACAATACACACTTTTTTACCAGGCGCCGTTACGAACTAAATAACTTTGCTAAATTCAGATCTCAAAAGTTAATGTTAAAAGTGACCACAAAAAATTACGTTAAAAGTAATCTCTTCCTAATTAGGAATGAGAGAGAGAAAGAGAAGAACCAACTCGACTGGTCTCAGAAATCAGAATGAAATAGATTTTAGGATTCCAGTAACAGTGAAACAATTACGTGATGTCATTAAAGCATTTTGGGTACGAGATACAAAAGTTCTAGAAGCAGGGAGGTGACGTCATTAAAGCGTTTTGGGTGCGAGATACAATGGAGAGAAGCTTCTAGAAGGAAAGTTACGTCATCCCAGCAAAACGTTTTGAACGCATCTTACAAAACATGACGTAATTGATCAGGACACGTATTCTTTCTCTCCAAGTGGCATACGTGACTCAAACAACGCATGTAACAACATGAAATCACTCGTCTTGAGCCCGTATGGGACGAATCGACGTTTGTTTTGCAAACTTGTCATCGCTAACCCAAAACAAAGCGTTCCCTCTTATCTCAACTGATGACAACTGAAATGAAACAAGCCCTTCCTGGACACACACCTGTTCAAATACTTCGCTTTTACCAAGAAAGATATTCGTTCTAAATTACGTTACTATTAAAATTATAATAACAATTCTAAATTACGCTATCAAGTAATCATTAGTACTTTTGAGATCTGATGTCAAACTAAATATGACACTTCAGGAACCATTATCATTAAACATAACACATGAAAAAAATAAATATGTCAAAATTATAGGAGGATATACGTATTATAAGGCAACATCATGAAATTCCTCCCCCGAGAAGATTACTTATCCCGGATTTGAATCCCACGATTCACAACGGGATAAATAATCTGCTATGACATTATCAATTCCTGAAATGTGTTTAACACTTACATTATACGGTTGCAAGCATAAAGACCACCTGGTCAGTCTCATATTATTATTTTTCATCTTATTAATGAATGAGATTGGGTTGTGATCCGACAACACTAAAATTTCTTCATTCCTAGGTCGGTTCACATACACTTCAAAATTTTTTCAATGCTGTGATTACTGCTAATGTTTCTTTTTCAATTGTTGAGTAAGTTTTCTGGTGCTTTTTCAACTTTGAAGACATGAAACATACTGGATGTAAGATTCTGTTGTCATCTTCTTGAAGTAGAACAGCTCCAATTCCACAGTCGGATGCATCAACTTGTATCACGAACTTTTTATTGAAGTGTGGAGCTTGAAGCACTGGTCTTGAAGTTAATATGGCTTTAACCTTCTCAAATGATTCTTGACATTCTGGAGTCCAAATAAACTTTCTTTTAGGACTCGTTAAGTCAGTTAAGGGAGCTACTACGGCTGAGAAATTTGGACAGAATCGGCGATAAAATCCAGCCATGCCCAAAAATCTTTGTAGCTGTTTCCTTGTAGCAGGAGGGGTAGCCTTACGGATACCTTCTACATTAGCATCAATAGGAGCGAGAAGGCCTTTTCCAACTTCAAATCCTAGATACTGTACAGTTGCCTTTCCAAACTCACTTTTTTGTAAGTTGATTGTTAGTCCTGCTTCCCGAAGTTTCTTGAACACTTTTCCTAATATTTTCAGATGTTCTTCCCATGTATTAGAATAAATCACAATGTCATCAAGGTATACACCTACTCCTTCTATTGATCCTAGTAGTTGATCCATCACTCGCTGGAATGTTGCAGGTGCATTAATCAGACCAAACGGCAAAACAGTGTATTGATACAGTCCAAAAGGAGTAATGAAAGCTGATAGCAACTTAGCATTCTCATCTAATGGAATTTGATAATATCCTTTCAACAAGTCTATCTTGGAAACAAATTTGGCTTGGCCAATATTATCAAGTAATTGATCAATAAGAGGCAAAGGATAATTGTCAGCCACACTGATGGAATTCAGTTTCCTATAATCAGTACACATCCTAAATGAGCCATTTGGTTTCTTCACTAACACACAAGGAGAACTATAATGACTTGAACTGGGTTCTGCTAATCCATGCTGCAACAAATATTCAACTTCTTTCTTCAAAACATCTCGATGAAAAGATGATAAGCGATAAGCTCTCATTTTAAAAGGTTTTCCATCTTCTCTGATCTTTATCTCATGCTTTGTCAGATTGGTATGCCTAGGTACATCTGCAAAAATTTCAGGGAAACTTTGAATCACTTCACTTAATTCACTACTTTGCTCAACACTCAGATGTTTTAGTTTATCTTCCAAATTTTCTAATATTGAAGAATTGTTCATCTTGTTTTCAGCTCCCAATTCGTAGCCGTCATCGTCCTCTGTAGATGAAGTTGTTTGTGTTATTGACACTGTTTCAGTTTTAGTCTCTGAGAAGTAAGGTTTCAAAAGATTCACATGTATCTTCCTCTGTCGTTTCCTTCTTCCTGGTGTTTCAATCACATAAGTTCGATCACTTAACTTCTCGATTATCCTATAAGGACCTTGAAACTTATTGGTTCATTTTCTCTTGACTTATTTTCAAATTTTCTAAAGAGAACTTTCTAATTTCTCTTAACCTTTTCCTCAAGTTCTTCACATATTCTCCTTGGATTTCCTCTTGATTTTCTTCCCAATTCTCTGCAAGAATCTTCAATGGACCTCTAATGTCTCGACCAAAAATCATTTCATTTGGTGAACATCCCATGCTTTCTTGATAAGCATTCCTAACTTCAAATAACATTAAAGGTAAACCAGCATCCCATTCTCTTCCTGATTCATTACAATACTTAGTTAACATACTTTTCAATGTCTGGTGGAACCTTTCCAAGGCTCCTTGAGTCTCTGGATGATAAGCAGTTGATAACTGTTGTTTTACTCCTAACAAGTTCATCACATCCTGGAATAATTTTGAAGTAAAGTTCGTTCCTCTATCACTTTGTACAATTTCTGGTATTCCAAACTTGGAGAAAAACTCCACCAACTTCTCAGCAATTACCTTTGCACTTATACTTCTTACAGGAATCGCCTCAGGATACCTAGTCACTGGACACATTAATGTTAATAGATATTCATTTCCTTTCTTTGTTTTCGGAAGTGGCCCAACCACATCTATAATTACCTTGCTAAAGGGTTCTCCTCTAACTTCTATGGGATGTAGGGGTGCTTTCTGAATGGTTTCATTCGGTTTTCCAGCTATCTGGCATGTGTGACACACTCTGCAAAATTTGCTAACGTCCTTGTGAAGTCCAGGCCAGAAAAAATACTTCATAACCTTCTCAACAGTCTTCCTGATTCCCATATGTCCAGACTCGTGCGCTACTGCTACAACTTGTTTCCTCAATGGATATGGAATCAAAATTTTATGATATTCACCCCATTCAGCATTTCCTGGTATATCTGCAGGTCGATGCTTCCTCATTAGCAATCCTTCCTTTAGATAATAACAGGTGGAGGTTTGTTGCATCTCTTCTTGATCAACAACTCTGAAGAACAAATCAGCCAACGTTGTATCCCTCTTCTGCAGTTTCATTAGCTTCTCTCTTGTCACTTGACCAACTTCAAGGGTTGAACTCTCCATATCTGCTAACTCTGCCTCTGTAGTTTCACTACTATCTTCAGGAACACTTTGACTACTCGGAATCTCTTCAGTAACAACAGGATCCTCTTCTTGGGAAATCTCTTCATTACTACCACTAGGGGAAACTTCACTTTCCTGGAACAGTTCTTCTAAGCTTAGAGATCCTTCACTTGATTCTTCTGGTGCAGGTAAATCCTCAGTATCTTCACTTGCAGACATAGTTCTCTTCATACTCCTGGTAGTTACACAACTTCGAAACAGGTGGGGGTTTTTCTTCTCTAAATCAACCGTAGGACTAATCCTTAACGGTTTGTCTGTCAGTACAGGACAAGGAACAAATGGTACACCACCAACTTCATTACCCAGTAAAACATGTACACCTTCAACAGCTAGTGAGTCCTTTACAGCAAAATCAACATTTCCTGTCACCAATTCACAGGACAAATGCAAACGGCATATAGGAGTTACCTCTTCTCCTCCTATACCCTTCAAAATAACTGAATCTCCGGTGAGATTCTTCTCCAACTGTGGGTGAGCACCACGAACTACCACACTATGGTTACTCCCCGTATCACGTAATACCTTGACTGGTACCTGCACACTTCCTCCTTGAGTTGTCAGCGTACCTTCATAGATATATGGCTTAAAAGCCTCCAAGCTGCTCAGCCACTCACTGCTTGAAGTTACATTTCCACTGGTTGCTAAACACTCTGCTTGTTTAGTCTCAGTCGTTCCCACACTGCTCTTCGTAGTTTGCTTCACCTGGTTACCTTTAACCACTTGACCAACTGGTTTGGTCTGCTGTTGTGTCTGATAACAATCTCGACTGTAGTGTCCTACTCTTCCACACTTGTAGCAGACAACATTAGTCTTTTGTATCTGTCTTGAAAACTGACTGGATGATGAGGATTTAACATTTAATTGCTGAGGGGTGTTACCTGACTTTGTATTGGCATAGCCACTAGAAGGATTTCCAGTTGTAATGTTCCTGAAATTTGGATGAAATCTGAAACCTGTGCGTTGTTGGTTCTGGTACTTGACATTATAATTTCTTTTGCTAGAAATTATATTAAAATCTTCGCTCAATGTAGCAGCTTTGCCAAGTTTCTTAACTTCTCTCTCTCTTAAATAGGCTCTTATGTGTTCAGGAATTCCTCTAAGATATTGTTCTAGAACTACTAAGTCCTCAAGTTCGTCCATAGATTTAACTTTAGTAGCCTCCAACCATCGTTTAAAACATCTTCTTACTTTGTAGGCATAATCCAAGAAAGTTATCTTGTCATCCTTTCTCAAAGATCTGAATCTTTCATTATAATATTCAGGGGTCATCTGGTAAACTTGTAGCACATTGTGTTTAAGTACCTTGTACTCTTTACACTCTTTACACTCTGTAACAAGACCGACCATTTATCCTCTGGCCATCCCATACCTGAAGCTACTTTTTCAAAGTGATCAAAAAACTCATCTGGGGCTTCTTCTGTAAATTTCGGAATTAACTTCTGCACTCTTACTACATCAAATACAGGGTCTGAATTACCTTGAGTAGGGTCAGACGGTGTTACAGGTAATGTGGATCGAGCTTTTATTAACTCCATCTCCCTTTCATGTCTTGCTCTTTCTCTCTCCTCTTTTGCTCTTTCTCTTTCTTCTTCTGCTGCTTTTTCTTCTTCTCTTTCCTTTCTTTCTCTTTTCTCTCTATGTTCTCTTTCTCTTTCTGCTTGCATTTTCTCTCTTTCAGCCTGTATCCTCAGCTTAATCAAATTTTCTTCTGCTTCTATACGTCTAAGTTCTGCTTCTGCATCACTTTTCTCTTTCTTTTGCTCATGTTTATCTGTAAATTCTGCCTCAGCTGCATTCAACAATTCTTGCACCTCTCCCAACTCTTCATCTACTTTACCAGAGTCCATCAATTCTTGGATTGCAATATATTTGATTTGTGCCTTAATCATACCACTAGACACATTACCCCCACATGCCACTGCTAAAGCAATCCACTGTGCCTTAGTCAGGTTGGATTCAGATAACTCTTGAATGGAAGGAGTTGCTAAAAACCTCTGAACATTGAACAGAGCCATATTCTCTAAGTTACTCAACTAAATAATTGACAATACAAAGCAAAAAATAACTATGTGGTCACTATCCTATCAAAATGTATCCCTAACACCACCAGTATAAACCATAAACCAGAGTGATATTTTGTTTTGTTCCCCGGGTCTCTGGGCACCAAACAATATCATGTCACGATGCGTACCAAGTACCTGGTTATTACACAACTAATCTCAAAATTCAAAAATATACCTCACTTCAGCCAGATACCTGAACTCTCATAACATTAATTGTTACGACTGAGTACTCTAAAGGTAACAGTGATCCCTTAAGAAAAAACTTATTTACCAATCACTTGAAAAATCAAACTAAGTTCACCAGAATATGTGTGAGGTATCAAAAATTAAACTAGAAATCTTCTAGAGTAAAAGGGCATCACTCCATCAAAAAACTCTAACTGTTTCCCTGGTCTTAATTCACTTTAGCAAAACTAAAAGAACAAAACATGTTTATCACTTTGCCTTATGCACACACAATCAATCCTATTCACTGATGGTCAATAAATGAAACACTGTTTTTCTAAAAATGTTAAATACAAAAATTTATTTTCAGATTCAAAGTTTATAACTAGAATTCACAATTAATTAGAATTCACAATCTGAAAAAATTTACTATTAGTTGAAAATAACACAAAACTCAATGAATTCTTGAATTAAATTATGAAACAAAACTAATTCACAAAAACTTTATCAGGAATTTAAATTAATCAAGCAAAATTTAAACTATCAAGAATTACTCAAGATTTAAAAAGAAAATCTCAATAAATGAAATAAAGTATGCAATGTTAAATTAAGTATGCAATGTTAAATTAAGTATGCAATGTTAAATTACCAAGAAATATTTACAATGCTATGTAAATAAATGTTACATCAAAAACCAAAAAAAATGTGAAAATATAAAGAAATTGTAAATAGTAAAACACACAAGATTTATCAATAATGATTTCACTTGTTGAAAATTTCCTAAATTATCATACCACAACTTCCTGACTTATCATACCATGGTATCAATAAGTAAAATTTCACGTTACCTTACACAACTTGTGAAAACCTCTGTAAATCACTTGCTGCAGCTGTGTTACACAATACACACTTTTTTACCAGGCGCCGTTACGAACTAAATAACTTTGCTAAATTCAGATCTCAAAAGTTAATGTTAAAAGTGACCACAAAAAATTACGTTAAAAGTAATCTCTTCCTAATTAGGAATGAGAGAGAGAGAGAGAAGAACCAAATCGACTGGTATCAGAAATCAGAATGAAATAGATTTTAGGATTCCAGTAACAGTGAAACAATTACGTGATGTCATTAAAGCATTTTGGGTACGAGATACAAAAGTTCTAGAAGCAGGGAGGTGACGTCATTAAAGCGTTTTGGGTGCGAGATACAATGGAGAGAAGCTTCTAGAAGGAAAGTTACGTCATCCCAGCAAAACGTTTTGAACGCATCTTACAAAACATGACGTAATTGATCAGGACACGTATTCTTTCTCTCCAAGTGGCATACGTGACTCAAACAACGCATGTAACAACATGAAATCACTCGTCTTGAGCCCGTATGGGACGAATCGACGTTTGTTTTGCAAACTTGTCATCGCTAACCCAAAACAAAGCGTTCCCTCTTATCTCAACTGATGACAACTAAAATGAAACAAGCCCTTCCTGGACACACACACACACGTGTTCAAATACTACGCTTTTACCAAGAAAGATATTCGTTCTAAATTACGTTACTATTAAAATTATAATAACAATTCTAAATTACGCTATCAAGTAATCATTAGTACTTTTGAGATCTGATGTCAAACTAAATATGACACTTCAACAACCATTATCATTAAACATAACACATGAAAAAAGTAAATATGTCAAAATTATAGGAGGATATACGTATTACAAGGCAACATCATGAAAATATATATATATATATATATATATATATATATATATATATATATATATATATATATATATATATATATATAGTGTGTGTGTGTGTGTGTGTGTGTATGCAAATATATGTTTACTCTGTATTTAGGTCACTTGTTTGAAATTTATGATTATCATCTTTTTTTCTGTTAATAAATGTACGCCAGATCCTTTTTTCGTTTATCGTGTAATATAACTATTTTAAACACACTCAAATATCATTTGTCCGAACTACACCAGCTGTATTTGGTTAGTCATGTAATTACCTGGTTTTATTCTACTGAACATTTTTTTAAAAATTATTAAATTATTATTTAGCTTATGAACATTTCGTGTAACTTGAGTATAGATGATGTATATACAAAAAATCTTTAAGTTAACATGTTTAGGTCTTCATCAAGAAATACAGTGTCAGACGCGCCATGTCCAATGTAAATGGCCAGCGAAGAAAAAAAAAATTGGTGGACATCGTGAAAGGAACTTATTTGAAAGAAAGAGGAATAAGACTTGAAAATTCATCATCGACCTCATTTACAGATTTTACTAGAATACTCGAAACTGAGGAAAAGCAGACTTGCATGGGCAATGCTCAGGTGACGGCAGAGTTCATGAATAGCAAAAGAATAGCAAAGATATCAAGCAGATCCAAAATAGTTAAGCTACTATGTTGGCTAATCGGCAGAAGCATCTGTGTCCATAAAGATGAAAATGCTTACATAAACTTCCAAAATACAACTAACACCACACGTAGAACCGTTATTATCCTGATAATATCATACAGCATCACAGATATCTGAGGTTCTCCTAGATAGCATCCTATGAATTTAGGGGGGAAAAGGGGTAAGCAATCGTAGCAAAGAACACACTCTCTTAGTCACGTAAGTGGGTCTGTTCTTTTGGCACCTCCACACTCCAAGGAGTTAAAGAATGGAAATGCTATGAAGGACCTCAGGAATTTTTTCAGCCATCAAAGAAATAATCTTGGGTATTTTGCATAAATGTAAGAAGGTATTAGCAGACAAATCTCAGATCATTCGAATGTATACAAGTGGCAACGTTTCTCTAAACACCACCAACCGCCACAAACTAGAAGATTTTGTTAGTTTTCATCAACGGCCACCTCACCCATCTTTCGATGGCAACAACTTCATCAAAAATATATTTCTGGAATGACCAATCCTTTTCATCCTGAAATAACAATATATGGATAGGTTACTCGAGACTTCCTTCCTGGTAATCCCCTCTATTTACATTCCCTAAGGCCTACGAGAACAAGCGTTTTTGTCTTGCTGAGTTGAAATCTGGACTGATTTAATCATTCATACAGTTTCCGTTTTTTTTTTTTTTTTTTTTTTTTTGTAGTGTGGCAGTGAGGCGATGATGAATTACGTGTTCCTGTGAGATTTGCTTTGCTGTTCTGTATTACACAAAGCATGTTCCCGTTCCCTCAGACTAGTCAGCAAGCAAACAGTTGAAAGCCGTGAGAAATCAGGATAATCATGCAACTCATAAAAGTTTAAAAATGTCACTATTGACGTCACGTAAGCATTACGTCAATGATCATATGATGAAGGTTTGAAATGAACATAATACTACCTGATTTATTACTATGTTCAAACAGGTAATAATCATTATGTTCCATTCATATTTACTGTTGGTTACTAGAAGTACATACTTATTGTTAAAGGCAATAACATGTAGCACTTTATTTAAGATATGTTAATTACTGTTTTTGTAGTAAAAGATAAAACCATACAAGCATTTAGCCTACTCGAACTCTGACATATATTTCTCATGAGTCAACTGCCGCACGCTGCAATTTAATTTAAAATGTACATATACGGGCATTATACACACACACACACACACATATATATGTACAAATATATACGCATATAATTATAATTATATATATATATATATATATATATATATATATATATATATGTATATATATATATGTATATATATATATATATATATATATATATATATATATATATATATATATACATATATAATTATATTGTATACGATTATCAATATAACCTCTACCAATTTAACCAAATGTTTCCACTTTTTAAGATAAGAAGTATGTGTCGGCAAGAACACTTGTTATGCCTACATTCAGATTAATCATATTCAGTTCATTTCCATCATATAATCAATTCTAAAAGTTAACGAACCGGGTAATATGCAACATTACGTAAAATATGATAACAGAAGATCGTAATTTAATTTCGACTGTCATCTGAAGTTTTCCCTCCCGTCAATTTCATTTATCTGGGCTTTCTGGCCCCTTCTCCAATCTTCTTAACTTCATCGCCATCTTCTGCTCTACCATCTCCTCGTTTACTTGCTAGCTTTTCCAGAAAATCATGTTTGACCATCATTTTCGAGATGTTGTAAGACCTCGGAACTTTGGATAAGTAAGTACCTGGGGTGAAGCTGGTCTTTCATACATACACACGCACGCAAACGCGAGCGCGCACTCACATACACACATATATGTGTACATGGAATGGATTGAATGAAGTGGAAAGTCAATTTAAGTTCTATGCTAAGAAAACGAATCATGAAAGGAATGTGGAGTGACTGACGTGTGCAGATGATATAATATTACTAAATGATGATAACGAAGAAAAACCGCAGGAAATGAAGGCAGTTTGAAAGTTTTACGCAAGAGGAGAAAGTTGAGAGTAAAAGTGGGCATGTTGGTATGGACTGGGGAAGAATAAGTTTAGTTACACATAAATATGTGTAACTAAACTGGATGATACAAGGTGGGATGTACAGAGAAAGGAAGGCGGCAAGATATATAGAAATATCTGGGATGAGATTTGGAGTTTCTATGAAAAATATCTCTCCACTATGGAAGTGTATACTGGAGATAAATGCAAGTGGAAGAAAAAATGATTGAAGCTGTGGAGTTGAACTGCCATTATAGTGTATGTGCCGTAAGAAGAACTGGACAAGTAAGAAACGTAGAGGCATGTTGCTGTGGTAAAAATTTTACAGTATGCAGAAGGTTCAGTCAGAGTATTTTGGCCATACCAAAAGACTTATGGGTTATATGAGGTGGAAAGAGTGCCTGAATAGGAAGTTTTGGAAGGCTCATCGCTGGAGGACCTGGAAAAGCCTGGATAAACGAGTTAAAAGGGGAACTGGAAATGAAGACCTTTTAATCAGTAAATGAAGCGTCTTTGCATGAAAGGAATGAATTGGCCAATGCATGTAGGCAGAGGTCTGATGCTTGCTGTGAATGGAGTATGGAGTACTGTGTGCAAAGAGATTTGATGTCTGCTATGAATGGGGTATTGTATTCAAGAAAGATAGATGCCCTGCTGTGAATAAGGCATCGATTTAAGGGGAATGATCCTTAGGACAGTGTTTGCAAACGGTATGATCCCTTGCTGTGAATGGGGCATTATGAGCAAAGGGATATGATGACTCACTATGAGGTCTTTTTCTGTGAGTGTGGTACCTTGCAATGAATGGAAAATGATATGCAAAGGGATATGATGCCTCGCTGTGACTGAGGCATCATGTGCAAGTGGATAAGATTCCTTTATGTGAATGGATCATTGTATACAAAGGGGTATGATACCCTGATGCCTTGCTGCAAATGATGTACTGCAGGTCACTGTGTGCATGGATTTATGATGCCTTGCTGTGGATGGCGCCTTTTATGCGAAGGGCTCAAGAGGCGCCAGAGGCAAAACAAACCAGAGCACCATCTGCAAGCAGTGGAGAAACACACAATCAAAGTTGTGCAGATATTAAACAGCAACAACACTGTTTTTTCCATTAGGAAGCTGTTTCATTTTTAAATGAAAGCTTAACAAAAATGGCTCATCATGCACTGTAAAATAGAACCAACGGACAGTCAAAATTGTTAACTGCTGAATGGGGAAAGGAGGTTTTTTTTTATTTTTTGCCGTAATTCTGCTGATGGATGAAAGCCAAAAAAATTCCTTCATTTTTTTCGATGCACACCCAAACATTTCACTCTGATTATTTTTTCGAGGAAAACTGACAGGCATCATTTTGCCACTGGGATCAGGACTATTACAAAACTTAAAATCTGTACATATGTATTTCTTTCGAGATAACGATATCTAAGTTTATTCATGCATTGGCTAATACATATCTATATTACTATTTTTTTTATTACGTGATTCAAGGGAATATTTAAGATTTTTGTGTGGCCAGTACTAAAACATCTTCGCTAAGAGCAAAAGTTCCTCTCTTTCTCATAACCTTGAATTTTGTTCCATCCGCGACTTCCCTTTGTGACGCCCCTGAATTGCATAGGAAAATATTTCTGGAAAATGAGACATTTCAAGTCTTGCCCAGAGAGAGAGAGAGAGAGAGAGAGAGAGATACAGAGGGGGGGGGGGAATTGTCTTTGCTGTACCTCTTCCCTTCTATCCAAATGACGGGCTGCAACGATCACCGAGCAGACAATGCCTTGCTTTCGGATGCTGAAACTCGCTCATTCTGAATCCAGTTTACCTAAAGTAACTGTTGCAGCTGTTTTGCCGCTCCGCTATCAAAATGATCTCTCCTTCGTCCGTGAAATCACGCAGCAAAAAACTTTTTTGTATATTCTTATATTTCTGGATATTATGCGATCCTGAGCACATGAAAAAAAAAAAATGGTTCTTTGTATAATAATTCGCCGACGAATATGAAGAAGAAACATTTTCAGAGAAACTTTTGCTATTGGTGAGCCAGCTTCTGTGACATTTGGTCGCATGGTTTTTTGTTTCTGTCGCATGTTTTGATTTTATTCTTGAAATGCTTCCACTCCTCCATACCGTGTTACATCTGGAGCATGGTCATAATTATGTAGACAAATATTTTTTCTGAGAGAAAATCTTCTTTTAGGGTAATGAGAAGAAGCTGCCCAATGAAATTATACCAAAAAGATGAACTATACTGGCTGCTAAAAATGTTCAGCAAAGTTGCAGGATACCTGAGGTAATGCCCTGGGGGCTTTCTCCTCGTACCTATCTTCCATGGATACATGCAATAATAATCATTATCAGCGTCATCATCATCATCATCATACAATTGCTGTTATATATCAGTTCAAAATTTATTGCAATAATTACCGTCCGATCAATATAGTGAAGCAATTAGGGATGCTCTGCTCGAAGATGGGCATGTGCTATTAAACATCTGAAGGAAGTTAGGCTTTAGTCAGTTACTTGGCAATCTGTGCACTAATTAGGCTTACAGTTAGAATCTTTATCCTTTGCAATATCATGTTTAGAAAGAGACAGTAAAAACTTCAGTAGTTGATAGTAATAAAACAATAAAAAATAAGAATAGGTAATATTCTTAAACATAACATATTAATAATAATTTTTTTCCTTTCCTCTTTTTTGTGTGTATGTGTGGACATTGGGGAGGATGCAGAGGACACTATTTACTGTGACCCCGTCAAAATCGGTGTAGAATGGTCTAAAAAATGGAACTGATGCCATCTATGATATATATATATATATATATATATATATATATATATATATATATATATATATATATATCATGGATGGCATCAGTTCCATTTTATAGGCAATTCTACACTGATTTTGACCGGGTCACATTATATGGTTTCCTCTGTTTCCTCTCCAATGTCCACACATACACACAAAAGAGGGGAAAGGAAAAAACTATTATTAAAATGTTAGGTTTACGAATATTACGTATTCATATATATATATATATATATATATATATATATATATATATATATTTATTTATTTATATCATGGATGGCATCGGTTCCATTTTATAGGCAATTCTACACTGATTTTGACCGGGTCACATTATATGGTTTCCTCTGTTTCCTCTCCAATGTCCACACATACACACAAAAGAGGGGAAAGGAAAAAACTATTATTAAAATGTTAGGTTTAAGAATATTACGTATTCATATATATATATATATATATATATATATATATATATATATATATATATATATATATACGTATGCTATTCTGTGGGATGTTCTTTTGCGATAAAATGTTCAAATAAAAGACCTTCAAACTTTATATTTAAATTGAATATAATAATACCTCGTCATTAAAAATTGTTTAAAATAAGTGCGTTTTTAAAAACGTTTTAGTAAACATGTCTTCTAGTACAACCTCTGAGTCAAACAATGGCTTTTGAACGTAGAGGCTTAGTCTCCAGCTACACTTACAGGTTTAGCAGATCAGGGTCTGACTTCACAAACAACTGACTCTGAATTGTCCGTCTATTCTTAAACAAAACCCAATTTTCCACGCTTCCTCCAGCATCATTCACAGAAGCTACAAGTTTCGTTTTCATTTTGTTTATGGTTCTCTTCCCACAAATGGATGCAGGCAATCTATCACGATGAGCGGAAGTTGACCTTTGTGAAACGGCCGTAACGTAAGTCACTCGTGAAGTGATGTTAAGTGGTTCGGTTCCTTGTAAAAGAGCGGACTCCCTTTCAGGTTTTTTGACCAACAATTCGCTTACAATGGCTCGCAGTATAGTTGGCCGTAGAGTAGAAAATTCTTTTCCGCTGCCCGGCAAAAATAGTTGACAGGAAAGCCCATTTCATGGTGACACTGGAATGTTCCTACTCCACTGTTATTGGTAAGACATCATTGTCCAAGCGATAAGTCACAATACTAGAAACTGGTAGGGAATGGCCTTGTAAAATGACAGGCATGCACAGTCAAGTTAATAACAAAATAATTTCATGCAAATTCTAATTGTTAAAAGTAAAATACACAAACACGCACACACATTATAATATATATATATATATATATATATATATATATATATATATATATATATATATATATATATATATACACTGTATATAGAATCACGTTATTCTGCATGTCCATCATAATCCAAAGGCATTTTGTAAAATTCTAACTTTTGCATTTATGTTTAGGTTTTGGGGCAATTTTCAGTCATTAACAACTCAATAATATATTTATCATCCCGTCAAAGAATACCCAGAGCTCTATCTGAGAGAGTTTTCGGGCAAATAAAGTCTTTCAGGAACACTCTATTCCCCAGAAAATAAATTGTTTGTTTATTAAAGTCAGCTCGGAATTTGAGAGAGCGAATCCAGCACGGCCACGAAAAGGCTCAATTTGATAAAGGCCAGACAAATTGGCGGAAGGACGAATTCCCTGAGCGTTCAATTTCTTTCAGGTCTCACTTATCACTTCCTCGCAGGAGAAAAATGATGTTGCTCTCGCCCTATTTCTCACCAGACGTTGACACATCATAACTCACATCATGGATGCCCAAGAGACCGATAGGAACGCAATCAAATTCTTTCCTTTGCTAAAATCTAGCGTGTATAAATTTTTCGTACATGAATTCTGAAAATACAAGTATCGGGTACACACATTTTATTATGGATCACATATCGCTTTCAAACCCTATACAAACTTGATGGTTACTCTTTTCCTTGTGCATTTATTATCTAAATTACGGTAAAAGCTGAATATATTAATATGTAAAATATGGGGATTGTGTGCTAAATGTCAGAAATAAAGAAATTGCTTATTGTCAAGAGCATTGTCACCATTACATTATACATCTTTCCTTCTGAGGTGAAAAGCTTTAAATGTTATAGCATATGTGAATACCCTTTATTATTTTTTCCTTTTCAAGATAAATGATTTATAGAATGTTAGCAACAGAATTATTGGTGCGACTAACGTACTGTAATCCAATATAACGCTTGAAAATGGATGCGTAAACTAAACAGCAATAAAAAAAATTATTTTTAAAATTTATTTGTTTCATTTATGAAAAGTTCATTTTGTTTAAAAAGACTTTTGTGTTAAGCTACTGAATAATTTTATAAATGTGTTTAAAAAGCCATTGTAAAGTTTGTGTAAAATAAATAAGTTTTAAGGAATACCAGTTTTCTCTTACTCCGCCCTTCCTCCTTTGTGTGCCTCAGTTGCTGTCAGATCTTATCAGTCACCATCTTTTTTTTTTCTATATTTTGTTTTAAAGAACTTGAAGAACCAAAAAGGGGTTCATAACACACACGCACACATATATATGTATACATACACACATATATATATATAATACATATGTATATATATTATACATTTTCACTTTATATATTTTATAGACCAAGTGGTAAGTTAAAACGGTATTTTCCGAAGTATTATGAAACCAAACAGCTAAACGTTAACTCCAGATTGTGTCTAACGAAATAAACAAAGTTATTTTCAGGCCTAGGATAATTACTATGCACGAGTCTAAAAAGAAACTGCGGTGGTGAGTAAATTTTCCGGTTACGAGACTAAGTGCATGACAAGCCATTAGAAGACACAGCATAATGAACAAACGTGAAATCGAGTTGACAAACAATACGACCGCTTCACAATGTCCAGCTTCCGCAATTCGTGACGGGATATATATCTACATCCATTTGGGAGAACAGAACCAGAGAAAATCGACGATGAAATTTTGAAGCATCCATGAGAAAGGCGGGCGGACGCGAGGAGAACAGTACTGACTTCTGTCCAAGAATGGGCGGCCAAGTCAATGTCATTTATTTGCAAACGCAGACCTTGTTCTACTAAAACAAGGATTGTAGCTTCGAACTGAAACCCGACGAGGAAATTCAGTAGTTCTGCTAAGAGCCCTCTGCTTATTTAAGATTTTTTTTTAATAACCCAGTAGTTTTGAATTTATTATTAAATATATTGATAACGTTTATAGTGAAATACTATATTTTCACACAATCACACACAAAAGGTGTATATGAAATTCCATCAGTCACGTTTTTCACGATTCTACACTCATAACATTTTCAATTGTTCCAATTTTAATAATCATGAGCAGCTGTAATTTAATTGATAAAATATAAAATGTAACTAATGAAAATAAAAAAAAGCCTTTGGACATTTAATAAATAAAAAAATACGAATTTAAAAAATCTTAACCTCTTCTGGCTTTTATCATTACTTTGTTTTTTTAATTGTGCAAGTGGAAACGTGAGTAAATGTATTTATTGTGAGCGTGTGTTCAGTGTAGAAGCATATACCTTTTTGCATTTTTTTATTTAATTTTCATTCATCATTAGTCCCAGTGCTTGGCCTATGGCCTAGACCTGGTACCCCGTTTCACTCTAATCCTTCGGGCCAGCCCTATGAGAGCCGTTAACCAGCTCAGTGGTCTGGTTAAATTATTTCAATAATAATAATAATAATAATAATAATAATAATAATAATAATAATAATAATAATAATAATAATAATAATCGAATCAGCTCCAGCTTACCTTCTAATAGTTTTTTGTGAAGTAGGTCTGGACCTTAAACTCTCCAGGTACCCACACGAGCGCCCTCCCCTGAAAAAAAAATCATGTGTTGAAAGAAAACATATACTAACAATCTATCACTGAAAGTAACGACGTGTCTAGTTTGTCACTGAACTGGAAGAGGAATTTAAAAATAATTAAGAAGGAGCTGAATAAGTCCTATCACTTTTTCTCGCTCCCTAAGGTCAAGTGATATAAAAATTCATATAATATAGGTACCAAGTTACCACTGGGAAATTAATACATAACCGTGAACACTGCACCACAGCTACTTAACAACTAATTGTCTACAAATATTTTTTACAGACGGTTCAGCCAATTTGAGCTATCATTAATAATTTCGTTTTTTTTTAATAATATATTGCTGAACTCTGTTCGGTTTAATAGTGCATGAATTTTTCAAAATCATTCATTCCTATGTTGAAGTCAACTTCTGGCTACACTCACTGTCTGAACATTATAATCGTATATAATTTAGTTTCAATCAGACCACTTTACCTCTTTGATTGCAAGAGATGCCATAAATACGTGCATTTATTTGTCGAGGGGACTCTTTTTAATATATTTTTTATTATTGTATTCTTAAATAAATACAGCATCAATATTGAATGGGTTTTGTGAACCTAGAATGGTCATGAATTGGACTCAGAATGATAAAAGAAGGGGATTCGATATATAAGGGATTTAATATGTATTACAATATGGTTCAAAGACAACTCGCTGAAATGTTTTCCTTGCTCTATGAAAATATCTTCCAAAACACTACACCACTGTTCAGTGTGTGTCGCAGTTCTTCTGAACATCCAAAGCTCAGCTTCAAGGAATTCAAGGCAACTCTATCTGTGTTCTTAAATCCACAGATGAAAGATACCATTATCTTGGTTCTAGGATACTGGTTAGACAAATCTTAAAAACTCGAGAACATTTACTGAAAAATCTGTTCATAAATCATACAAAAATCATGAAGTACCTGAAACCATTTGATGATCATCTTCTTCCATGACTAAATTTTGCATTTCATGTTTTTGGTGTAATTCAGGGCACGTGTAATCCAATGGTTCCCGACTTTTAGGATAGAATCTATCCCATAAAAGTAAAGCCTTATATAGTTGCTTGTTAAACAATTTACAAGCTTTCCTTATTTTCGTACTTTTTAGTCCATTTCCTATCGTAAGGCAGACTTTTTTCTAAAGCACTGTTTGCTCAGAGACCCAACACATTTTGGGGTGCATGTCGTTGCATTTTATATACTGGTATTCTTCATCTACAGAATTCATGAAATAACCGTCAAGCCTACGTATTAAATGTAGTGTGTTCATTGTAAGTTATCATTTTAATAGCTGGCACTTAGAAACCAGTTTCAGTCCCCTTTTCATAAGTGGTTCGCAGTTATTACTGATGGCCATTTTAAAAATGGCTGTAAATAGTTCCTAACACATAAAATACTTATTCATCATTCCAAATGTATCAGAATAGTCGCAATTTTCAAACAGATAAGGATTTACAGTCATGTAAAGACATATGAAGTATTTAACATTAACATCAACTATCTAAAATATGGCAGCCAAGTATTTTACTAAAAAAACTCTAAAACTACTTTATGACAGGAGAATGATAACTGTGGCTGACATTTGTAAGATGTAGAAACTTCACTCATTTTACATAGGCCCTATTCTATTGACGCCATTGGTTACCCCATCTATAGCTTTCTTGCTGATAAGTAGAATTTCTGTATTCGGATATCACCTCAATTAAGTTTCAAAAATCCCTCGAGGAAGCGGGAAGTGAAGGGAAAAATCTGAGGTCAGGACCATGCCCCATAAGTTAGAATTCGAGTCGACGAATATCGAGGTCAAATGAAAACAAGTAAAAAATGCGCCGAAGTTTCTTCGGAGTAATCGAGTTTTCTGTGCAGCGTATAATTCTGCATGAAACTCTCACCCACGGCTCGGTGGTGGCCTATGTTGTTGGCATTTATAGCAGTGCCAGACGCACAGTCATGGCTAACTTTAAACTTAAATAAAATAAAAACCACTGAGGCTAGAGGGCTGCAATTTGGTATGTTTGATGATTGTAGGGTAGATGATCAACATACCAATTTGCAGCCCTCTAGCCTTATTAGTTTTAAAGATCTGAGGGTGGACAGAAAAAGTGCGGATGGACAGACGAAGCCATCTCAATACTTTTCTTTTACAGAAAAATAAAAAAAGGAAAGGAGAAATTGTGACATATCTGAGATAGTGGAGTTAATAAAAGTTTGACCAGAATTTTGGAAAAGGTTCATAAATCACTGACACTATAAGAGAATATACAGGTGATGGTTAAAGGAAAACTGATTCATAAAGTGTAAGATTTACCTGAAAGTTGCTGGAGGAGAGTCAGGTGGCATGTGATGTAAAGATGCATGTTGGAGATTTCTGTATCTATTATAAAACATACAGGCTAGCAATAGTTTCATTAACTTTCATTCTCGCATGGAAAAAAGGGGTAATCTGTAGCATGAGGAGACAGAGCTTTATGAGAGTAAAAGGGATTATGTGGAGTACATTTGAGTAACAGAATAGAACATATTAAAATGCAAAGGTAGAGGAATAAATTAATATAAGAGGCAGTGGGAGAGAAAAAAAGAATGATTGTAAAAAATATGAATAAGTACTAGTTGGTAATCAATTTGATCTACATGGAATAAATATAGCGGGAAAGGTAAATGAGCAAATTAACCTCAAAATAAAATATACAAATAGAGAAATAACATCTATATAAATGCAGTCATGGTTCAGTGGAGAGAACAAGAATGTGGAGGAAAAGAGAGAAACAGCTTCGAGGGAGGAGTGGCGGGTGTTAGCGGTTAGTCTGAGAGAGTGCAAGTAGACTGCTGAGGATATGAGGCAATGTGGAGGTTGAGAGTTGGGAGACACTAGAAAATGATGGGATTACAAGAGAGATGGTGTGGTACAGTAATGAAGGTGTGATTGGTTTCTGACCAGGGATGAAGGACAAGTTCCAAATGAATGAGTGGGAGAAATTGATATTGCCACAGAGGGTAATTAGTATGCAAGGGAAAGTAAATGGAAGGAACTGAACTGAGAAAGTAAGACGGACGGCAAAATGATTTACAGGGAAAGATTAGTATAGAGTTGGACGAGGATCACCTGTTATGAAGATTAGGCCTATGTGAGAAATTTCACTGTAAAAGGGAAAATTGTATTGACGTATAAATGACCTAGAGAAGGCTTATTATAGAACTGATAGAGATGCGCGATGGAGAACATTTACAATAAATGGTACAGAAGATAAATTTTTGTGTATACGAAAAGTGTACTTGTATTTATAGATGGGAGTGATTGTGTATAAGGGTGTTTGAGACAATGGTGCATTATGGTTCCATTACCTCTAAAGATTTTATGGATGAAGTGATAAGAAAAATCAGCGAAAGAATCTTAGATATAAAAACAAAATTGGAGGATAAGAAAATAAGATTGTTTATGGAATGGAGTGACGTTTGACTGATGTTTTAAGATGATACAATATTGATTGGCGATAAACTGCTAAGAGAATTTGAAATTCTTTATATGAATAGAAAGATAAATGTAACTGTAATCATCGGCACGATATGAGATAATGTCGAATTCAGAAAGATAAATCAATAAATGCCAATATGGTCAATGGCCGAAGCAATTGGTTCGTACATGTATTTGGAGTAAAAACCATAGAATGTCAGTAGGAAGAGAGCAGAGATAATTCACAGAATAATGAAAACACGAAAGGTAGCAATGAGTGAGTAGTATGAAATAGGAAGAGAAGCTGCGTGGCAATAGAAACTGCAACGAGGAAAAACTTCTTTATGAATGAGCATCAAATGTTCACGAAAGGGACTGTGGTATATGTGGCATAAGAAAAACTGAAAGGATGAAAATGTGGAAACAGAGACAAGAGATGCTAAGAAAAAACCATCTGAAGTGAATGCATGGTTCATAAATGTGCCGGAGGAGGTATTGGAAAGGAAATATGTTAATATCCAAGAGGGGCAAGATGTGAGCAAGCTCGAAGCGAGTGACACGTGGTGTGTAGATGGGTTTGGTATTTTTCTCTGTAGTTGTAGATATACAACTTATATACGAGTCTATACATATATATATATATATATATATATATATATAGATATATATATATATATATATATATATATATATATATACATATACACATACATATACATATATATACATATATATATATATACATATATATACACATACATATATATACATATATATATATATATATATATATATATATATATATATATATATATATATATATATATATATATATATATATATATATATATATATATATATATATTCACAAATATTAAGTCATAGGTCTCATTTAATATCCAGCTTACTACACCTCGGGGATAATTCATACCAAAGGAGAACCATAAGTGGTACGTGCACTGACTCAGTGGCAAAATTCGTTGCATTTTCGTTGTTACTAGACCGGGTAGGGTTCGAATTCCCTGGAGACGAAGCACTTATCACTTATAATTCCATTAGGGGTTAAGTTCCCATGAGGTATAGTGAGCTGGATTTTAAACGAAAGTTGTGGCTTAATATTTGTGAAAACACACACATATATATACAGTATATATATATATATATATATATATATATATATATATATATATATATATATATATATAGATAGATAGATTTCAAAGCTCCAAATGGTGGCTTACAATTATGCATTAAATGAAATATGGGCTTCAATATCTAGTTAAACAGTAAAACACTTGAATTTCTTTGACTGAAAAATTATTATTTTGAACTGCAACTATAACGTTTTTGGTGGAAATATAATCTAATAGTATTTTCCATACTATACTGACTATACTGACTAAATTTTCTATAATTTTCATTTCCCTTAGTTAAACTGATTATTCCATCTCACTTTTCAGTTGCTGAAATTTTCACGAAAAGGACGTTAGAGAATTTCCTCACAATCACCGTCTTCGCTGTAATTACCCTCTATCTTATTCTTGTTTCTAAACATAATTAGATCCTCGTTAACAGCAATATCAATCGTTCCCTGAGTCCTTTCTAGATTTCACTAAAGGATTGCTAGATGAATAAATACGACTCTTCAAGATTGGCTGGCTCGGTAACTGTATCGTTCAAAGTCTCTCTTCGCTTCTGTTCGATAAGTTCAAGGAGCACACGAGTATCTCAAGTGGCCATTGATGAAGACATCAATTTGTTTCAGCTTAGCGCCCTCTTCTGATGGCGGTAGCATTTATTACTGTTTCCACCATTTCATGAAATTCTGGAAATTCCATTTTCCTTTTAATGGAATGATTCCTTGTGTTTCTTTATTATGCATTGAATAAAAGGATCTTTCCCAGATAGCGAGCCCCTCGGGTTTTAACCCGGTATGTATCCACTTTTGCGGCGTGTTTAGCAAAAGCCCTTTGGGGATTATCGTAAAAACACAAATAAAAGACCACAAACATAATAAAGATAATGACCCCCAAGAAATATTAGTCCTAGATAACGACCACCGAAAACTCTTATGGGCCACTATCTAGGAAATCCGAATAAACTGTTATCGATCCAATTTCATATCATATTGAAATGTGACCATTAGATTATTTACTATCTTTTAGAAACTCTTTAGTTGGGAGAATGAAAGTCTAGCTTCCGAATGATATACAGAAATAATTAATCATGGAAATAGAAAGATACATTAGTAAAAGTAAAATTCTTAAACCCTCATCGGCTAAGATTTTCTATTAGTTTTTAAATGGCAGTTTCACAATTCTTTAACATTTTGTCCTGTATGTAAATTCAGAATTTCACAAACAGGGTATCTTATTGCCTTTATTGATTATTCTGAAGTTTCTTCGGAGCAATCGTGTTTTCTGTACAGCGTATAATACAGTATGAAACGCGACCAATGAAACTTTCAGCCATGGCCCGTCAGTGGCCTGTCCTATAGCGTTGCCAGACTCACGATTACGGCTAACTTTAACCTTAAATAAAATAAAAACTACTGAGGCTAGAGGGCTGCAATTTGGTATGTTTGATGATTGGAGGGTGAATGATCAACATAACAATTTGCATCTCTCTAGCCTCGGTAGATTTTAAGATCTGAGGGCGACAGAAAAACTGTAGACGGACAGACAAAGACATCTCAATAGTTTTCTTTTACAGAAAACTAAAAGAAATCTAAACGAAGTTGGTTGCAATTATACTTTTCAGCATTTCATTCGAAAACAGATTCACACTGTGCCTCTAAGGAGTCTTCTTTTCAAGAGAGGTTTGATCACAGTTCAGGCAACTTGTACACTTGAGACACGATTCTTAAGGATTTTCTCCTGCCTTTATCTTCTGGTATTGATACTCTGAAGCTTAGTTTGATATGTTGTATCTTTAAGAAGGGTTATGTGGCGTCTCAAGTCCTCTCTCTCTCTCTCTCTCTCTCTCTCTCTCTCTCTCTCTCTCTCTCTCTCTCTCTCTCTCTCTCTCTCAGCAAAACATCCTTGTTTTCTGTATATTGACATACGCTATTTTGAACTCTGCCAATTACGCAAATACTTCACAAAAGTCTGATTACAGGACCATTTTTGAATCCGTATTATTATATCTGATATTTTCTTTTTTTTACGAAACCACAATTACAAAATGAATCCAAGCATAATGCGCCGCAGTGTCATATTTGGAAATTTTAAAGAAAATATCCTTTTCATGGCTGATGGCAAGTGTTTCTCTTCAGTAAGTGTGAGCAATCTATATACGGAAATAGGACTGTGATCTTGGCTATGGGATGAAAAAAAAAAATACATATTCTCACCTAACACTCAATTATTAATGTGTATACATTAAAAGCATAAGAATATTTTTATCAAATATCGTTGTTAATAATAATAATAATAATAATAATAATAATAATAATAATAATAATAATAATAATAATAATAATAATAATAATAATAATAATAACCTCATTAATGATAATAAAGAGAGAGCAAATACATAGCCTTATATAACCAAATATGACCTGATGATGTGACGGAATATCATCAATATTTCTTCCGCGGGCCACAGACTTCGCGTGTGAGAGAGAGTCTGCACTGGATACGAAAATGTGACCCAGGTTTAAAAAAAATATAAACAGGTGACTTCATTAACTCCGAATTTTGTCGTATGATCCTGCTGAGCAAAACAATAAGATTAAGAAGAGGAAACGAAGCAAGAAAAGCAAAATAGAGAAGAAACTTATTGCAAAAGTATAGCTCATCGCAGAAGAAACAAAAGGTAAATGCTAAAATAAAAAAAAAGACAATTAAATGAAAGAATGGCGCTGACTGCTTGAAAATCAAGTTATGAGAATAGAAAAAAAAGCGGCAGAAAATTAGGAAGCAGAATTACGGAGAACAAAACACAGTTTAAAAAATAACCAATTATAGGAAACAATGGAACTGATTAGCTGGCAAGGAAATATCAATTACCCGGATATAAAAATGAAATGCAAAAATACGAGTGTTTGGTTACTGGAAAAAACTAGATAAAAAAATCACTATAAAGGCTGGTCAGAGATTATTGAGCTCCAGTTTCATGATTGAATTTGCGAAAATATATGATAAAAAGTTTTCTTCCTTTTTGGAGGAATTTGTTATGAGTTACTTGTACATGAAGCCATCACGATAACACTTACTTTACTGACAGTGTGGTGCCTAACTTGATTTCTTATTCTCATTTCGATCATTTTTCTCATGGTGGCGTGGATTGGTATCGTACGTCTTAAGATAAAAAATACTATTTTGTTATTCACCATTCAGTATCGGTACTAATGGCAATGAATGTTATCTTATACAAATGCTAAGCTCAAATAGCTTTTTTTATTCTTTATGACAGATATTTTTATACATACTTGCAATAAATAAAAAAAAATAAGACTGTCTATTTATATATGTACAAAATGTGTTTGTGGGTGCGCTGGAAAGCTTAAAAAGACCCATAAAGCCCAGGTGAGCAGTCTCCACATTTCTGACACCATTCTGTGACAAGACATGCATACTCCATTTGGGAAATATATTTGTGTAAAAAATCTCTTCATATACTTCCATTTTGACAGTAATATAAAATGGAAATTTCTTCCCAATATTCTGTTATCTTTGTTAACTAACTATTCCGTGGCTCACCTCTTCTGTCGCCTAACCAAATCCGTAATATCAACTCCAAAATACTTATACGAATCAAATGCTTCCATTCTTCTATCGTCCAAAACAATCATTGCTTTCATTGTCTTGGCTTCCTTTTACTCTCGTTACTGTATTTTTACTTCGAAAGTATTCTTAGTTTATTAGTGAAAACATTTTCAAACGTTTTTTTCAATATTCCCTCCAGTTTCTCTTGATTATCCTCAGTCAGCTCAGTATTATCTGGATTATCAGTCATTCCACAACCCATTCTCGATTCCCTTTCTTATCCAACAATTTTGCCACTACATCTGCCATTCCTCTGACTTCTCTTATGAGCTCATCTATGTAAATATTCAACACCCCTTGGAGACATAACGCGCCCTTGTCCCAGAACCACTTCTACACTAAACCAATCACTTTCCGCCATTAATAACCTCAGCTTATTGCCATAGAAACTCCTGATCCCCTGAAAAACTTATCTCATGTACCACACATTTTTAACAACCTCCACATTAATCTCTATCGAATCTATCCCAAGATTTCCTAGGTCCATATGTACCACATATGGCTTTTCCTTTTATTTTCCAACTTCTCACATACTTGTTTCTTAACAAATACTTCATTCCCACAACCTCTTTCGCCTTTAAACTCACAATCCTCTATCAGTCCTTCTATCATCAAAGAATTAGTAGGAAATGTTTTTTTCAGAAAATTTTTAAAACTCTAAATTTTAAGTTTTTCGATTTTGAAAATTCAACAGTGCATATAAAAGGAAAGAGAAAAATGAACTTTAGATCATGAAACGTTTCTGCTGTTAAGTAGCGTTCTGCACTGTATTTTTTACTGTAGGTCTCAAGTCCATTTACCTTCATATACTGGAAAAAATGTTCTTTTAACGCATTCCCTTGGAAGCTTTCCCTCATTCAAACGTACCTTACAAGCCCTGGTTAGACATTTAATCATACTACCACCACTGTACCTCAGCAACTCATGGTGTTTTTCCAGTGTTCAACCTCTTAAATAACTCAAATTACCCTCCTTACATGGTCAATAGTCATTTCTATAATTATTCTTACCCTTAAGGTCGTAGGTAAAAAAATGAAGAGGTACTTGAAATACTGAAATGAGATGGTTGTAATTCTCAGGGTCACTTGAGCATGGTAAGACATGATGTTACTAAAAATTTTATGCAGTTTGGACCAATACTTATTTCTGTATTAATTTTGTAATATTTAAAAAAAAATAGGTCTTTCAACAGAGGTAATTTTTGTTTTATTTTAAACCAAATTGTATAATAGTACAATGCATGATTCAAAAATTTAAAATAATAAGTAGGAAATCTTTTTTTTTCAGAAAATTTTTAAAATGAGAAATTTTAAGTTTTTCGATTTTGAGAATTCAACAGTGCATATAAAAGGAAAGAGAAAAATGAGCTTCAGATCATGAAACGTTTCTGCATTTCCTGCAAAATTAATGCCTCTTTACATTTTACAATTATTTTCAAAATCCTTGCTTTTATAGACGTTTGAATATTGCTAATTTCATAAAATACTGGTTTTGATAAAACATAAGTTAAAGTTTTCCTAACTTTTAGACACACACCTCACTTATGGTGTAATGGGAAAATTATTCCTTTAAATATTATTGATTTGTTTAGGAATTGATTCATCATCCTCCTCTAATATCTTTACACTACTGTTGTAAGAGTGATTGTGATTGTAAAGTGTTTACGTTTTTGTTGTGGACGTCGAATGCGTAGAAGTGTAGCCAGTCCCTTGTTTTGTTTTTCTTTCGCTCTGAATGTGGGAGTGCTGTCCTGAATCTTTCGTCTGCATATTGGTAACACTAAAGAAACATGTAAGGGACGAGAACGCTGTTGGTGTGAAAAGGACGTCAAGCGGTCCACCCTTCATTTTGGCTATTTTACCAAATTATTAATACAAGTTATTATCTATCCCTTGCAAGGTAAGCTTTTAAAGTCATAATATTACCGTTAGTTCATTAGTTGGAAGAGATCAGTATCATGAAAGAACAGCAGCAGACGAAGATTTAAGTGCAGCGTTGTTGCATGCCCAGTCAAACGGACCTAGTTCAGGAGTCCTGAAGAGTATGTAAATTGGACCTAGTTCAGGAGTCCTGAAGAGTATGTAAATTGGATCTAGTCCAGGAGTTCTGAAGACTATGTAAATTAACCAAGTCCGGGAGACTAGGCCTGGGAGAAATTTGGCACGATGTAATGAGTAATAAAGAAACGAACTGAGTACCTGGGATTTTCTTCAATACCATCGTGCCTTACCACTAAAAATGGAAATCAGCACTTCAATTGCCTCCCAGTGGGAAGACATCACCTGGCCTCATCAGTAATAAGACCCGTACATCCAAGGAATATCATGTAATAGCAGGTAGGACAGGCCTACCCTAGTTCCCAGGCAGCGTAAACGTCAGTAGTCTTCATACCCACCGTGTCAACTATGACACAGTACCATTCTCCGACCCCTGTCTCCAGGCAAGAAGACTGACAGCAGTGCATCTAGATAGTAGTGTTATTATTCTCTCTTATCTCATATATCTTAATGTCTTGGTGGGGGAAGAATTCTCCCGTGACATTTGGTGGCAGCTGTGTTGGATCTTTAGTCCAGTACTATTGATCCATACCCACTGTGCCTATATATTATGTAGGTCACTTATAATGTTTTGTCATATTGTATGCATTTCTTTATACAATATCGTTGATTTTTATCTGGTTAAGGTAATGACTTATTTACATGTATATTCATTATTTCTATGGTGACGGAGTGCGGGATATTGTCTATTAGTGTAGTTTACATCTTATTATTTGATTATAAGTGTTTGAAATATTGTAACAATGGCAACTGGTAATGATGAATCATATATTGATCTAATTCAATTAGAGCAAGAAACACAACAAACATTACAGACAGTTAAGAACTTCACTCAATCCTACCAGGACGTTTGGTCTCAAGTGGGAGATCTATCAAATCAAATCAAAGACTTGGACCAGAAGTTGGTTGTCATACAGGGGACAATACAACACTTAACACCCAAACATAATAACACTCAACCACCCATCATGTCTCCCTCACGTCTCATTGAAGAGATATAGACTCTTGTATGGTGATGTACATAGACTTTTGCTGAGGGGAGAGATTTTGTTTCCCCCAGTGTAGTAGAGACTCATGTTTTCTGATGTTGGTGGTGGTGTACAGTACTGTAATTTTGTACGTTTGTATGTTCTCTTTTTGCTTAGTTTAAGGTTGATGAAAATGTAATTTTTTTCTATTCGCAGTGGCCAGTAATGTGAAAACTTATAGTTTTGAGGTAATGAACAAAGGAATGATGTAAACCATTTTGTACAAGATTTCACATAGTGCCCTGGTTGGGAGTGCAATTGTGGTCTTATGGGTCTTGTCTTATAGGAAATTGTCAGAGTTTTGCTCTTGTAGTACTGGTTTGGTACATCTTAGAGGATAGAGTACACCACTTTCCAAACCCCTTTGAGATTCAAGTTTAGAGTCGTTTCTAGCCAAGAGCTCTGGTGAGTTTGATAATCATTAGGACGCCTCAATAGGAGTAAATTTTGTCTTCATAAGTGGAGAACTCTTTTGTTGCAGAGTAATGTGACATCCCGTGTAAGTGGAGTCAATCCAACCCCAGTATTAGGCTAGACAAAGCTATTAGGAAAGCTGTATTGAATGCACACCTATAGGGTAGTGTCCCCATTTAGTACTCAAGTATATCCTTGTTTTATGTTGTTGCAAGAGCCCTTTAGTCTCTAGTTGAGATCGTTGCTTGTTTCTACTGTACAAGACCTGTTTTCCACAGTCGCAGACCCATCTAAGGAGCTGTTTGGTTCCATTAGGAAAAATTGTCCTTGATATTAGAGTGGACATGAATCAATTCTTCCCCGAGGGAAAAGCTTTGTAATGGTAAAATTATTCCTTTAAATATTATTGATTTGTTTAGGAATTGATTCATCATCCTCCTCTAATATCTTTACACTACTGTTGTAAGAGTGATTGTGATTGTAAAGTGTTTACGTTTTTGTTGTGGACGTCGAATGCGTAGAAGTGTAGCCAGTCCCTTGTTTTGTTTTTCTTTCGCTCTGAATGTGGGAGCGCTGTCCTGAATCTTTCGTCTGCATATTGGTAACACTAAAGAAACATGTAAGGGACGAGAACGCTGTTGGTGTGAAAAGGACGTCAAGCGGTCCACCCTTCATTTTGGCTATTTTACCAAATTATTAATACAAGTTATTATCTATCCCTTGCAAGGGACCTAGTTCAGGAGTCCTGAAGAGTATGTAAATTGGATCTAGTCCAGGAGTTCTGAAGACTATGTAAATTAACCAAGTCCGGGAGACTAGGCCTGGGAGAAATTTGGCACGATGTAATGAGTAATAAAGAAACGAACTGAGTACCTGGGATTTTCTTCAATACCATCGTACCTTACCACTAAAAATGGAAATCAGCACTTCAATTGCCTCCCAGTGGGAAGACATCACCTGGCCTCATCAGTAATAAGACCCGTACATCCAAGGAATATCATGTAATAGCAGGTAGGACAGGCCTACCCTAATTCCCAGGCAGCGTAAACGTTAGTAGTCTTCATACCCACCGTGTCAACTATGACACAGTACCATTCTCCGACCCCTGTCTCCAGGCAAGAAGACTGACAGCAGTGCATCTAGATAGTAGTATTATTATTCTCTCTTATCTCATATATCTTAATGTCTTGGTGGGGGAAGAATTCTCCCGTGACAATGGGAGATATTTTGTAGTTTATCTTTATTAAAAGAAAAATATAGCTATCTTGGACATATATTCGGCATATTAAAAGCATCTCGAGCAGGTACAAAATTTATCCTCTGCTTAAAAACGAAATTTTCCTTTTCTAGCTTACCTTTCTTCTCCACCAATAGACTTTCCAGACCATCGCAGAGGATCTTTGAGGACTTGTTTTTAAAATTTACAATAGATTTTACCGACAGACTTAGTCTCCATTCGTGCAAGAACTCGGCATCCTTTAAACTTCGAAATTAGGTGGCACTAGTGATGAGTGCCAGCCTAAAAAGTTCCTGCTTTTTATGTCCCATCATCTTGTTGCTTTGCTCTCCTCTTCCGTGTTTTGGGTATCAAAGATGACCTTGTTATTGGTTTCCCTTTTTCTTGAGTACTTAATTTAATAGGAGTGCCACCTATAATGTCATTTTTAATGGACACACACACATACCCAAGGTTATGCTTTACAGCACTCGATTATAGTTCACGAGTGGCTGTAGTATATCTATGAAACTTTTTTTTATGCACTTTTTCCACAATTTTGAACGGAAAGCTTCATTCCTATTTTGCATTTGGCCTCTTCACACTTTTAATAGTTGACTGGTGTTTGTAAGTCATAGCATTGCTTGCGGAACATGAATTTGGAACTGTAAATCATGTACATTAGATATACAATTTCTCTGTATTGTACTTCATAATCTTCAGTCACTCATTTTCATAAGCTTTTTACACAATAACACGGTAGACAATGGTTTACAATTCATTTCACTATCACCTAAGGCGCTTCATTAGCCACTCTTGGCTCCTCTCTCTCTCTTCTCCCATATAAATTGACGAGACCAGCTGTCCATTATTTCGTTTTTTATAAGAATATTTGCACTTATTTTTACTGAGCCTTTATTCACATTCTTGCAAGTATCTGTATCTCCTACTACCGCGGCATTATTGATTTTTTTTTTAATAACGAGTAATTCTTCATAAAATCAAGCACAAACCCACTTAAGTATGGGTAAACAACCTTTTCAAAAGAACTAAGGTACACTAACTGTCTAACATGTGAGGTTGTTTACAAACAACCTGGTAATGAATGAAGTATCGTACAAGGCAACTAAAAATTAGAATTTCTAAATATGTCGTTAATAAATGGAATTATACACCGACGGTAAAGAGTAGCTTCTTAAAGAGGGTGTGGCAGAGCCAGTCCCTTTGAATACCCGATTTAAAGGGCCAAAGCATTGCTTAAGAAGCAAAACATCGTCCGTCTGGCAAAGTTGACAGGTTTTTCGTAACAAAAAATGGGAAAATTTTTTTTTGTCATTTCAATCCAAAACTCGATTTTTTTTTTAACCGATGACCTTAAACAATCTTTTTTCCACTATTGCATCATTCTCGTCTTCACTAATACTAATTAATATAAAACATACAGGTAAAGGTATGTGTAGAGCAGACTCAGAATCAACATATCAATCTCTCTTGGTAGTTGAATGGATAAGTCCCTGGTTACTTGCATCAAACCCGAAAAGCAAAGTTTCAATTCTGTCCAGGACAGATGCACATAATTATCATGTACAATGCCCTTTAAGTATAAGTTACACCAAAAAGTATAGTAAATTCGAAATTAAGGGGCATTTGTGGCTTAACATCCTTTGCGCAGTATATATATATATATATATATATATATATATATATATATATATATATATATATATATATATATATATATATATATATATATATATATATAGATAGATAGATAGATAGATAGATAGATATATGTAAATGGATGTATGTATTTTCCAACACAACTCTGAAACGCATTGAGTGATTTCAACCAATCTTGATAAACATATGACTTACTATCTGTTTGATTAAGACATCACTAGCACCAAAGGGCATCAAAGGGTGGGGGGAAGGGCTTCCCTGAAATGGGTTTGGTTCTGCCAGTGAAACGGGGCTGGTTATGCCCTCAGACTTAGTAACTTTATGAATTTATCATACCCAATTTCGGTGTACATAACTTCTATCTGAAAAGAATACTGTGGGGGTAAGGTATCAATGGCACAAAAGGGGTTGGGTTTGGGAAGGGGGTGACAGAGACAGAGAGAGTGAGAGGGAGAAGAAGTGACAGACAGAGGGGGTGTTAGGGAAAAGCAAAAGAGAGAGAGAGAGAGAGAGAGAGAGAGAGAGAGAGAGAGAGAGAGAGAGAGAGAGAGAGAGAGTATATTGATTGTCATTCGGAGTTATCCTGGGCAGTGCCAGGTTGGTTAGCTAGTGTATATATATACATATATATATATATATATATATATATATATATATATTTATATATATATATATATATATATATAAATATATATATATATATATATATATATATATAACTGAATCACAGAAATATGGAACATGATGAATATATAAATAAAGACAAAATCCTCAAAGGAAACAGAGACAATGGAGTACTGCAAGGCCTTTCGACTTCTTGTCCTTTACTTAGCAGAATGAAGAAATATAAAGATAAGTTTACAAAGAAAGCTTGTATAAATGACAGATGAGGATTACAAAGGAAAAAAAATATATACCTGGAATCCAACACAATTGAAGAATTAGTAGACCTACTAAACAGGATTAAACATTAAAGAGGTTTTACAAAGGATTAGGCCCAACAGCTCAGAAGCAGGGGTAGGACAATTAACCCTTTGATTTCGGTTGTAACGTATACGACGCATTTAATAAACTGGCCCGGAACACTGTTGTGTCGTATACGAGCACCGGTAATTTCCTTTTATGTGAAGGACTGATGATTGAAATACTGGCCTCTTTTTCTTGATATGGTAACAGTCTGTCAGTTGCCATACAGTGAATTCATATAAATTCACGTGTTTCCCTAAAATTCATTAGTCTTCATCAAGATGTCACAGGAGGAGGGGTCAAGGGTACGACATCCTCGAGTTGACCGCCGGCAGATCGAGAGAAGAGCTCTCGACGAGGATAACTATTTTATAGACCTTCTCGACTCATTTTCTGGATATGAAAATGAATCGGATTTAGAAGGAAATGAAATGGATAATTAGGGCCCTGGTACAAGAGACAGTGATGAAATATCAACCGACAGTGAAAATGACGAAAATCTGCCACCTACAAATGAAAGCCAAGGTGTCAAAAGAAGGCGGAGACAGCGAAGTGACCCAGGTGATGAGTGGGAGTGGGCTGCCAGCAATTTCCAGCCCAGAGATTTCATATTTGACAGCAGTGGCAGTGGCATTACGTCGAAATGTAATGTGAATGAAAATTCAAAGGAAGGAGACTAGTTTTTTGAATTTTTCGACAACGAATTTATGGGGCTGATTGCTGAAGAGACAAACCGTTATCAGAGATTCCTTGTTGATACGCTAGGAGATGCAGTGCCAAAGTATTTGCGAAAATTTGCTCAGGTTACTGTGGAGGAAATGATACGGTTCCTTTGTGTGATTATGATCATGTCGCATATAAGTAAACATCGCATCGTAGATTACTGAACTACGCTTGAGACATTCGAGACAAAAGGAGTGAGAAGGCTGATGGCAAGGGACAGATTTCTTCAAATTCTACGGGTTCTACATTTCGTTGATAATTCACAGGAAACAAGCCCAGATAATAAACTAAAAAAAATTAAACCCGTGCTCGACAGTGTGCGTAGAAAATTCCGGGAAAAATTTCAACCTTTCCAGGATTTATGCATAGATGAAAGTTTAATGTTATGGAAGGGAAGGCTAAGTTTCAAGCAGTACATTCCAGATAAAAGAAGTCGATTTGGAGTGAAAATATTTGAACTTTGTGATGCCAAAACGGATTATATTGTCGATTTTATAATCTATACTGGAAAAGATACAGAGATATTGGTAGATGAGGATCTAGGGGTATCTGGTTCTGTGGTAAAAACATTTATGGCCTCGCATCTCGGAAAACATCACATCCTGTATTTCGATAATTGGTATTGCAGCCCAAAACTGCTCAAGTATTTGGGCGACAACGAAACAGGAGCATGTGGAACAGTCCGGAAAAATAGGAAATTTATGCCTAAATTTCCTGATGTGAACAAATCTGAGATTTCGTCTCAAAACTGCAATGGAATATTAGGTTTAAAATGGCAGGATAACAGGACAGTGTATATGTTATCTTCAGTACATGAAAATATAATGGTAGACTGTGAAAAAAGGTGTCGACCAGGGGAATTTGTGCAAAAACCTGCATGCGTTGTTGACTATAATAAGAAAATGCGGATTGTGGACAAGAACGACATGCTTATTAGTTCTGTGAAGTGTATCCGTAAAACCACGAGATGGTACATAAAACTATTTTTCCGTCTGCTTGATATGATACTAGTAAACTGTCATCACTTGCATGGATTTGTTACTGGCAAGAAAGGGTCATATTTACAGTTTTCTAAGTCAGTCGTTCTGCAGTTGATTGAAAGGTACCCTCCAGCACCTAACAAGATAATTACCCGCACC
>JANJGK010000022.1:3058764-3066264 GCA_039081455.1 Macrobrachium rosenbergii
CAATGAGTCGTTTTCAGAACGACGGAAACAGGTTCCGCACACAAAAACAAACCTCTCCTTTCCCGATCTACGAGCAGGGACCCCAACCGACAGCGGCTGAGTTAATCACAACTAAGAGCAAACAAGAAGAATTATCCATAACACCTGATAGGTTTAGGTGAACATGAAAGAATATATAAACAAATACAGAATATAAATGTGAAGATAGCGTCTGTTAGTAAGTGCGTTGATATATATATATATATATATATATATATATATATATATATATATATATATATATATATATATATGTGTGTGTGTGTGTGTGTGTGTGTGTGTGTGTGTGTGTGTATGTAGGAATTATATCTTCTTTGATTTGTCAGAGAAAAAAATACTCAATTATAATAATTTGAGAGGTTCAGTATATAAAACTCTCGTAACTTCTTTATGTGTCCTAATTTATATCATATTTTCAAGAACACGAGAAAAACCTAAACTAACTGTAGGAAAAGCATAGGGAGAAGTGAACAATGCTGTTTCCCTGGAGGTGTTTTCATTCACTTTCATTTAATTAAGAACAAATCCGAATACCACCTCTTGTTCTTTCTTGTACTGCTTGGTCTAAGAATCATATTTAGGGGACAAATATAATCCGGAAGACGCTGTGGTCAAAACTTCATTTTCTAGAAGAGTAGTAAAAGGAAAGCAGCCCTTTGAACAACAAGAAAAACGTTCACGTTTTTCATGTTGTTACCGGCTAGAAGTTTCTCTGGATGTGCAAGAGGAGAGAAATCTTGTTGGTTTCCTAAGTAGATTTACCGGCTTGTTTGTATTCACTCAGCGTCAAAAATTTCAACGGATTCGTAGCAAGGAAAATTCTCTGGGGCTTAAGACATTTCTCCAATATTTCATGAGGCCCTTTGCCTCAACTTTCTATGCGTGTAAATATTTTCAGAATGACTCCTTAAGGTTCTCTCTCTCTCTCTCTCTCTCTCTCTCTCTCTCTCTCTCTCTCTCTCTCTCTCTCTCTCTCTCTATCTCTCAAACAAAGTAGTCTGATAAATGAAAAGTTAAATCAAACTATATCGAAGAAAAGTGAGCAAGGCACGTTCCCTTACTTGAATCCCCTTGTGGCTATTAATCTAAGCTTTTTATTTTGTAACTGGTTCATTTTAAATATTGTGGTTCGAGGCAAGAACCGGAAGATGCAATATATATATATATATATATATATATATATATATATATATATATATATATATATATATATATATATATATATATATATATATATATATATATATATATATATATATATATATATATATATATATATATATATATATATATATATATATATATATATATATAATACGATTTTATTATTTAATAATTTCAAAACCAAAGCCAATACAGTAAGTAGGCTATATTTAAGAAAATAGAATGTAATGCTTCATACCATACGGTATTTTACTTAGCCAAGGAACTAACAAGCTTACGTTAAC
Source organism: Macrobrachium rosenbergii (assembly GCA_039081455.1). Lineage (NCBI taxonomy): Eukaryota > Metazoa > Arthropoda > Malacostraca > Decapoda > Palaemonidae > Macrobrachium > Macrobrachium rosenbergii. The sequence goes on from JANJGK010000022.1 coordinate 3,060,252, forward strand.
TATGACTCAGTGACTAATTACTACACCGTCTGCATAAAACCTCCTTTCGTCTGATTAAGACGCTGGTTATGTTTTTATATATTGTATTTGCACGTGCTTTCCACTTCTCTTCATATCTAGAAAACTTTCTTTAAAATCTGAATACATTATCGTATTTAGGAGAACTATATGTATACATGAACATTTATTCTATTTTTAGTTTTATTGAATAACTGCTGAAAAAGTTAAAAAATAAAAAGTAGTACAGGGCATCAAATGTTACTTTTTTTTTTTTACTAACAGTCACCGGAATGAAGTTTTGCAGTCATATTGAAGCTGTACGTACAGTCATTGCTTCGGCTATTGATGAATCAAATATTGCCTATTTTGTGTAACAGATGATGGATTTCAAGGAGTATAATTTTTTTTTCTTTTTGCAGAGCCTATAAGATGTTAGGCGAGACCAACAGACTCCTTTCAACAGCTAATCAGAAGCGTCTGTATGAACGAGCTTAGAAATCACACCACCTTTGAGATCTAGCTTAAGTACATGCTCTGAAAATACCCATACGCGCGCGCACACACACACACACACTCACACACTCACACACACATTATATATATATATATATATATATATATATATATATATATATATATATATATATATATATATATATATATATATATATATATATGAAGATAAGAAGGCCTATAAAACTATTTGAACGTTGCAACCATCTATTTTGGGCACTTCCTTCTGTATGTATATGTATATATATATATATATATATATATATATATATATATATATATATATATATATACATACATACATACATACATACATGTGTGTGTGCATATAAGTCTATTTTTCAATACATTTTCCACGTCATGACTGTACTGGTGACCTCCGGCATACCCACGTACACGATAGTTTAAACAACACGTAACACGCCCAGTCACCCCAACAAAATCCTGGGTGACTTTTCAGTTCAATTTTAAACTGCCTTTGTTTTGTGAAATATGATCAAGAAAAACGTGACAAATGTTTCAGGTAAAGTTTTTAATGCGCCTCGTGCTGCGGACTCATTCATCTTCCGAGATGAAGCACAGTAAATAACGGCGCAATACTTCAGAACCCGAAGATGAGGAGAATTAAAGAGCAAAGTTTTCTTTTTCATTATTTCTGCAGCGCTTCTGGTTAGTTGGGCTCTTTCCGAATGGAGAAATCACTTATCTTTTACCAGCGATTTATTTTTTTTTCTCGGCCTTGAAAATCATTTAATATTTACCGATGATTTGATTATGATCTGCTTTTATGAAATTTAGGCTGCCTAGCCTAGCATAGGCACTTTCGGCCATTCAGCAATTACTACAGAGAATGAAAAGATGGCGCTGGAGTGGTTGGAAAGCAAGGTAAAGGGACCTATAAGATATATAAAGTACAAGGATCATAAGTGGAACTGGTAGGAAATCCCACATTTCCGCCAGGAATTAATATTTAGAAATTTTGGACACCAAGATTGAAGAACGTTTTACCAATGAAATCCGTTCTATTCACTAACAAATTTTTTTGCACTTTTATTTAAAGTAATATCCTTCCACCTTTATTCAATGAACACCCGATACGCGAGACTATTGTTTTTTTTATTCAAATTTAAGCAAAACAATATACGGTGCCTGTATAATCTATTCCTCATATATATAAATATATATATATATATATATCTATATCTATATATATATATATATATATATATATATATATATATATATATATATATATATATATATATATATAAGTGTGTGTGTGTGTGTGTAAAGACTGAAACCGTAAAAATAAATTACTTTTGTATTTTAACGTAGTATAAGAAGAACTGAAAATCTGAGAAATGTGGAGATACACAGAAGGAGTGATAAAGGGTCAGTGCAGGTGAAAGGATGGATCTGAATGTTTTCAGATGGTTCTGTCTTGTAGAAAGAATGGAGAACAGTAGGTCAGAGAGACGTATGCTATTTGGAGGTGATTAGAGGAAGAAGATGCAGCTCGCATACACATACACACACAAACGCACATATACACACAAACACACACAAACACACACACACACACACACATATATATATATATATATATATATGTGTGTGTGTGTGTGTGTGTGTGTGTGTGTGTGTTTGTTTGTGTGTGTGCGTGTATATGTGTGTGTCTGTGTGCGCGCGCTTCAACATTTACTTAAATGTATATGCCTGATGGTGCACTTTTTGGTCTTGTCTTTGACATCATATTCATATGTGAAATGATCAACACAAAAAAAAAAAAGTATTATGCTAATATTTATGGAAAAGAATTCTAATTCAATATACTTACCATTACGAAAAGTTAGGTGCCATGTTTGATTCATCATTTGCGGTTCTTCTTCACATCAGGATGAGAGAGTTACCGAGGTCTGTTTTATTCAACTCAGTTTGATCATCTCAGTTGCATGAGCGTCTTCCTTTTGCGTTATTGCTCAGTGCTTGTGAGCGTCTCCTTGCATAACTGTAAGCAGAAATTAAAATGCACATGTCTTGAATAGTACAGACATAGATTATTTGTCATAATGTGAGGATTTCAATTTATGACAAAAAGAAATTTTGTGAACGCATATGATGTTACTGAAAAGTATAATGAAGACCTAGAATTTGGAGTTAGTGAGAGTAACAAAGTAAAAAGAGATTACTGTCTAATGTAAATGCGGTGAAAAATATACAGTGAAGATTAACATTTAAAGAATTGCTAAACTAAACATAGAGAGAGAGAGAGAGAGAGAGAGAGAGAGAGAGAGAGAGAGAGAGAGAGAGAAGTGAAACAAGTCTCCCCAAAAGAAAATGATATCAGTATAGTATATCAGTCATGTTAAAGAAAAATCCTGACTACATGAATATGAAATTATGTTCTCCCTTACACCTTCATCCCCATCTATCTACTCCCCTTGTGTTCCTTTGAATCTCCTCTCTGATGTTTTCCTTATATTGGCTGCTTAATCAAGTTTCTCTGTTTTGAAATTGCCAAGAGCTTTTATTCTAAGCTCTTGGCACTTCCCTTCCAAAAGCATAAATAAGATTTGGCGCCCATATGCTTTTATCTTATGAATTTTTAATATTTATAAAAGTATTTCAAAACAAAAATTTCATGTATTAGGAAATTCCAATATTCTCATTCACTAGTGAACGATGGATGTTATGCTGATTTACTTTTGCATTCTGGGATACATCACTGTGTGCTGATGTTTCGCTGCCGAGATTTCTTAGCTCTCTCTTCACAAATTACAGGGAAGCAAAATATACTCCCATTCTCTGTGTTCCAGACGTTGTTAAGACTTTATGCAATTCAAAAGACCATAACTCTTTCGTATATAACCGAAGGTTCATTTGATACTGGACTGTATGCATGCCTCAGGAAATACAATTCATGATACGAAATACACCAGGAAAATATAATCACTTGACAAAATGCTCTTATAAGTTAAAATGGCGAACTTCCAGGGATCTAGTTTACGGTAAAGGATATTTAGTCCAACAATCTCCAGCATGAAAAGTTAGCAGCTGTTGTCTGTAATTATTCCTCATATAACTGTCTATGAAAACCGGGGATCAGAGAATACTAACGCTTTCTTCTACTCCCTCTTTTTCTTCCATCTCGTTTTATTCTCAGATCACAGAGTAATGATCCCACCGTTATGAACAGAATCATTATACATGACACGTGAATTATTAAGTGCAGCGATATCCCTTTTGAAAGTGGTGTATGGTTTCAGGAGATAAAAAATACTGTGCATCGATCTTTATAAACTTTGCGTGAATATCTCTTCTTTAATGATTATCCACATATGTAACATTCAGTGTTAGAAACCATATGAATAACTCATGTGAAAATTGAGAGAGAGAGAGAGAGAGAGAGAGAGAGAGAGAGAGAGAGAGAGAGAGAGAGAGAGAGAGAGAGAGAGAGACGACACAAAGGAACGAGTTTCTGTGAGCTTTTAGTTCTTAGGGTCAAGGAATGAAGAAAAGAACTCTTGGTACTAAAAATTAAAGTAATATTATCAAAAAACAAGGGAAGGAAAAGGGAAGGGAGAACAAAGTAGAAAAAACATGTGGAACTGCAAAAAGATAAATGCTCTCAGGAAAAGTCAGGATGAATAAGGAAAATGCCCAGGAAAATATTTAAAAATAGAAATACTAGCCAGCCAAGGTACACCTTTAAACAGAAGTATGACCACTGAACATAAATACCTGGTTCAGTTGGGTAATCTTTATAACTTCTTTGGAAATGGGCCAGTATATATATATATATATATATATATATATATATATATATATATATATATATATATATATATATATATATATATATATATATATATATGAAAAATAAAAATAATTAGAGGTCAAGGTACAAGAGGTGGAGGTCTTTCAATTCTGGCATGACTGATCATTTTAGTCTGCTAAATCTAAGTAACATCTCGTCTCTTTTGGTCCTGTCTTATGGACCTGCTCTGAACAACTTACGATTCTTTGTCATATCGAGTGCTTTATTGGTTTCCTTTTATACACAGGGTCTTCTCCGATGAAGTTTCTGCCATTCAGAGCCCTCACGTAACCCTCCCAACCTTTCTACCAGAGCGAAGTGCAGGCCTTAAGTTGCAGTTATTGCACTTAAATATTGTTACTACCGTGCTTGTGCTTGCATCCAAAGGAATTTGTTAATATCTTATTGTCGTTTTGTGCATACACTAACGTTTTCTCTTGATATTATAAGCTCTAGGGCTAGTCTCATACATTGGAAAAAAATTGACTCTCTTGTAGGTTACATTTTCTTTCAAATAGACTTAGAAAGAACCGTACCTATGATACAGTCATGAGATTTGCAACAGGCTAGCCAAATTATGAAGATGTGTAAAATACATTTTTTTTTAAATTTCTTGTTTATATTGATTACTCAACTGAGAAAGGCAATGTTACTCGTAAATATTCCAGCCGAGATGGAGACTGGATCCAATACCTTAGTTCTAAGGCCCTGTACATATGAAAGGCCACTCTCCAAAACGGCAGTAATGTGTGTGAGATTCATTAGAGTAATTCCTGTACAGAATGTATTTGTGAAAACAATCCGTCGACGACCATTTTCTTTTTGATTTTCTTCTGACTTTACAGAGATTTTTATTTATGTCTTGATTATTTTTATTTCTCTTTTCTATGAAATAAAGCCTCATAATAAGAAAATCCTCATTAATCTGTTTCTTTTACGAACCAAATAAATTATTATTGTTTTTTTCTTGGCCTAAGTTATGGGTATAAAGTACCAACGCATCAAGTACTAGTGGATGATATCATTACGCTGCAATACTGATAGAATGATCCAATTAATTTTTATGTCTTGGAAAAATTTCATAATTGCTGAGACGTGAACATCCCAGTGGATGGTTTATGTTACATGTAGCTACATGAAGAATTTTGTCATTTTTCCCAAGAAAAGACCACAAAGAAATGGAAATGAACTCATCAGTCAATTTCAGTTTAGCAATATGAAAAAACATCAATTACAGTTAAGAAATGAAGTTTCTTCGTGAAAGGTCAGACATACGGCTCAATAATCTCATTTCCGAGTCTTTAAAAATGTATTTCATCACATCTATAAAATCTCAAATCTAAATGAAAAAGGGCATACCAAGATACTTTTCTTCACCAAATACTTTCTAGGGTCCGATTCCCAAGAATGGTTTTCATGACCACCAGAACTCCTCGTCGTAAATGAAGCAGAAACCAACCCTATGAAAATGTTGTCCGCTGCCACGCTACCACCGCCCATTCGTCAGCAACTCCAGACCATTTGTCAAAGTCTTTCATCACGCCCATAGATTCCCTTTTTTTTACACTACTTGGATTTTTTCTATATCCGTGCTCTTCCTAGTGGGTTGTCACAAAAAAAAAGACCCATATCATAAAAGATGATACGTTGCTTCCTCAATAGTAAGTAGGCTGCTTGCACTGC
>JANJGK010000022.1:3071264-3088764 GCA_039081455.1 Macrobrachium rosenbergii
GAAACTATGAACATGTCTTAGCCCTATCTACAGGCTTAAGTGATAATGAATTTCCTCATATGTTCAACCACAGAAAATGTAGAAATATTTTCACTATGAAAAAAGATTTATACGCACTGAAAAGAAAAGTGAGTAATAAAGAAGGAGTGTTCCTCTATTAAACGACCGAGGAGTGTAACAACACCTGGACCATTACTTCAAGCAGTCTGCATAGTCTGTGAAAAGACAAAAAGGGTGAAGAGATCACTGTCATGAGAGAAATTAGTAAAGGCTACACAATTACACGTAGGTGATACTCTTCGAAAATATACTATCAATCGCGGGGATGCAAAGATTATGGCACTGACTCGGAGACCTGGTAGCTGTAGAAGCTCACTATCACAGATCTTGTTACAGAAATTATACCAGATCTACCAGTAAAAATAAAGAAATAGATGCTTCCGTAGTGAAGTAGAACATTTGTATGATGATTAATTAAATATATAAAAATATCCGTCATCCAAAACCAACAAATTGTTCCCCTCTCATCCTTGACAGATAATCTTCAGTCAATAATGAAATTAAAAGAAATTCAAGAAGTCAATGATCCCACCAAAAACAACGTCAAAAGAAATATGCTAAAGTACTTAGGACATTGCTTATCAGTTTATCCAGATAACAATGTAAAGTTACTGGTTATACCTCACACGGTAAATCAAATTTTAAAGGCAGAGTTAGAACTTTGGAGGACCAGATCAAACTTAGATAACTTAATTGATCTTGCATCAAACCATCTGAGAAACAAAATTAAGAATGATCTCGCAAAATCCCCATGTTCATGCCATCCATCTGATGTAGATCCTCGGTCTTATAAAGTATAATACTTGATTATCTTCAAAGGTTTTATGTGGGGCTTCTTTCAGTAAATGCTACCAATGCAAACCAATCTCCAAGAGTCGTCAGACTCATACATTCATTTAGCCAGGATTTGGTTTATGCAGTGACTTGTGGACAACAAAAACCAAAAAATCATATGGAAGGGAAAAGAGGCGTGCAATATTTACAATTCTTCGTATGGGAGCTTTCCACACCATCTGTAACTTCACGTCAATTCTTGGCAAAAGATTTCAAGGTGGAGGCCTTCGTGACATCTGCATTGAATCTGGCATACTTGGAGAAGGCTCAGTTGCTGGTGTGATTGATGGAAAAATGTACAATCGTGCAGTTCGAGTCCACAAATGTTTATATGAAGCACTGATGAGACATGTATGGGAGAACTTTTTATCTTGGATTACTAATGAAAATGTCGAGGTAGTAAAAAACTTTATCAATGAAGTAATGAGATTAAGTGATGATCTCGGTCAGGGCAACATTGATGAAATATTGCAAGGATCAGAATTTGAATCTGCATTTAACCTATGGAATAAGTTTTTGGATTATCATCGTCATGATACTGGAGACCTATCAACTTTCTGGATGACATATGTTGACAGGGTACTGCTTAATCTCTTACGACCGTCTCGAGAGTGAAACTGGCTCCTGCATCTCCATGTAATAAGGTTAATGATTCCTTGGTGTTCTTATGATAAGGTCAACTATGCAAGATACATACCAGTACACTATGCTCAAATGTTACATTTAGAAAAAGATCACCCTGAAGTACATGACAGTTCTTTTGAAGGGCCAGTTCTCCGTCCAGATGTCAGAAACAAATACCTTTGGATGCATACCAATAGATCAAGCCATAGAAGAAACAATAAATAAAGATACTCAAACAACGGGAGGTACTTCACGATTTAGTCTTAAGCCAGGACCAGTGAAAAGCAGCATACAGAGGTTCATTTTTACATCTCATGCAGACCTTTATTGAATCTGGTGGCTCAAGTTCTCTTCACCCTGACCTGCTTACAACAAGAACGGAGTATGATGAACATTAGTAGTGAATGTCATTAAAAACTGGATCGATCCTTTAGCAGAAGAAAATGAACTATTAACCATCTGTACAGGAAAATAGTTACTGCTGAAGTTAGGACAGACTTAATGAATGTACTTAAAATTGGGGAAAATCAATATGAAATCTTTAAGAAGAGACTAGAAAGCATCCCTCCTACAAAGAAATTTAATGACTGTATGACACAGTGCAAACTTAAAACATTCACTTCAACGTGCATGAAACAAGCAGTTATTTTGAATGGCAAAATCATCATAACACCACAACCTCGGAATCTTAAAATGAAAGAGGTTTTACCTCATTCCTTAGGACCTCTTCCATGGCCTTTAGGAACGCCCGAGGGACTACTTCGTAAAACTAACAAAGCTTACCTTGAAAACTTTTTGAAGTAGGATGTGCCCACATCTGAATATGTTCCACAGCATTCTGCAGCAATTATTAGTGGTATGTATCTTGTTCAAAAGATAAAAGGCAACATTTCGGGAAATTGCCAAGGATTTGTTTTCATGATTTTAAATGAAGGTGAAGGAAGTCAAAGAACTGATGTTGTATTTTATAGATATCAAGAACTATCAATCAAAAATAGTGAGCGACAAATGAGAGGGTCAGATTCTAGAATGAAGGTCACACAGATTTCTGAAAACAAATAATTAGACAATGGATAAAGTTTTTGCGGCAAACAAGCAACAAAACAAGGCTCATTTCATTCTTAGTGGAAGAATGGAAAACAGCTATGTAGTATACAGAAAAATTAAAAAGATAAATCATTGTTTTTAACCAGTGGAGACACATGTTACAAAATTACCAACAGTAATACCCGGGATATACATGAACTGTGAAAGTACTCATGAAGAAGCAGATTGTCGCTTACTATTACATGCTGACCATGCTGCATAAGAAGGATATCAAGCAGTATTGATAAGTTCAGTTGGTACTGATGTGTTAATTTTATACCAGCATTTCAGAAGCATATTAAAGCGCCATTGTATAAAAAATGTGGATCTAAAAGTAGAATAAAACTTGTTGATATTGAACAAGTAGCAGCTCATCTTGGAGAAGATGTATGTGGTTCTCTTACTGACTACATTCTTTCACTGGTTGTGACACGGTCAGAGCATTTGCGGGAAGAGGAAAAGTTATGGCACTGAAGATGATTAGTGAAGGAGCATATAACACATTTTCCAAGTTGGGATCAGAGTGGGATTTACCAGAATCATTAATGGCAGACTTGGAAATGTTCACTTACTACTTTTACTCTAGGAAAATAGCAACATTTAACATCAATGAACTAAGGTACCATGTGTTTTGTGCCAAAAAGGAAGAAATAGAGAGTCGTATGTTGCCACCATGTTTAGACTGCTTGAAAAAACATTCAGAGAGGGCAAATTATCAAGCTGCAATATGGAAAAAAAGCTTACAATCAGATCAAGGTACACAAACTCCCACTAGCAGAGGTTGGAAATTGATTAAAACTGATGGAAAAGAGAAACTTGTTATAGACTAGATGGATGGGTTGCCAGCCACCGAGGCCGTCCTTGATTTACAAGCGCATTTGCTTATTAAATGGAATGAAATGCACAAACATGTGTAGTCTTACAGACTGCAGTAACCAAGGAGTCACTGAAAGCGTAGATTACGAATGTTAAATATGACTTATGTAGCTGTGATATTAGAAAGTTGATTATAAATACATGAAAAGAAAATCCTCCATGAATTTTAAGGCGACAGTTCTAAATAATTAAGAAATCTAGTTAATGTGAAGCAATATATGAGTAAAATTACTCAATATAGTACAGTGTAGAGACTAGGAATGCTGTGAAAATAGATGCAGTGCTACAAGTCACTACGACACTCTTTTACTTTCCAAATTAATTGTCCTAACTTTTAAATGAAGTATCTTACAAAAAATTTATAGGAATAAAAAAAGCTTCACAATTGTATTTTGATAGTAAAACAAGTAATACACTGGTTTGATTATAAGTTGTTATGATTTTAGTATCATATTGCCAATTTTCATGAAAAAAATGAGTTTTGCATATAAAATAGGGCATTAACAGGTTGTAAGGTACTGAAATTAAAATTCTGCATGCTTCTCTTATTCCTCGTGTTATTAGCTCGTATCTCTGCAATTCTGATGGTTCTAAGCCAGAAACAGAGCATAATACAAAGGTTTTTGTAAACCCCCTCATCTTCATTTGCCAAAAATTGTGTTATATGCAAACTACACAAAAACAGCATTAAAATAGGTTCGGCCATCTTTTTTTTTTCAAGGCTATCATACATTTTCTTTATCTAGGGAGCCTATTAGTCCCAAAAATAATAGTAATACTTTGCCCTTATTTGATACCGAAACATTGACTGGCTCGTGGACTACTATGAAATAAGAAATCACCGAGAAGCTCAGCCCTAAATAAACCGGTGGTGGTGATCTAGAATTTCAGCGGCTTATGGTCTACAGCTTTCGAGACAGATTTTTACTATAGATAGGTAAAATAATAGGGAAAGTTGTGAGAATATTGATAAATCGTGAAGCAAGAGGTTATGATGAATTTAGAAACCACTTAGACCGGCTGGTTAGAATATGTAAGCTATACTTGTTGAAAACGAAAGTTGAAGACGGGAACAGCACTACTTTGACACTTTGACGCAGGGGAAAGAGACCAAGATGAGCATTATTAAAAAGGACATAAACATTCCTTACGTGCTCAGAACGATTCATATTTCACTGGTAATACATTATCAATTTTCTAAAGATTTTTGGGAAAAATTCTTACTTTGTCCATAACCATTTCTAATTTTAACGACAAAATTAAAATGAATAATTCTAATGCAAAACTGGATCTGGCGTTGGTTTTTACTATTCCCAGGGGCTGTACAAAATGAAGTGAAGTATGGAGTTGATGGACGCCTTGAATATTTGGTGCGTAATTTTGTTTCCTATTATTTTTTATACGAAATATTCTATTTAATAAGTTTGTGTATTTATTGGTTCATTGACATTTCTCATTTGATCTAAATTTTTTTTCAAAGAAATTTTCTCTTAAAGATTAATTTTATAAGTCGCTCGGAGCCTACAATTAGATTTTGTCATTGGGCCTTTGCCTCTTTAAAAATAAAGATTCACAAAGCAAATTACGAGAGTAGAATAATCTATCATTTACTGAAAAGGATATCGTTAACAAGGTGACTTCCCTCTCTCTCTCTCTCTCTCTCTCTCTCTCTCTCTCTCTCTCTCTCTCTCTCTCTCTCTCTCTCTCCGAACGGGATTGATTTATAATTAATTAATTTTTGGGTTAAAAGACAGAAAAGTCCAGCAAGGAGAGTGTCTTATTCGAATTCCACTTCAAGTGGTGATATGGAGACGCCTCATGCAAGAGCCAAATTGCAGCAGATTTCAATATTCTAATGCGAATTCCCCGAAAGATTGATTCCGTAAAGTATGTGTGGGATTCTGAAGCCTTACGAGAGGACACGAAGGCACATTGTCAAGACTTCCTTCACAGGGACGTCCAAATCACTGTTTGCACGGAATAAGTAGATTGGCTTTAGGAAGGGATGTACTCTGAAAAGCGGAGGGGTAATAGACATATCCGAGGAAAGACAAACTGGACTTTTTGTCCTTTTGGTGTTATCATCCTCATACAATGATAATGTCGGAAAAGGAGAGTTGTACTGTATACTTTATATTCCTTAATATATTGATAATGAAAATATATAATGATAATAATAATGATGGTAGTCAACATTTTATAGAATTTTCCAAGTCTGCGGTAATTATAGGTAACATTTCATGTACTTCTTCTTTAAATTTTTTGTTTTATGTAATAACATACCTTAGTTACGCATAAAAAAGTCTTCTGTGTAGGCAATTACCCTTCCAAGACGTTATTTCGGTAACACCTGCTAAATTCGTCATGACTCAGGAAAAGGGAAAAAGTTATTGTCGATGGAACCATTTTTAATTAGATAATTAAGCGAGAAAGAGAGAGAGAGAGAGAGAGAGAGAGAGAGAGAGAGAGAGAGAGAGAGAGAGAGAGAGAGAGAGAGAGAGAGAGAGAGTAAATCGGCTTGAAAAGTACGCTAAATATGACATGTTTTCCATCATGTTTTTACTTATAAAAGAGATGATTCCGATTACGTATAAATGTAGGTCGTAGTTTCATTTCCTTGATTATATCTTTTTTTCAGCTAAATAACAGAATTTATATAAAGAAACGGGTTCAGACCAATATCGGACTGTTATTGTGCGGATTTCTATATGGGGAAAATCACCAAAGCATGAAACGTTCAGTAGTACTCTGGATTTCAGCTTAAAACAATAGCTGGCAAGTTAGGTTTTTCAACAAGGGTTTATGAGCATTTTTAAGGAGACTGAAAGGATGAAACTGATAAAAAATATAAAGTGACAAATAACCAAGAAATTTGTCCATGCTAAATTGATTTGTCCTATATAGATTTATCATCTTTTTTATTGCCTCTCTCAATATTAATGGGTTATCAAATGAATATAAACATATGAGATAGATGTTATATCTGTTCAAAAACATTTTGCACAGCTATACTCTTCAGCACCTAAAAATATATTTAGATATCTTTTTGAATCCATCCGTTGATGAGCCAGGTAGCAACTATTATTGCTAAGAAATTGGATATATTCGTTAAAATGCCCACAAATATCCAACTTTCAGGTTAAATAAAATGTCTAGTAAGATGATAATTGTTGACGACTGGAACAGTATCGTTTCAAAAAAAGGCTTTTTAAAACTTCAAAATAGCTGTTTTTCTAAGCCATCGTAGCAGACAGGTATGGTGCCAAATTTATACGTTGCCCATAACAAGAACATGAAAATATATGCCTATAATAAAGCCTTATGATCCTCGGATAAACCTGTTTTATGTTGTCATATTATTAAGGATATAATAAAATATGAAAAAATCTTTTGGCATTGCTTCAGAAAACTATTGTCCCTCAGTCATTTCGCGTGTTCTGTAACTCTCTAAATATTCATCACGTCATTTAGTATATTTTGACAACGTCTCTCTAGATCAATTTCTTCAAGAACTCTACATAAGGATACTGTGGAAATAAATATAGAAATAGGAATATGTACGATATAGGATACAATGTTCATATGAAAGTCGATGAAATAAAGAAACCAATAAAAGACTGTCTTCAAGCAATAAGAATGTAAAGTATGAAAATCCTTCAAACACAGTATTAGGACAAATCTAAAATTAAGTAAGAAAACTTTACAAACTAAAATAATATATGTATATATATATATATATATATATATATATATATATATATATATATATATATATATATATATATTTATATATATATATATATGTGTGTGTGTGTGCGTGTGTATATTCACAAACAATAAGCTACAAATGTCATTTAACATCCAATTCACTATATCCCAAGAATAATATAGACCCAAGGAAAGTTATAATTGATTTGCCCTTCGTTCCCTAGTGAGATTCGAATTTCCGACACACACACAATGACGTTTTTAACACTTGTAGCTTAATTTTTGCGAACATGAAAAATGTCGCGATGTATATCCCAAAAATTCATAAATAGCCATGTGTTACAAACGTACCAATCAGCTATCAGGGGGAGGTGGGTTGATATCGATTTTAGGTACAAAAATCCTGAATTGGAAAGGCATGTGTTAAGCAGTTATTGTCAATTTATATCTCTCTTGTTGGCTCAGTGGCAAAAACGTCACTGTGTTTCGTCGTTTCCGAACCAGTCGGCATTTAGAATCCCACTGGTGACGAAGCGCTTATCAGTTGTAATTCCCCCTGGGTGTATGTTGTTCTCGAGGTTTAGTGAACTGGATATTAAATGTCATTCGCAGCTCAATATTTGTGAATATATGTGTGTGTGTGTGTGTGTGCGTGTGAAAAGTTACAGTCAGGAAGGAAAAGTAAACAATTGAGAGCTGTAACTTTTTACCTTCTTCGTGATTTAAAATACATATACAGTATATGTATATATATATATATGTATATATATATATATATATATATATATATATATATATATATATATATATATATATATATATATATATAAGACTTTTGTATCATCGTGCATTTTTAATCCATTCTTGGGACTGCTCCTGCCTGAACTTTCCAAATCGCCTGCTGTGTGGACGCACCCTTAATCCAGTCTGTGGTTCTTGATTTTCCTGTGGCTCTAATTTATATGCAGAACACATTTCAATCGATAGTCTTGAAGCTGGGGCGATTCCCTTGGGAGATCGTTTTTATATCATCCTTACAGACACGAAGTGATACAGTCAAGTTCCACTGAAATCCTTAAAGTCACCAGCACTGATTGTTTCTTAATCATTTCTAGTTTACCCGTAGGGTCATGTAAGTCCATGTTATACAATTTCTTGCATTCATTTATTTCTTTCATTATTTTAATGACTGATGCTAATATTTTACTTGATTCCTCAACTGCTAATTTTTGCAATTTTCCAACCCTTTTGCTCACATCAGTAAGGCATGTACGGTCTGTAGCCAGCTATTTTTATTTCATAACAATATGGAAGGTTAGCCCTTTATAAGTTTTTGTGTGTATGATTTTTGGAATGCCATGGAATGCAGATTAGGCTACATACAACTACTAAGGTAATGTGTTAATATTGTAAATACCATACAGACAATTTAAAAAACCAGTTTGAATCTTTTTCATTACAATATGGTAAAACACGTAACTATCTACTTTACATCACCTGAGCTAATATTTAAACGTTCATTATTAGAATGCGTCCCCTGTTACTGATGAGCACAATAATAGTACGACACTGGTTTGGACCAGTGTCTTTATGTACATTCCGTTATTCAACAGAAAAAAAGATATAACCCAGGTACTCTAATCAGAGTCATCTGCTAATTGATTAGAAAACTTATCAGAAAGCATATGTTTAGCGAACCTCTCTCTCTCTCTCTCTCTCTCTCTCTCTCTCTCTCTCTCTCTCTCTCTCTCTCTCTCTGTGGTTAATTGCCTAATTCAAAAAGTGCTTGCATCCACAAAGACCCTTTCCCTTTTAGTAACTTTTGATGACTTTAGTAGGTGTTTTGAAAGGACAGTAGCCTATACAGAGGTCTTTTTCTACGCGAAAACAATGGCGTGTTATCATCTCGTAACACAATAAGAAATAGAAATATATGAGATATAAATTATAACTATCGTATACTTGGAAAATTAAATAAAATATTGGTCATCATCATCATTATCATCATATTTTCATTATTAGTACCTTGTATTTAAAATTTAAAAGTAGACTTACATTACTCTTTTTTTTTTTTAATATCATTTCTAAGTATTGGATAACACCAAAAGGATAACAAACCCAATATCACTCTTCCCTGAAGAGGCGTGCCTGCTACCGCTCCACCTATTACAGTGTATCGTTTCCTAAATTCATGCTCTTCATTTCCCGTAGACAGTGCTCTGGACGTCGCTATCTTGACAACGTGCATTCTCTACTCTTGTGGCCGGTCGTAAGGCTTCAGAATTCCACAGATGTTTTATGTAATCAATCTTTCAGGCTATTTATTTCAGAATGCGGAATTCTGGAATTTGGCACTTTGCAGGGGGTGTCTATATCACTACTTCAAGTGGAATTCGATCAAGACACTTGCGTTACAGGACGTTTTGTCTTTTCACCAAAACATGAATTAATTGATTGATTAATTAATCCACTTCTATGACGAAGATATCATAAATGCAACTTCATTATGTACAATCTCGAAAAAAGATAATTTTAAATCTTCCAAAAGGGAAGATTTTGAGTTATTTTGGAATTGTATCTTTGCGAAAACATCTCATTTCATTAGTTCTCTCTCTCTCTCTCTCTCTCTCTCTCTCTCTCTCTCTCTCTCTCTCTCTCTCTCTCTCTCTCTCTTATGTTATTCTGTGTTAGTGAAAAGGGAAAACCTCGAAATTTTAGTAATATAGATTCCGATTATAACTTATATTTAATACCTTTACGTCAGAATTTTGCTTATTACTATTCAAGGAAAGAGATATGCATATTGGAATGAGGAGAAATATCTGATTCAGCAATCATTTACTTATTGACTTTCAAATAAGAGAGGTTAAAAGGAAAATCGCTCTTATTTTTAGAAAAACAAAATATTCATTAAAAGATACATTAAGAACAATGTGAATATCAGCATGATATCTAGAGTAAGTTTGTCTTCCAAGGAATACCAGGCTAAATGCCAAGAAATGTTTGGCCACATAGTGCTTCCTAATGCATAATTACCTGCAACTGAATTTTGCTAAATTTTTTACTAGTTCATAATTTGTTGCTTTGAATGCAAGGGCTTCGCAGGCTATTGCATAAAAATATCAGTGAAACTTCATGAAAAACCTCACTTAAGATAACGCAGTTCTTGTCAATATCATTCTTTGATAACAGAAGTGCCACATATCCTTCTGCACAAAAGAACGAGTTAGCTCCTTTGGTATGAAAGCTTTCATTCTTAAGACGGAGGTGTGCATGGACTGCTCGTATTAAGGAGTAATGTCTTATGATGCAAAAGACTTGCAGTATGAGTAAGACGTCCGGAATAGTGAAAGCGGCAAAATGTTACATTACTCTAATGAAAATTTATCCTCCAAAGAAAAAAAAAAAGAAAAGAAATACCTGGTCTAAAAGAGCTAAATTAATATTAATATTTATCGTAGATGTTTGATTATTTTTTCCAGAAGGTAAATATTAATTACAAGAGATTCGTTTTCGTTTGTTTCAAGCCTTATAACATTGTGTAAATGAGAATTGACTGATATCTGGTGTACGGCCTTCATTATCAGCATACTCATTCTTGTTAGCTGATTCTTGAAACATTGGAATTGGATTAAATAGTCTATTATACGTCAGTGTTTTGAAAATACGCTTGATTTGCAGCTTCAGCAGACACAAATATACAGAAAAAATACAAAGCCAGCTATACATAGCAAACACGAGTTTTTCAAGCAAATGAACAGTAAATCTGCTCATTACAGACTTTTAGGAAGCATATATATATTAATTAGGAACAATATTAGACAAAAGCTATGGCCAAGGTGAATGACATTATAAAATTTTGTTACTGCAGGTAGATTATTTACCTTCTTCACAAATTGACCCGTCTTTAGTTAAACATTCAAATTCCAGTTGAATACGCAGTGACAAAGCGCTTTTGAAAAGATTAAATCATTCATAGTTAGCAGTCGAGTACCTGTTAATCCCAATTTTTACAGACACAATAGCCTTGGATGCAGTTACACTGTGAATTCTCAGTATGTTATCAATACTATTGCGCTAAATGTCTCAAAGGCGCATAGCTGAACACATTTTCATAAAAACTACCGTAGTTGATACTCCATGTGCAAAAAAAAAGATAAATAAATAAAACTGAAGTCGTCAATTTCTACTATGTGTCTTTTACATTAGCCATTTTTCCTTGTGTTTATAGGTGGAGGCATTTTGTGCCTAGTAAAAAATAAAATTTTCATGAGATAATTTATTTTATCATATCGTCATAGTAAGCATGATTTTCATAAATATGAAGCTTATTATATTTTCTCTCGTTCCGACAAATATGACTTCACAGACCTATTATTTCTGAACCTACTATACATGACTGCACGATGCAGCCCCAATGATAAAACAATGCTTCTGTATGAAGCCTCGATCATCATAACATCTGGATGTAAGGCCTAAAGTTTTCGATCACGAGATACTGTCACTAAAATTTCTGAGCGTCACTTTTCTAATCAAAAAAGATTTAGGAATCAGCAGCGGACAAATTCCTAACAAATTATTAACAGCCCTTAATGTTCCTTCGGAGGCCCTTCACCAATTATTTCATCACCTCGTTAAAGAAGAGCCAAAACCCATCAGGAGGGTATGAAGATTAGATCAGCCTACAATTCACAAGAAGAGAGGCGCCGAATATTACGAACCGATCTTAAAAGGACTCTGTAGTTTTAGCTACTGATCATATCTTACGAGTTGGTCGAAGTTGTAGAAATAGAGCAGAGACAGGGACACTGTCGACATTTTTAGTTCTCTGTAAAAGAAAACTATTGAGATGGCTATTTGTGTGTCCGTCCGCAATATTTGTGTGTCTGTACGCCCTCATATCTTAAAAACTATTGAGCCTAGAGGGCTGCAAATTGGTATGTTGATCATCCACCCTCCAATCATCAAACATACCAAATTGCAGCCTTCTAACCTCAGTAGTTTTTATTTTATTTAAGGTTAAAGTTAGCCATGATCGTGCGTCTAGCACCGCTGTAGTTGCCAGCAACACAGGCCACCATCGCGCTGTGGCTGAAAGTTTCGTGTTCCGCGGCTGAAAGTTTCATGGGCCGTGGCTGAGAGTTTCATATATCATTATAGGCTTTACAGAAAACTCGATTGCTCCGAGGAAACTTTGCGCGTTTTTACTTATTTATATTTATATTTTATATTTTTCAAGGTACTCCTTGAGACCAATAAGGAACTAAAATTTGCTGAAATCAAAATGGAATATTAAATGAAAATTATGATCTTGCCTAGTTAGCATTGAGTGTTTTTATCTTTTGCTTGGTTTCTTAAATAATTAACATTACAAGTAGGTGATTACCCATTGTCTATTCTCCATTTTTCTGAGAAATCAATCAAAATAACATAGAAATACGGTTGATTTTAAATATATAGTGTGCGGAATGCGACATTCAATAGAAATTAGGTTTCACATTTGCAACGTTTTATAGTGCTTACAGGGATTTTGTAGTTTTTCATTTAAAAGACTGAGCACTAAAAATTTTTGTATATGTGCTTACGAATTTGTAAACATCACAGTTGAAGGCAGTGAACCAGAACAATGGGAATTAGCTTTAAACTTTATTGCTCTACATTTCGTGCCTACGAAAGAAATAATTTTCGAGAGCGAAAACTTCAATAGCTTTTTCCTTGGAAAAATTAATCAATCTCCAGTTGTAATCAGGATATGACAGCCTCACTGTATTCTGGAATAATCTTGCTTAATGATCTGCTCTCAAAAATTCCATTATTGGTAACTTAGTACAGCAGGCATGAGGTTTCCCATGACATGAAAATTTTGAGGAAGATTTCCCTTCGAATTCTAATCTGTAAACATTTTACACGCAGTTAAAGCAAGTTTCATACAGTTTTCTAACGCTACAATGTAATATTCTATTATGATCACATGAATATGTCACGCTTTATCTCCTTCATATTTTTTAAATTCCTTCCTTATATTCTTCATTGTCTTGTGCATAGCAATTCTCAGTGTTCCATCAAGCCCTTAGAGATCGTCATTCAACATTTCAGAATACTTGCTACAGCTTCTGAAATCCGTAATTTTTACTCAAAGAACAATTTGGCCCATTGGTGTTTTTTCTCTTGGAGTTTCCTTTAAAATCACCTCATGTTCCTACTATGCTCCCTTAAAACACTACATTTTCTTACCTTCACTTTTTATTTGATTTATTTGTAAGAAATAAACTCTCTATTTTGCTTATATGTATCTTTAAATCTTTAAATTCTGCCTGCATTCCACCCATTCTCAACCTTTCAAGGCTCTTCTGTCGTCCCTCTTACGAAACTAATTTTTGTTACTCCTTTCTATATTCAATGTTTTGAGCTTCCACAGTAATTCATGAAACATTTGAAATTATCCATAATTTTTTCTTTCTCCCCTTTCATCCTCCTAATCTTTCCTCCAATTTACTTTCTTCTTCCTTCCTTTCTTTTCTTTTTTCCCTTTTTGTTTTTCTCCTTGTTTATTTTTTCCTAAACATCTATTCCGTCTTCATTCCTCCTCTTACTCCTTTTCATTCTGTTCACACTTTTTATTTTTACTTCTTACCTCCACCTTATTCCTCTCCTTTTCCGTCTCTCACCTGCTCTTTCTTATCTCTCCTATTTCCCCTTTTTTCCCTTTTCATTTTTTCTGTCTGTCTCCTCCATTAAGGAAGCAAATTCCAATTCCCTTCTTGAAAATCTCCTTAAGATGTATTGTACTAGTTTACAAAAATCGCCACCCAGAAGACTAACATACTTAGTTGTTGAATTATATTGCTATAGGAAGGCCTACATTATATTAAACTATTATCAGATCATAGGAAAATTAGTCAGTGAGACAGGTCCCAGCGCCCCCTCCTCTTTCAAGCTAAGGTATGGCCTTAAAAATCTCCCACCACACCCAAACTACCTCACATAAACTGTTCAAGCTACGCTTCTGCACCGGAGACTAAGTAGCAGTCACACATAGCGACACAGGTGCACTGATTGATTAAGCAAAACGCAAATGAAAAGGAGACGATTCTTAGCATTCACAGTGCTAAAAGCCTCTTCCTCGTGAAGGAGCAATTCTTTGGACATGTCATCTTTTCCCAACGGTGGACGGAGCTACGATTTGAAAATTCGACCAGAAATTGGAACAGGAAAGACACTTGTGAATTCTAACTATTAATTCACAAAGAATTTTTGGGTGTGATTTTTCGAAATATTTTGAATATACTTTTATTTAAGTTTTAACAAATAATGATTAAATTTTTACATAATGCTCTATTTATACACTTCATAAGGTAATGGGGATTTTACAATGTCATGGATATCCTCAGCTGTTTTCTCCCTTTTTTTTATTCAAATCGTTATTCCATAATTCACACGGAAGCTATCTGATATCTATAATTCTGTTTCAGCAAAGGTAGAAAATGATCTTACCAGCCACGCGCCTTTCTCTCTCTCTCTCCCCCACTCTCTCTGTTTTGGAGTTACGGAAGGTAATATAGAATTTAGGCTAAAGGCCAACCGCTGGGACCTGTGAGGTCATTCAGCGCTGAATGAGAAACTGAGAGTAGAAAGTTTTGAAAGCTGTAACGAAAGGAAAACCTTCCAGTTGCACCGTAAAACGATTGTCAGGAAAGGGTGGACAGCAGGTAGGAAGAAAGAGAATATGAATGGCAAAGGTACAGTGACAGGAATGAAAGGGTTCCAGCTAGGGGCCGAAGGGACGCTGCACAGAACCTTGAGTAATACCTACAGTGCACAACGTGAGGTGCACTATTAAATAGGTCTTGAGCCTGAGAGCGTTCATTTGCTAAAAGCAACAGTCACTCCAGTTTGTTCGCAAAGCATAGAGACTGGGATCCTGCTTCTTTCAGGGGGAGGATTATGCTCAAGTGCATTTAAAGAAGGAGGAAACGACGTCAAAGTACCATGGAGCATTAAAGTTCGGTAGTTTATGAAGTTTGGACGACGATCTGTTGGCTGGGACATTTATGCAACAATTTCCTCTCGCTCTGACGAATTAGGGAGGTCGTTTCTGCCTGACATTTTTGCTCTCGGTGAGACGAAAGTCTGGAAAACTCAACTGTATTCCATCTAGTTTGTGAATAATAATTCTAAAGATGCTGAATTACACGGAAGTGAAGAAGAAATATTGCACAAATAATCACTTGTTTTCGTGAGCAAAATACTCTCATTCCTTATCATTAATCCAACGAACTTTAGCACTTGAAAATAAAGCTGGTTTCCAAAGGATGAACTTGACGTTTTGATGTAACTCGTCTGTCTTCACTGTAAGGAAATAGCAAAGAAGGAAAAATTCCATAAAATTAATATAAAACTTCATTTCATGGTTTCTGATTTTCTCATTGTTATAGGAAACAGCTGAATCTGATGTATTTCTTTTTTCTTTACGTAGATCATGATTTAATATGACACCGAAGCCTAGGTGAAATTATAGTTGTACACGCACTTAAGAAAAAAATAATCTGCATGCTGGCTAATACATCGTTTTTGCTCTCTGATAGGTCACTGGATCATATCGAACTCTACAGATCTTTCCTTGACGGTACCTGTTAAGAGTGAGATGTTGTAAACAATTAAATCTATTATCAAATGACAGTTGACATCTCCAGGTACACCATCATGACGGCATAGCTCAGGAATCAGGATTAGACGAAGCTTTATGTTTCGGTATGTGAGTGTTAAGGAGCAAACCCTAGTTCTAAGGTTATTCTTTATCTATTTATTCTTCTATCTCTTAACTCTTTGTACTTTCAGTTATTCATCCACTTAAATGTGTATTGTATCTTTATCTATTTCTACTCTTGCGTTCTTTACTTCACTTCATTATTACATTGATTCTTTGTAAAATTGGGCTTGGTTGTTCCATGAATTTTATACTGCCATCATTTAAAGAATGTGGAAGCGTCCCAATGAGGTTAGGGGAATTTTAACATGCTCTCTAGAAATAAGAGCTATTATACATAAAACTGTCCCTTTGTCGGTGGTAAGTGTTAAAATTCCCTAAACCTGAAAATATCCCAAAGGCCTTTACTAATGAATACAACAGTATTCGACCTAAGTCACTTGATGCACCTTTCACTTCTTAAATATTCTCATTTTTTTCAAGAAGCATTACAAAATATCCAATGTATTTACACCTAAATGCAGATACAAACATTGCTGCATGGCACAAACAACATCACTTCTGATTTTACCTGAGTTTCAAAAATATAGGAAGACACAATTCTGCCACTTTTGAGATTTTTATAAGTTTTGAAATGGGAATGTATAGGCAATTGGAAAATTGTACATTTTTCACGTGTTATATAGAGAAAAATTCTATGATCAGCTTTTGCCAATTTTTGCTTGTCTGTGACCCTTGGCCTTCAAAAATGGCTCTGCGGCATAACCGCTGGTTCGAATAATCATAGATCTATTGGGGTACGTCGTCCCAAATTAGAAGAAGGCATGAAAGAAAAGATGGCAATAGGAGTACCTTCAGTAGCGTTATGACGAAGTTTAAAAATAGTAATATCTTATCATTTCATTATCACCACTGAATTATGTAAACGCAATTTCGTGAAGGGGTATTCGACCCAACTGGTAACGTTGTCATTCAGGGCGTTGCCTCGCGGTAGATGTGAAAAAAAACTCCCGTTGTCAGATGCCTCGGTTATGATTAGTTTGAACGTTGTGCATCTAAAGAACCTGTAACTGTAATGTATGGTGACATTCACAAGCAGTACAGTAGAAAGAGCACATACTCACAATTGTAATTTATGCTACATAAAACACATGCATTTTACATTCCACAAAACACATAATAACACGTGCATTTTATACTCCATAAAACTCCATGACACAATGGTTTGGGTGTGGCAAATTATTATTTTCTTGTTTTGTTTACAAAGGTGTGAAGCGAGGGAGAGAGTACGTTCAATGCATATTTGGCTCTCCGACCAGACAAGAAAGCTCACAGTCGGTTGCTCGCGTCTGCAATTGCTTTATCTACTAAGACTCCTGAGAAGAACGAAGTCTTTTCAAGGCCCACAAAAATGTTTAAAAGATTTCCTCATCCCTTCATCGTGATCCTACACTTGCTGAAGGCAGTAGGGCGATTTCCATACCGTCTGACTCTTGTAGAGCAGAAGTGGAGCGAAGCAATTAAGACCCAAGATAATCAAGAAACTACAACTGGAGTGACAGACAAGGTTATCTTTGTAAAGAGTTCCCTAGCAAATGTCTGGTC
>JANJGK010000022.1:3093764-3096264 GCA_039081455.1 Macrobrachium rosenbergii
GCACAAATTCACTAAATGTATCAGAGGGTAAAAGGAACAAAGAGATAAATTTTATACCATTAAGTTTGTGTGATCGCTATTGCTAAAGGTTTTACATTCACGCATAAGTGGACAGAAATTATGTTAATAGAAAATCATTTATTTTAAGATAGATGATTCAAAGTAATCAAGCGTATCTCTATTTGTCACTAGTATAACCTAATGGAAGCAATTTTAAGGAACTAGGGTATAGTGAAGTTAATCATGTGTTATGTTTCCGCAGATTCTGAGCACCATAGCAACATACTTCTTCATCGTTGTGCAGCTCACGGTTCCTGAAAATCCACTCGGTACAAATAGCACCCAGTCTTAGACTTCCCTCGCTGGAACGTGTCATTATGATCAGATGTTCCTGTTCTCTCACTGAAGAAGCTCACCCCTACCAAGATGAGTTCTTGGATTATTTATTTTCAAAAATAAGAATCAGACGAAAGAAAAGGATACTGTATTTATTAAAATTTGTTAAATTTCTCAGGAATTTACTTCATTGTTTCTACTAAATATGTATGGAAAATATCGACGTCATTTAGTATGATATCCAAGACTTTATTGATAATAAATTCTAGTATAACACTTTTGTAATATAGCACAGAACTTTTTGATCGGTGTAGTTATGACAAGAAATTGTACTAGCATAGATATTCATTATACTTTATGTAAAAAGGTTAAAGTATTGTACGTTAGGTCACTGTCTCGTGTTTTATTTATAGTGTAAATATTGAAGTTTTATCTGTAGTTAAGAAATATCGAGTTAATAATTCATTACTTAGTGGTGATGAGCAGTAAACATTTTAGAAATCGACTATTATCTAAACATTTCTATTGTATGTAATTTCTAGTAGCAACAAAGGAACCTAAATACATTCTTGGGTTTAGATATATTTTAGCCTCTAATAAAAACCAATTGAACTTTTCTTTCATTAGCAATTAGTTTATCAGTAAATGTTGATATGTTATTTAACCCTTTACCACTTCTAAATTCTTATGGCCAATTTCAGTATCAGAGGTAAATACAGTAGTACTGATGATTGGTTCGACCAACTTAATTCTTAACATATTTTGGAACAGTTGTGGCACTTGTGTTGTTTGTCCGTCTTGTACCTGTCTGCGTAGAACAATGTCATTTGCATTTTCGGAAATTTTAGTTGGCCTCCTACTTATATTAAATCTTCCTTCAGATCCACTCCTTCTTCCCCTGAATATTCATCACTTAATTTACTTACTATAGATTATTTTTCCAGAATTGGTCATTACTTTTGGAAAGCAAATTTCATTCTCCTATGAAATCAGTACATGCGATTGAAAATTGATATTGGTTGATTGTGATAAAAGAAGCCAAATGATTTTATATGTTTTGACTAACTCTGTTAGTAACAAGCTGAGTTTATCCATTAGATAAATATGAATAGATTTCATTAGTTAATATAGCCATCTCTCATAAAGTACTATTCTCTTAGCATCGAGGCATGGCTACTCTCTCCTACCCTTTAGTGCCATTTTAATTCACCTCTTCATTTTTTCCCTTCGTCTTTAGAAATTCTTCGATAGCACGTTATTCTTCTTGCTTGGTGTCCAGTAATATTTCGAGACTTTTTGCTCCAGTTCCGATTATTTTATTTTTATTATAACAGTAAGCACAGAATTACGTGGTGCTCAGATTTTTTCTCACAATAAGCAGATTAATTTTAGAGTTTCTTCTTAGTGTTCAAGGCAATGATTTCGTGGGTGTCCTGTTCTGTAATTTGTTCATTTCTATTTCATCATAAAGTTTCTGGTCTGTTACTTCTCTAGTTCATGAACCTTCTAATAATATTTTTCTTCAAATATAATCTTCTGCCTCCTCATGGTGGTCATGTGCTAATCACTCTGTCCAGTAAAGCTCAATAAAATATAAATTTGCATCACCTCCTTTTCATCCTCCTTTTTATACAAAGTATCTGATCTTCTAAGGGTCAACATTTACCTGATCATATGTATATATATATATATATATATATATATATATATATGTGTGTGTGTGTGTGTGTGTGTGTATGTATATATATATATATATATATATATATATATATATATATATATATATATATATATATATATATATATACACTTTTATCAGCTTTTAACAGTTTTTGCTTATCTGTGAACTTTGGCCTCCAAAAATGGTTTTGAGTCATAACCCGTGGTTTAAATAATCAGGTCTATTGCTGTACCATCCTGCCAAATTAGAGGAAGATGTGAAGAGGATGATAATAACACCTTCATTAAATGATGGTGAAGTTTAATAATAATAATGGTAATTATATAATTTCATTACATCCCTTCCAACGTGTAGCGAAGCACTTCAGTCATATAAATCCACCAAGTCTGCCAGAACGAGTTTGTTTCTAAGTATCGATTTCCCTGAGCCTTTGCTCTTTCTCTTTAATTATGCAAACGCAATTTCGTTAAGAGGTATTCGACC
>JANJGK010000022.1:3101264-3138764 GCA_039081455.1 Macrobrachium rosenbergii
AGAGAGAGAGAGAGAGAGAGAGAGAGAGAGAGAGAGAGAGAAAGTTGTCATTCAGAGTTATCTTGGGCAGCACTGGGTTGGTCATCTAGCGTGTGTGTGTGTGTGTGTGTGTGTGTGTATATATATATATATATATATATATATATATATATATATATATATATATATATATATATATATATATATATATATATATATATATATATATATATATATAATTGATGGAGATGCTGAAATATCATTCATGTTGAAGGATACAAAAGAGTCAGAACTTCTACGGCCAATACTGAAAGAATTTAAGATAATTTGGAAACGCTAATGGAAGTTATTATTGTTGACTGACACGAGACGAACAGTATGGATTTTGACATGGAAGATGATGTGTCGATAAAGTGTGATATAAATGCTTGGGAATTTTAAAGAAAATTGACCCATATAAGGTATGTCAGAACTGATAGAAAAGCAATAGAGAGGATGCTAATGTTCCAACGTTTAGAGAAATGAATCGCACAACGTCTGATATAACTGTTCGTAATCATGTAAAGCAGTTATCTTGTGAACTTTTTCTACAAGGAAGATTTAGCTTTGAATGAGCTGTGAAAGTATGAAATTGACAATACCTAATGCCTCGTTGTTCCAAGACCAATACATTAGGGGATATCCCTTGCAGTTGAAAAAGACTTAGGTATTAGGATGAATAGAAAATGGAAATTTAAATACCTTAATTAGCATACGTACAAAAAATATATGCATACTATTTCATGACGTTAACCCTAAATGTATCAAGCGCCATGACAACATGTCTTGTGAATACCGTTACTGCCTAATATAGTTTTATCGAAGATCTTGAGAAATTCTGTAAGCTTATATTTTCATCGTGTTATATCGTGAATGTTACTATTAACAAACAAATAGTAAAACAACATTAGGTTAGACACAGTCTTGGTTCCATTGGCGCAAGATATTCAATGGAGATTTAAGGGAGAATCTAAAGATTGCCAGAAAGCCGGATTAATGTTCTCACCTGAATATTCACCCAAAATGTAATGACCTTTCTAAATTTTTTTTTTTTTCGTATAACCGGCCCCTCTTTGTAATCCTTTGCTCCACTGTATGCGGTTTGGTTGAAAATTCCTTGGGGTAAAAAGGCGAAGGATCTCGCATTCGGTTGTTTCACCTTCCTCGAGGACAAATGCTTTGTTTATAATTTATGTCATATTGTTATTCCAGTCATGCAAGTTACACACATACAAACACACACACACACGCATATATATATATATATATATATATATATATATATATATATATATATATATATATATATATATATACAGTATATATATATAAAGGTAAGTGCAGCCAGTACATAATTAACGTACACATCATGACATTATATATGTTTACAAAACACTCACACACACACACACACACACACACACACACACACACACACACATATATATATATATATATATATATATATATATATATATATATATATATATATATATATATATATATGTGTGTGTGTGTGTGTGTGTGTGTATGTGTGTGTGTGTGTTGTAAACATATATAATGTCATGATGTGTACGTTAATTATGTACTGGCTGCACTTACCTTTTCTTGTAGGCAGTCCGGTGAACATAAAATAGAAATAGCTGAAGGGGCAAAACAGGCTGCAGCAATACAATATGTTACGCTATGAATATCAGTAAGGATCACAGAGAGGAAGGTTACTGAGGTCAACATGTGTGAAGATAACGATAACACAAGAGGCAAACGCTCAAAATGTATAATTTTATCAGTTATCATATCTATCCT
Organism: Macrobrachium rosenbergii; assembly: GCA_039081455.1. NCBI lineage: Eukaryota > Metazoa > Arthropoda > Malacostraca > Decapoda > Palaemonidae > Macrobrachium > Macrobrachium rosenbergii. The sequence continues at coordinate 3,103,089 of JANJGK010000022.1, forward strand.
TATCAACATCAAGCAAAGTTTTTCCGATTCCATCGGCTTGTTTTTATTTGTCCCCTTAATTATATTGCCATCTAAATTTTTGTTTCGGAAATCCTTTGTATCTTTTCTATTCTGTCGCGTAAAAAAGACCGTCTCTTCCTGAAGACTTTCCTTCTTTTTAGGTTTGTTGATTAGCATATTGCATGAGGAGGTGGGCCTCCTGTGGTACTGGTATATGATGTCTCTCTGACCTCCTGACGCCAAGTGGCTCATCCACTGGGAGTACTGATGCTCTAGTTTTCTCTCAAGTTTCAAGGACAACGTTTTACTGATGGAATATACAAGACCAAAGGTTGTTAAACAAATGTTAGTTACATTGCCTGAATAGATGATAATAGTAGAAATTTGTTGCGCTATATTTCCGAGATTGAATGTGTATTGAGCCTCCAAAAGGACAAAACAAGCCATTGTTAGTGAGGAGGAAAATGTGCATCCCATTATGATGAACATCGTCAAGAACTGGTAAAAAGGTGGATTTTCCTCCTCTTGGATTTCCGTCATCATTAATTCTGCTATCTCCACAAGACTGTTCCCATTGCAAAGAAGGTAAATCTGGAGAACATTTACTGATATTGCCATAGCGGATAGGGCGAGCCGACAAATGATGTTTGTTGTGTTTTTCTGACTGAAATCACCCATAGCAAAAAATACTGCTGTACACATAATAAAAACAACAAGTGAAGCAACTGATAAGGCGATGGATGAAGATTTTTTCTTAAACAATGCTCTATTAATCATCCAAGTTCCATATTCACTCCCATCTTCGTTTCTTGTCTTTCGGAATGTGGCTGTGGCTTTTGGAGTCCATTCGTAAGGGAATCCTCCCCATAAGCGCAAAAAATGGAGAGTGATCAAAAATGGATGAGGAATCCTGTTAAACATTTATTCCTTTTCTTTGGGTTAAAAGATCTACTAGTACTTTTTTTAATGCCTTTCCTCTTTAGAGAACCTCCTGTTTTAAGTGAAATGCACAAAAATGTTAACTAGTATTGGTATGTTGTTTGTGACGTCTCAGATACTTAGTAAGTGTTAAAACTGCACCTCTCACTACGCTCTCTTGCTGCGAGAAAACAACACTGAACGGTCTCACTCGAACAAATCATTTCATATGAACCCAAGTTTTACATAAGATACACAAACGTGATGCCCTTTGGAGGAAAGTAATAAGCATTTCTCAATAAATATTTGGTAACATGACCTGCTGTCATAAGGATACGCCCTTGTCGTGTTAGCATTTACTCGAGGTGTTTCACAGCTGAGTAATGTGTACATTATCGACCACATTATTCTAGCGGACGAGAATCTATTGGAAACAGCACAGACTATGATAAGAAATGGCGTCATGCAGAATAATATTGCTTAATGACGTACATCACATTGTTAGTGAAAATGTTTACCTTGATAAAAACATTTATGTTTTTTGGAATACAATGAATTATTTGAGGACCCAGTTGGCATATACCGATTAGGATATAGGTACATTCATATTATTCGTCAAATATACATACGGTGAATGGTAACACACCCATAACTTGCACCATCTGACTTTTTGCTTTTGCATAATCATATCCCCCTTTTTATTCATATTCCAGTTCCACATTTGAATATCACGTTTGTAGAACCTCTCTGTTATTGTCAATTGATTTTGACTGATACATATTCATAAGACACTCGGTATTTTCTCGGCAGCATATTCCCCGAAACTCCTTGACTAAAAAGCGGTCTAGTGCATTGTCTTGAGGCGTCATGCCCAAGCGAATGTGACGGAAGTACTCAAGCCTATTATTAATCTTGGAAGGGAGGTTAGTCACCTCCTAAACTATGTCTAACAGGCGAGGAAACATTGCCATTCTGGTTTGGGAACTTGGTACTGGCTGGGTAACAGTATCACTAAACTTAAAGTGAAGGTCTGCCTCATTGGTTTCATTCCTCCGATAAGATGGGCCTGTGACTCCCCAGCTATGCTTGTTCAAGCCAATCTTGAGTTTTTTTCATGACTGTTGTAGAGGAGGCGTAACACCATCCGTAAAGAAAGAGTATTGTTATTTAAATTTCCAGCAATCAATGAGCCTTCAGCCCTCAGCAGTTATACCACTGATGACTTCTTGTGGAGGCTAATAAGGATAAGTTCTACCTTTGATAGCAAACGTTACAAGCACGAATCTCCATTAGATCAAAATCTCAAATACCTGTGCATAGCTCATGTAAAGTTTTACCAGATTCCTGTCTTGATTCCTAGCATACTCAACGGAGAACTTGCGTAAGGGAACCGTCCCAGTATACGCAGCAAGTGAAGACATAAATACGGATGAAGAACACCGATGGGCATTTTGAAGGTTCTCTTTAGTTCATAATATTCTATCTTTGTGTGTTCTTTTCATCTAATAGATTTGAGGGAAATCATAACTCAATCAAATGCTTTATAAGAAACCTCATATTACAAAGGGTCCGCGAGTCTTTCTGTTCCTGTTTCTGCACCCTTGTAATAGACACAGAATGGCGATCTGATCTTTGATTTAAATTACCCGAACAGTTATTTTTACTTTGTTGACGTTATGGTGTAAAAATAAAGGTCCTGAATATTTCTACATTTAATTTTCTCTCTAAATTCTTGAAAACTATTTTTTTCAAGAAATATTTGCCAACTTTATCTGTACATCTTTAGTAGGAGTGACAAGGAGACACCTGTTTATTTAACGATTACTTGAGACGTGGCAAGGTGATGTGGTCAACGAGGTCACTTGGAGGTAAACATTTGAAAACTATGATGGAAAATGCTTAATACCTATCAGTAACTTATAGGCATGAAATTTCATGCTCTGTTCAACAAAAACAAATATACCTTTTTTATTTGTTGCTCTTGCTGTAATTTGAATGTCGATCTGTTTATATGATATTCGATATACGACGTGATGGAATATTCTTCTGTATAAGGATGTATAACAATATAATAATTTTTCAAGCGGTATATAACAGTTGTAATGTAACTGGCAATTAAATAAAAGGGTAAGTTTCAGCCCTAAAGCCTTTGGATTTCGCATCCAAGATGCTAAATTATAATAACAAGTTCATAGTATTACCGACCATGCTTCGTCAGAAAACTTTTTTCCTCCCACTCAGAAGTCAATGTCAGATGTGTACTACATGCTGTTGGCTATATGCACACATCCATAGTTAGCCCCACTGCATGCCAGCATAGAGGCCACTGTAAATTATTTTTTTACGTTGTATACATGAATGTTAATATAACTAGAGAGCCGGCGTCAAAAGTGCACAGAAAGCTTTCTCATACGCCAGTATAATGACATGGTAAATTCCCTTTTCCGCTGAAATGTGTGAACGGTAATATAATAAGTAAAGGAATAACAAAAAATTTCAATCTTATATCAATTTGTACTTTTATCCAAGATACTACGAGCAACAAGCACAGCATTAGCAACACTTTCAGGACGGAAAACATTTTCTTCCTATTGCCAGCTTCAGTTAAAACATTATAAATCAATTTGAATATCACTTTTTAACAGGGATATATGTGAATAAAATCATAACTAGAAATTAAGTGAGAGAATAAGTTACAGACCGCAAGAACTTTGAATTCTTATCCGAGTTGCTATGAGCTGTGTGCACATATCTTTACCAAACTTATCACAAAAAAAAACTTTTTTAACCGCTTGTAATTCAGTGCCATTTATGCTTAAGCGCCATCACCTTCAGGTAAACTAATATGAAGCATTTTCACACGCTTTACATATAGATGATATTATAATTCCATTGAAAATCACTTTTTCCTTTGATATGCATGAATATTAATGTGACTGGTAATCAAATAAGAGAATAAGCCTCAAGCACAAAAATTACTGACCATATCATACCACGAAACTCTCTTATTCTTTCACTCAAAAATCAGTTTAACGTACAGTAGGTGCTTACCCACTGTCGCTTCAAGTACATGTTGATGGAAAGCTATCCAACACACCACTGCGAATCATTCTTCCACGCGACATATTCAAATGTTAATGTATATGAAAACCGAATGAAACAATAATTTACACTAGCGAATTTTATCCAACACCCTGTCCAACTAGTGACCAAATAAAAGTGCTTATCTCAGACTATCCACCGAGTAAACTTGATGGTAATAAATACACACAATAACACGTGAAACAGGAATAAACATCCTGCCTTACATCTCTGTATTTCACACATCACTGGGTGTGTTTATTCAGTGTTGTACTTTGAATTAAACACTCCTTGGCCACTGGTTGGTCATCAGGAAGGCACCCAGGCACTTCTCTTCTTGAAGGGGACTGATAGGAAACTGATACATCTACCCCGATACTTAATGGCAGATCTGGACCATTACGGACAGATGGCACCGAGGGCAAGGAAGAAACAACACGACAACAACAACAGTAGCATAATGCATGAAAAATATCAAGAAGACTCCCATAGCAAAAAATGATCAATCAAAATTTGACTGCCTCTTACCAGAAGACATTATCACACTCATCATTTAGTGCATGGAACGACCGCAAAAAGAAAATAAACGTCATCTCCTGCAAAGCCGAAGAAACAGAACGTCGTACACCTAACTGAACACCAGGTGGGTATAATTTGCGACCACTTTTAATAATATCCAAGACACCTCAAACGGACAAAATTAATCATTTCTGAAAAGATCATTGGTGTTGCACCTACTTGCAGCCTCCTGTCCCCGTTAGAAGCCCTGTGCACACAGGAGAAGCTGGAGAGGACCATGGTAAAGGAAGGTGAGACTTCCCTGCCTAGGGCCGCAGAAATCATGAAAATTGACCATTGCCAAATCTGGTGCCGAAAGACTGTACGGTCACCGTCCTGCCCAAATTCCCTCAGCCATCGCACCGACTGATGATGCCAACACCAGAGGACGTCATACAATCTTCCCCCCCTCACCAGTCCAACCCACTACACTTGATATGCAAGGTTATACGAAAACATCGTTAAGACTACGAGAGAGAGAGAGAGAGAGAGAGAGAGAGAGAGAGAGAGAGAGAGAGAGAGAGAGAGAGAGAGAGAGAATCTATGGTAATCAGCGGGACTTGATATCCAATAAGAATACAGATAAAAGCAACCCACTGAACGTAAACCCACTTTCTCATTATAAGTGGAGCACCCCTTCCTCTCTTTATTCCTCCAGAACCATCTAAGCCTCTTCTCAGTAAAGCGTTAAATTAACAAAACAACAAAGAAAAAGATATTCCTGAGTGGTTCTTTGTGCCCTTTAGAAAACAACCGCACAATCTACTTTCAGAGTAGAGGCAGCTAATGGAGAAAAAAAAAGTGCTTTATGAGGTAAATGGTGCCAAAATCCGACATTCGAGAAGGGTTCATCTCTAAAATTATTATTATTATTATGTATAGAATTCTCTATTTAGCATATGATGTGCTTCTCCTCAGGATGAAAGGGTACAGTAGATATCCGAAGGGCATATACAGCTGGTATAATCTTTTACAATAGAAATTCCAGAGGTTTCGTAAAGACACAGTTAAATTTCGGGGGGTGGGGGAGGTTGCAGTGGTTAAAAAGTACCATTTGTAATATATTACAGTACATAACAGAAGCCATGTTTTGGTGTACTTGTTTTGTATAACGTTGGGTGAAGCCTTTGTTGCAAGCAATATTGGATGGATGTTGCCATGTTGATATTCAAGCCGCATTTATGAGCATTTGTGTGGTTAGCGGCCCTCATAAGACACCCCCACAAGATAGAGGCTGTTGCAAACTGGGTTTTAAGCAGACATGCTAAGGAAAGCGTTTCTTTTTTTCTTTTTTTCACAACTCGGAAGACGACCCTCTTTCAAGCAAACTTCATTGAACAGAGCTTAAGAAATTACAATACAGACTAAACAGCATCCAGAGAGCCATACTATTATTATTACCCATATAACTCTTTTAAATTTTACTTTTAACTAAAAAAAATGATAAACGTTCTGTGGCCCCCATCACTCTCAGGTAACGGTAGATGTGGCAGAGTTTGACTGAATGAACATCTCAGAGAACCTTGTAGTATGGGTTACTCTAGAATCGACCCGGTGAACTATCTTGGGTCTACAGCAACTGTTCTCCTAAAAAAGTTGGATGCCTACATAACAGCAACATGCTAAAAGCAACTCTTTCCCAGAGTAAATCCAGTTGCCGAGAATTAGAAAAGTGATAAGCCTCCTTCTCTCAAGGAAAAAGCATAAGGGTATATATGGTAATGAAGAGTTTACATATCATGGAATAATGCATTGTGCATCTGCGAATTTGAAGAACATTTTTTATATGTGGATCTGAGAACTCTGATGTATTGGAAAGGAAAAGTCCATTGGCTATATTTTCTTCATCGAAAGAAATAAAACCAGAGAAGTTAAACCGATAGTGTTAGAAATTTCTTTCATTAAATATTCATATGTTCAGGAAAGTCAGTTTTCATTATCAGTAATAATAATAATAATAATAATAATAATAATAATAATAATAATAATAATAATAATAATAATAATAATAATTAGAAGAAGAAGAAGAAAAAGAAGAAGAAAATTAACTAAATTTATTAATTAATGTTACTAATCATAATCATATTCTTCGAATGTATTAAAACAATTTTCAGTACAGGTGGTAAATATATATATATATATATATATATATATATATATATATATATATATATATATATATATATATATATATATATATATATATATATATATATATATATATATATATAGCTGGTTATGTTGTCGTTTCTAGAAAACTTCAATTTAAGGAGGAACAGGGTAGCCAGAAGACGTTGTGAAATTGCAGACATTATTATTTCTTAGAATAAAACAGAGCCACACCCCAGCTTTTGGGAATGCATGCCTTTTCCCATCATCAGGGTCACTTCTCTATAGAATGACATTAAAAATAGAGAGAAACAGTAAGAAAACTATACTGATTGACTAAATCTAAAACTATTAAAAAACTTATAATTGACAAAACTTTAAGATAATATATATATATATATATATATATATATATATATATATATATATATATATATATATATACAATCATGAAGCTACAAATGTCGCTTAAAATCGAAATTCACGCTACCTCGGTATATCTCCGTTGGAGAATTGTCGCCGAAGGGGAATTTATATAAGTGATAAATGAATTGGAATCGTGGGGACACGAACCCGCGACGAAAGCCTATTCAGCGACTCCAGTTGACGTAAACCATTGAGCCATCAGTAGAGGTATAAGTCTTTTGCTGAGATGTCGTACTGCGTTTTCCCGTCGTGAGCGGGGAAAGTGATTCCAATTCATTTATCACTGATATAAATTCCCCTTCGGCGACAATTCTCCAACGGAGATATACCGAGGTAGCGTGAATTTCGATATTAAGCGACATTTGTACCTTCATGATTGTATATAAATCACGGTGTGATAAAAAAATTTCATAACAAGAGCTGCGTGTTCCAAACGTACCAATGAACTGTCATGGCGGAGGTGGGTCATTGTCGAGGCTAGTACACTTTCCCCGCTCACGACGGGAAAACGCAGTACGACACCTCGGCAAAAGACTTATACCTCTCTTGATGGCTCAATGGTTTACGTCAACTGGAGTCGCTGAATAGGCTTTCGTCGCGGGTTCGTGTCCCCACGATTCCAATTCATTTATCACTTATATAAATTCCCCTTCGGCGACAATTCTCCAACGGAGATATACCGAGGTAGCGTGAATTTCGATATTAAGCGACATTTGTACCTTCATGATTGTATATAAATCACGGTGTGATAAAAAAATTTCATAACAAGAGCTGCGTGTTCCAAACGTACCAATGAACTGTCATGGCGGAGGTGGGTCATTGTCGAGGCTAGTACACTTTCCCCGCTCACGACGGGAAAACGCAGTACGACACCTCGGCAAAAGACTTATACCTCTCTTGATGGCTCAATGGTTTACGTCAACTGGAGTCGCTGAATAGGCTTTCGTCGCGGGTTCGTGTCCCCACGATTCCAATTCATTTATCACTTATATAAATTCCCCTTCGGCGACAATTCTCCAACGGAGATATACCGAGGTAGCGTGAATTTCGATATTAAGCGACATTTGTACCTTCATGATTGTATATAAATCACGGTGTGATAAAAAAATTTCATAACAAGAGCTGCGTGTTCCAAACGTACCAATGAACTGTCATGGCGGAGGTGGGTCATTGTCGAGGCTAGTACACTTTCCCCGCTCATGACGGGAAAACGCAGTACGACATCTCGGCAAAAGACTTATACCTCTCTTGATGGCTCAATGGTTTACGTCAACTGGAGTCGCTGAATAGGCTTTCGTCGCGGGTTCGTGTCCCCACGATTCCAATTCATTTATCACTTATATAAATTCCCCTTCGGCGACAATTCTCCAACGGAGATATACCGAGGTAGCGTGAATTTCGATATTAAGCGACATTTGTACCTTCATGATTGTATATAAATCACGGTGTGATAAAAAAATTTCATAACAAGAGCTGCGTGTTCCAAACGTACCAATGAACTGTCATGGCGGAGGTGGGTCATTGTCGAGGCTAGTACACTTTCCCCGCTCACGACGGGAAAACGCAGTACGACACCTCGGCAAAAGACTTATACCTCTCTTGATGGCTCAATGGTTTACGTCAACTGGAGTCGCTGAATAGGCTTTCGTCGCGGGTTCGTGTCCCCACGATTCCAATTCATTTATCACTTATATAAATTCCCCTTCGGCGACAATTCTCCAACGGAGATATACCGAGGTAGCGTGAATTTCGATATTAAGCGACATTTGTAGCTTCATGATTGTATATAAATCACGGTGTGATAAAAATTTTATATATATATATATATATATATATATATATATATATATATATATATATATATATATATATATATATATATATAATATAAAGTAAAAAAGGAACATAAAAACTTAAGTTAACAGCAAATCAAAACTGACTGACAAAGGAACAATGACTAAGTAATAAGAGATTGCGTACTACACAGAAATCGTCAAATAAAATCACTGAGCAGAGAGAGAGAGAGAGAGAAACATGAATCGTCATATAAAATCACTGAGCAGGTAGATACTGGGAGAGAGAATATTCATGAATATTTGAATATTCATGTTTCCTTTTCTCTCTCTCTCTCTCTCTCTCTCTCTCTCTCTCTCTCTCTCTCTCTCTCTCTCTCTCTCAGCTCAGTGATTCTATATGACGATTTCTGTGTAGTACGTAATCTCTATTACTTAGTCATTGTTCCTTTGTCAGTTTTGATTTGCAGTTAACTTAGGCTTTTATGTCCTTTTTTTTACTTTATATTATTATGTATTTTAAAGTTTCGTCAATTATAAGAGTTTTAATACTTTCAGATTTAGTCAATCAGTATAGTTTTCTTACTCTTTCTCTATATTTTTTATGTCATTCTATAGATAAGTGACCCTGATGATGGGAAAAGTCATATATTCCCGAAAGCTCGGCTCTGCCTCGGTTATATTCTAAGGAATAATAATGCCTGCAATTTTACCTCTTCTGGCTATCCTGTTCCTCCTTATATATACATACATACATACACACACACACACACACACACACACACACACACACACATATATATATATATATATATATATATATATATATATATATATATATATATATATATATATATATATATATATATATATAAATATATATATATATATATATATACATATATTTATATATATATATATATATATATATATATGTGTGTGTGTGTGTGTGTGTGTGTGTGTGTGTGTGTGTGAATACAATCACTTTTGTACGTGATTTATTTATCACCTATTGCCACAGGTGAAAAATAAGAGACGGGGTGTAGGTCCTGACCGGTTTCGACTTTATTTCCAAACCATTGACGAAGGACTGATGCAGAGTATATTCCATCAAGGATTACAATCTTGCTTAGTTCTAACCTTTAACCTGCCGCTTAGAAATACATTATAAACCACGTGAGTGCTCCTCTTTTGAAGTGATATCTCTAACTGCGCTGAGTAGGCTACAAACTACGAAAAGCTCTTGTAAGCTTTCACCCCAGAAGAAAAATCCACGATGTACGTTTGTATAACATCGGAATCTAACAGTGCATCATAACCAAGAATTTACAATTATTTCTTTCTCCCTGTAACTTTGAGCATTATATGTGAGTACCTAAGAGAGAGAGAGAGAGAGAGAGAGAGAGAGAGAGAGAGAGAGAGAGAGAGAGAGAGAGAATCTGACAGTGCATCATAACCAAGAAATTAAAACTATTTCTTTCTCCCTGCAACTTTTAGTATTATATGAGTATACCTGAAAGAGAGAGAGAGAGAGAGAGAGAGAGAGAGAGAGAGAGAGAGAATCTGACAGTGCATTATAACCAAGAAATTAAAATGATTTCTTTCTCCCTATGACTATTAGTATTATATGTGTGTACCTGAGAGAGAGAGAGAGAGAGAGAGAGAGAGAGAGAGAGAGAGAGAGAGAGAGAGAGAGAGCACTAGTGGAAAAAAACTGATGCAAAATCAAATATCAGAGTACAATTCGCTTATTTTATCATTTATTTCCACCGTGTTCCTAATGGGAAATACATTTCTAATTTTCTCCCTAATTATGATAATAGACAATAGCATAGCAATTATTACTCATTAGCGCATCGTTATTCTGTTTTGCTTTGAAACTATTTATTAATTTACAAGAGGGGCTCAACTAGTCGAAAATCTGTAACTTCTTCAGTAATGTTATATAATTTGGTATTTAAAAACACTTGCCTAAAACGATATGTTTTATGCAATTGTTGGTAAAACACTAATTCTCATTTTAGTAGAATGACACGAGAATACTGTTTATAATTTGCGTGAAGGCGTCGAACTAGGGCAAAGGTAAAGCTTGTGGTAAAAGGGTGGACGAGATAGGTGAAAGAATTGCAATGTGTTAGTTCGAGGAACATATGGATAAGGTTTGGCATAGGGGTGATGGGAGAAAGTTGTGAAAGTTGCTGCCTTCGATTGAGGATAGGAACTGAATGAGAGTGAGTGTGGAGAGTTTAAAACTTTCAGCTGTAGGTTTTAAAGAATATGAAAGCATGGTTGTGGAAGGTAATCTCAGCACGCCATGATGACACAGCAAGAGATGGTGTTGAGTGCAGTATGGAATTCCAGAGGTAAATTAGAAAGGGGAAAGTATTGTGGAAATGTGTTTGGAAACTTGCTTCAGTGTTGGAAACACATGGTTCCCAAGGAGAAATTTATCTACAAGTACATTTAGGAAAGTGACATGGCAAGGGAAAGAGATTATCGGATTATGAACAAGTTCGAATCTGAACCAGCTTCGAAGGAGATGGAGGAGCAAGTTGATGGGTGTATTGGTGAGAAGAGGATTGTCTAGAAGTACAGCTGATCGTTGTTTGATTGAAGTGAAAAATAAAATATAAGGAGATAAATGTTGGAAAGGATATGGTGAAAATGCAAGTAAGTGTAAGGTTAATCAAGAGAGGTGAGCTGGACAAGAAGTAAAAACATACAAGGTTCCATCGATACTGCAGAAGAACATGTCACAAAAATACATTGGAAACTTATACCATGTAATCACAAATAGGTTAAATGCAAGTCAACGACTTTTATTTATCCAGCATTTCCGAAAATTTCGTTCTCCACTTCCGATTGCTGACTTTTTCTACTTGTTTGTGGTATTTATACGAAAAAGTTGTTGAAGTGTTGTGTTTATGACATGTTTTACCGCAGTGTGGACTTAACCTAAGGAGAAAATTGGATGAAAACTGGCTAGTTCTGAAAACAAAAAGTTGGAGATTATGGAAACTGCAAAAACTTCAGAATACATTCAGTCATGGTATCAGCAAGGAGCGTTTGTGGTTTTATGACAGCAAAGGCAGAATAAGAAATAACAGCTGTGAGGTGTTTGATGGGCAAATGAAAATTTTAAAGAAGGTTAGATTATTGCAGCTATAGTTTCAAGAGAGGAGGGAACACCTTGTACATGGATACAGACAGATGGTTAGATTAATAAGAACTGAAGGAGTGCTAGAGGGGTGAATAGGAGAAAAGAGGAAGGGGGCAAGGAATTTAGGAGCAATAATATGGTTTACATGGTAACAGACACAGAATGAAAGGCCAGTGAGAAAAGGGATATCAGAATAATGAATGCCGATGGAGAATTGCTGTCTGAAAAGATTACTGACCTTGGTCTACAGGGTAAATATTTTGAGACTTTTCTGAATACAGAAGGTAGAAGATGTGCAGAGCTTAATAACACATCAGTGGAGGGGAATTAGTATGAGGCCGAAAATGCTCGTGGAAGTCACTGTACGCCTGTATAACACATAATGAGATAATAATTAAGTGTTTGAAAAATGGAAAAACACTAAGTATTGATGGGATTACAAATGAGATTCTGTGGCGCAGAGGTGAAAGTGTAATTGAGGAGATGACCATGATGTGTAAGTAATGTGCGGCAAGATGTGTAAGTAATGGGGAAAGATGGTATAAGAGTCTGTCAGCATTATAGGTACAAGACATTACTCGGTATACATACTAGGGAAGGTAATATGGTAAGATTTTTAACAAGATGGTAAAACAGATGACAGAAGGCTGATAAAGGAAGAAAAGCGTTGGTTTAAACAAAGAAGACGGAATGTGAATCATATGTTTATCAATCAACAGTTATGAGAGAAGGTTGAAAGTCAAGGGAAATGAGTGCAAGTTGCATGCATGGAGCTTCATAGCAGTGGCTATTGAAACCTTATATTATATAATATTAGGAAAATCCTTGATACGTTGCATATTAACGAAATAAATTATATTCATTTGCTGTAATCAAATGATGGAACATCTGTTAATATCATTACTTTTCTTGTTTCAACGCACATTTGTAATAATTAGTCGGTATCATTCGACCTTCCTGCTTGGTCTAAATTTCTGTTCTATGATTTAATCTGCGTTTTGATTCTATGAGTGATTCGACTGATAGCTAGACCATCATAATCGGTATAATTCGATATATGTTGAATAGGCATAATAATCGTTGACAATTTTTGGTGGGAAATCTTCATCATCTCCGTTCTTTCAACTCTTTCCATATTCCCTCCTCAGATTTATTTATGTCAAAGTACTAATTTTTCACGTTAAAGTATTTTGGTATATTCATTCAGTTATGCTCCCTCTTTCTCTTATTTTTTTTATCATTTCATTTCATTCCTCTTACTTTTAGAAGAAATAGACATCGATTTATTCTATAAGCACAGTTTTCGGTAAACGGGATCCGTCGTCTATCTTCATTCAGTATATACGTTTGTGAATCTTTGCATATAGTACAATACAAATATATTCCTGTGCACCTATTTATTTACTTCCCATTTCTTTTCTTAGAGTCTTCCTCTTTCCTTCACTGGAAGTCGATTTAAATTTTCAGAGATGTTCCAGAACTGACTCTCCCCTTTTTCCTTTTGCTCTTGTTGTTCCAGTTATAATGAATCTCGCTCGTTTGATTGACAGATTGATTTAGAGGATTAACTCACTTCAGTTCTGATTACTTGTTCGCATCTTGCTCTTTAGTACCAGGTGGAGCAGAAGCATTTCTACTAGGAAGCATAATTCCCATACTAGATATTCGAATACCAGCAATTTCCCTTTCAGTATCCATTTATAGTAGCAATATTTCTATTCTACTTTTTTATTTATGTATGTCAAAGACTCACTTCGCAATTTAAAATTTGCTTAAAAAAATATATCAAAATAATTACTAAGGTAATGCGATACGGAAATCTCCTTAACATTCTGTTCCTGATTAAGGACAATATCAAATTTATAAAGCATTATTATATCAGCAACGTTCATTTATCTATTCACATTAATTGGTCCCGTGATGTTCGGCGTAATAATCGGACTCTCTGTACGTCAGGAGCAGTATCCACATGGAATCACGCTGATATAAATCTCTCGTGAAACTTGATGATCATATTTTACCGTCCTTTTGGCTCTCCAAATACTTCGAAAACTTTAATCTCTCCTCTGATTGAACGACCTGTCTCGTACTCTTCCTGGATCTAAGGCTCTGTAGTGACAAAACTATCCGAAAAGTGTCAAGAATTCGAGAAATTAAGAGGGCATTGTGGTTATTACGGTTACATGCGTACTGTTAAAAGCGACTAGTAGATTTTATATATGTATATATACAGTATATATATATATATATATATATATATATATATATATATATATATATATATATATATATATATATATATATATGAATGTTTATCACACCGTGATTTATATACAATCACGAAGCTACAAATGTCGCTTAATATCAAATTCACGCTACCTCGGGAATATCTCCGATGGAGAATTATCATCGAAGGAGAATTTATAAGTGACAAATGGATTGGTACTGTCGGGTCGCGATCCCACGACACAGCACAGACCCAGCAACTCCAGTCGACGTTACCACTGAGCTATCAGGAGAGGTGACTGAGCTATCAAGAGAGGTACGCACCTCTCTTGATAGCTCAGTGGTAACATCGACTGGAGTTGCTGGGTCTGTGCTGTGTCGTGGGATCGCGACCCGACAATACCAATCCATTTATCACTTATAAATTCTCCTTCGGAGATAATTCTCCATCGGAGATATTCCCAAGGTAGCATGAATTTGATATTAAGCAACATTTGTAGCTTCATGATTATATTTATATATATATATATATATATATATATATATATATATATATATATATGTGTGTGTGTGTATGTGTGTGTGTGTATATATATATATATATATATATATATATATATATATATATATATATATATATATACACCATATATATAAAAGGGTAGTTTTCTTCTGCATTCGATGGTTAGCATCAGAGCCCCGGGGAACCACTGAGTATCATGAAGCAAAATGCGACTCCTTGAGGTCAAAGGATGATGAGAGTGTTTCGTCCTTACTATTCGTCGTAGGGCGGAGTTATTTAAAATATAAGGCCTCTGTAAGACGTAGCAAGGAACGGGAATTCAGGATTTAATAAAATATTTTGGAACTAAACAAAGTAATCATATCAGGGATTTTTCATAAAAAAATTCTCGTTTATCTTTCAAGATCTGGTCACTTATGCACCTTTGCAACCAGAAAAAAATGAGCTAAGACGTTTGTACACGGGAGTAGAGAGCATAGTATAACGTGGTCATGAGCAGGAAGTTGTTCGTAATATTTCGCCCATTTTTTTTTGTCGGTAGTGACCTATTAATAAAAGCTTATTCTGAGGACTTGTACAGTACCTTACTACGGTAAGATGTACAACCACAATTGGAATGGAATATAGAGATTAGGACAAAGGCCAAACACTGGGACCTATGACGTCATTCAGCTCTGGAAATGAAATTGAGAGTAGGTAGGTTTGAAAGGTGTAACAGGAGGAAAACCTCAAAGCAGTTGCCATATGAAATAATTGTTAGGAAAGGGTCGATAGGAAGATGGAAAAAAGATAATATGAATGAGGTACAATAAAAGGAATGAAAGGAGTTGCAGCTAGGGGCCGAAGGGACGCTGCAAAGAACCTTTAGTGATGCCTATAGTGCACCCCGTGAGGTACACTGGCGGCAATACCCTCCTACAGGGACAACCACAATTGGACAGGCTGTTTTTAAGATTATTTAGTTGTCAACTTGCTTCCGTGTGCAACCCGTTCTTCAGGGCACTGGGGCCATCATATTATCAAGAGGTTCACAAATATGATATCTACGGAAGGTAAAATGCGTAGATTCTCAGGGAATAACTTTCATAAAAGATGAGTAAAGTGACCGTGGTCATTATAGTAGAGGAAAGCGAAGAAAGTTGATGTAGGAAGTTTCGCGATTATTCAACAGATATGTATACAACGAACTGATATTTATAACTTTGATTTATTCATAAGCATGTAACATCCATTAACTATAATTATGTATGTGACACCCATTAACTATAATTATATATGTAACATCTATTAACTATCATTGTATATGTAACACCCATTAACTATAATTAAATTCTGGTGCTAAGAACCTCCATAGGGCGTACAACGGTGAAGATGTTAGTTTTTTATCTCTAATTTATCAATCTTACCTCATATGAGTTTATCAACAGAAACTGTAATTTGATCAAGAATGCTTCGTAACATTGGTGCGGTATGATTATGCGACCGTACCCTCTCTAAGTGTCATTAGTCTCATAGAGGATTCTATAAATCGAGTTGTATATATGCGCGTGCTAAGGAAACTATTAAGAGAGAGAGAGAGAGAGAGAGAGAGAGAGAGAGAGAGAGAGAGAGAGAGAGAGAGAGAGACTGATTGATTGATTTAATGTTCTCTGGTATCAGGACAACAAAGGTCATTGGCCCCGATATCATTTATTAAGAATGACCAAAATTTATATAAACCCTATGTACATGCTGCCTAGATTAAATATATAAAAAAATTTATATCTATAAATATTGCAGAAGACCTGCTTCTGATACAAATCTAAAAATGCCACTGACAGTTTAAACTTCTCCCCCGAGGACTTTCGCTAGGAGAGAGAGAGAGAGAGAGAGAGAGAGAGAGAGAGAGAGAGAGAGAGAGAGAGAGAGAGAGAGAACCTGTGAAAAAAGAGAGATTACTATTCGCAAGAGAAAGAGAGGGAGAGAAAGATTAAGACATATCCAAAGAATACTTCACAGTGTCAAAACTTACATTACTCATTCAGTGCTTTTTCAGTAACTGTTTTTTTTTTGGCTATAAAATGAGTTGCACATTCCCATTAAACTAGACAAAAAAAGCAACACTTTTCTTTTACCTTTCCTGTAAAGTTTCGGATTTAGTGAAAATGAGGTTCCCAGTGACATAAATCAAATAACTCTATCGCAAGGACTAATCTGATATAAAAAAAAAAAAAGAATCTCCTAATTCTCATATTCGGTCTGTTCGAAACAAAATGAAAGAATGATGAAATAGTAGAGTCTACAATTTAGTTTGTCATAGCCCAATTGACACCGTACGCATTCTTTTATATCTGAATGCCTTTAAGCTGAAATTACCAATATAACCCTTAATTAAGTGAATTCAGTGTAAAAATCAACTTCCTTGGTTTATGACGATAAACGTATAATTTAGTTGATCTTCCCTCAGCAATTAAAAGAATCTTTCTCATAAAATTCGTTATTACTCGGAGTTATCCGTCGTTTGGTTGGTGCAGATTTTGGAAAAGAATATTACAGTTACGAGAGAGAGAGAGAGAGAGAGAGAGAGAGAGAGAGAGAGAGAGAGAGAGAGAGAGAGAGAGAGAGAGAGAGACTGTGCATGAATATTTATAAGCCCAAACATTCCGCAAGATTATAAAAGGTTGCGAGAGTCAGGCTGTTTTTAATGCTATGAAATGTAGTAATGTCGGATTTTCCCATCAAACGAAAACGCTGGACAAACTGATTCCCTGGAAGTGAAGTGTGGAAGTTGAACGAGAATGAGAGAAAAGCCTGAAGTCATCAACATGGATCATTTGCATATCACAAGTGAGAAGAGTGGAAAGATGAAGACGTAATAAAAAGGATGGTGTAGGTCTGCAGGTGAGATGGTTCTGATAATTTCAACCAGTGTGACCATACTCAGAGAATGGAAGACGACAGGATTATGTAGAGAATAGACTATCCATAAATACTGAGATGAAGGAGGAGTGCTAAATAGATGGAGGGAAAGGTGAAATCAAATGCAAGGATTTTAATATCCCTGAAGTGATCGTGTACACTAAATAGATGGGAAAGGCGTTCTGTATCATTCGGTTAGTCATACTAGTAATGCCGAGGAAATCAAGTACGTTTAATATATTCACTCAGAATTTGTGTTAGTTAATCTAACAAAAAACTGATTATCACACGTGTAATATACCAATAATTTTGTGGAAGTCTGAGGCAAAATATCTATGCTTTGGTGTTTTTTTTTAGTGTTTCCTTTCGTTTATTTCTGTCTCTCCCTTTATTTATCACTTTTATCTTTTGCCTGTTTACTGATCTTGGATACTCCAGCTGACATCCTGTATAACTGTTATATGATAAACGTTTAATCCACACACTTTTTTACTGACTAAATATACAAAATCCTACCATACACCTTTACCAGCACACTAAGTAATTTCTATTCCCATACTATGCCTTTATAATTCATGTCACCTCATTCTGTGGAATATTTCCCTTACATACCTTGGTAAACCACAGTACTCCAGACGTATTTCTATTCTTAATCCTCTTAACTGTCCTTCCAACAATACATACCTCTAAACTCTCCCAGAAATTCTTTCTTTCACTTACATTCCATCTAATCCTGGTCAATACTAAGTCAATAATGTATCTTTCTCGCCTTCCACAGTCATTTCTTCCCTATAATCTTAAAACTAAGACATATACTGTATATCCTTCGCCCATCCCTAATAAAATCATTTATATGCCTTGCCTAGATGTATCCTTTCATCTGCACCAGACACATTCACCCTCTCTCATTCAATTCTGCACTCCTCCTGCCCTTTCACCTTTGTCTTACTCATTATTATAACATCCAGCATTTCCTTCATAAACTGATTCACTGTTATGCATTTTTATCTCTTCTGCACCACATCCATGCGTATCCAAAGCTTCAAGATGCAGCATTATATCTCTTCTTAATTTTCGACTATTCTTGTAATATAAATAAGACTGCAAGAATGTCATTGCCACCCTTGATTCCAAATGATTGGAAACAGGGATGCCATTTAGGTGGCCGTTTCTCCTACTAGGAGGTCACAACCCTTCATTAGTCACTAAATTACTTTTGGGTACATTTTGACTGAACCCCAAACTACTGGTACTTCCTACAAAAGTAAAAACAGATAGTATAACTAACTACTATAACAGTGGCAATCCACAATAAAACTACCCTCCTAACACATGTGGTTGTCGTTGGCTTCAAGATGAAAGTTCATCTGTTACTTTTGGAATGTTTCCACCACAATGATGTCACAGCACTCTACTAGGTGCTCCTCTGCCTTTAGTTACAGTTCATTGGAAAGCTAGTCCACTGGAATATCCTAAGGAAGCAGTGACCAGGCATTCCCGTTTAAAAGCGTCGCATCAGTAGTCCCATTCATATACAGTACATATATCTATATATATATATATATATATATATATATATATATATATATATATATATATATATATATATATATATATATATATATATATATATATATATATATATATATCTGTGTGTGTATGTATTATATATACTGTGTATATATATATATATATATATATATATATATATATATATATATATATATATATATATATATATATATATATATATATATATATATATATATATATATACATACATATAATTTGTGAGTGTGTTTTAGGCAAGAATACTCTAATTCATGTAGAGGAGAAAATTTCGATACTCTCTGCTCTGAAGGCAAAGCAAGCACTCCAATACTAGTATCTTACGGCAGCCAAGTAATTAATGGCCGTTGAATTTCCAAGTGTTAATGAATTACTTCTTATTTCTATCTCCCACACTGCAGATACCTCTCCACTCTCCAAATATATGAAATGATGTTGAAAATCATTTAAATAATCATTAAATAATGCTGTAAAGCTTTATTCTGAAAGGGCTGAATTAACTATAAAATTACTTTATTCTAGCATGATTTCTTTGGAAAAACATGAAATACCATATTTGATTACCAAATTATCGCACTTAGTATATCTGATAATATTTTGTTCCTTTAAATATAATAAGTATTCCCAGAGTACTTATCATATCTAATATTCCTGTGTTACAATATTTAACAATTATTAAAATACAAAGCAGAATTCCGAAGGAGACTACCTTGGAATATTTATATCCCATGAATTGCCTTATAATAATGATGAGTTCTTACCTCATTCCATAAAGCTAGTTTTTCTTTTTTTCTCGTATTGTTTTTATGAGTTGTTTTGCCAGCTGGTCATACTTATTCAGAATAATGGAAATTCTGTTCCATGTGTAAACAGGATTTGGTCATCCATTTTCGAACATGGGTAACCACTGTACAACGTCATTTTATGCAACTGCTCAGCATTTTAATTTGTATGATGCTCACCTATGATACATATACCAGAAGAATCTCATAAATATTATCTTTCCTATACACAGTGAAGTTAGGATAAGGTCAATCCTTATTATTCGATGTTTTTAATAAATATAATCTTATCCATTCTCATACAAATCATTTTCTCAGGCTTTTACGCACTACCTCAGGTATCATGTAAGTGAGTCTTTATTTTTTACTTTTCCAAAATTTCAGATGTTTCATGCGTAACTTTACATATTGTTTTATCATTAGAAATTATCGTTTACCGTTTCATAAACTTTTTATCTAGTAATCTTTTAGCTCTCTTTATTGTCTGTATCTCATTTTATCTGTTTTATGTTATCAGTTTACTTCTGATCAGCAACTTGGGTAAAATAAGATGAACTCCATTGCAGTTCATGTGTTATGCTTGTTCATCAGAAATTTCTCAGTGAAGTCATCTTTCCTTTCATTTAGATAGATCTGGACTTGTTCATACTTGATTTCCTTCGAATGACGTAACAGACTTATTAAGGAATGAGTAACAACAGGTGTCTTTTAATTAACTGTAAATTTAATGAAATAAATTAGGTTTCACCCCGGAGGCAGATCAAGATTTTCATTTCAACTCCCTTCCTCTCTTTTTTACCATGTCTCCAAATACATAGAGAAAATTTTGTTTTAAAAAAGTTGAGTTTTCACTTCCGCTGCCCCAAATCAAATGATTCGACGTCTCTTACAATCTTGCTTTAAATGCAGTGGGATACAATAAGCACGCCCCATTGTCAAAAAAGTCTGTAGGTTCTTATAAGTGAGGATCACTGAATTACTGTAAGCGATAACTAAGGAAACAAAAAAGGAAGTTTTGTAATGTAAGAACAATACTATCAGCAACAACAAAAACATAATGATAGTCATCAACATCATTATTATTATTATTATTATTATTATTATTATTATTATTATTATTATTATTATTATTATTATTATTATCTAATTTGCTCAATTACCCAAAAAGTTCGGCATTATTTATGCTTTCTATTAAGAATCTAGAACGTGATGTGCATAATTAGGCCATTCCTCTGATTTCCCATTTCGTGCATAACGATGTAAAGCTGTCGCGTTTGCAAAAAAAAGTCTTATCTATGAGGAGTTTTTATTTTATAAGTAGGCTTTCCACGTAAAATTATCAGTCGTAAACATGAATGCAAATTGGCCATTAACATTTCTTTCCTCATATCAACTGACAGTTTGATAGATAGAGTTTGTGTTGCATTATTGTAAATGTACAAGTTAGAGAAACGCCACCTTAAAACTACCAGTTTATACATTTTCGTTAACGAAAATAAATTAGGAACGACATAAATCCATTAGAGACAAAAAGTATTTCGTACGAAGAGACAGACATATCAGATCACTAAGAGAACTGAGATAATGTGGACAAACAAACATCCACATCGGCAGTATTGTTCCAACGTATATGCTGTCATTAACTGAAAGACACATTGACAGACGTACAATCTCGGAAATAGTTTAGGTGCGAAACGAGCGAATTTGCAATAATCTTTTAGGAGACTCTTTTTTGCGTTTTGCAATTTCATTCCGAGCTAAAGCCATTTGTGCCTGGAGCTTGTTGAGGTTCAGCCCATTTAACTTCCGGGTTGGACCGTGAAGTGCAAACGAATTCTTTTTCTCAAAAATAAATGTCGTTTCAAACCATTTGCTATTGGAAAGTTTTTTTGGCTATTTATGGGAATTCATATATTTCCTTCTTTCCTCTGTCTGGACGCTTTTTATGACCTTAGTTTAGTGTTTTCAAAGATATGAATAGATGCAATCATTGAAAAAACGTTGTGAAAAGTTCTGAAGGAACTGCAGCCCCAAAGTGAACACCGAAGCGGCCATTTCCATCCAACTCTGTTTTGTCGGTCTACGAAAATAGGAAACTGTTTCTCAGCTGAATTACCTGACATCACTAAATGCTTATTTACTCTGAAATATTCGTCACTGCTGCAAATTTGTATAACATTCAAATCTCTCCTTATAGATTTTTAATAATTTAACATTACCATATGTAATAAAGAACCATAAGGGGAAAGTTGTGTAGGAGTCGAACTCATTGAAGAAATTTTTGTAGCATCGTTTTTCTTTCGAATTACTGTCCCTATTAGTGCCAAAAGACATCGATAACTAAACATCCTGAAGAAAGTTGATGACCAGGCTTCCTTGTAAAAACATTATAGTGTCAATAAAAAAGTGTACAATCTAAAATTTAAAACAAGAAGTCCTGAAGGGAATTGCCATTTTATTCTGCATGTAGCATTTGAATATAAAAGCGAACAGTAGTTGCTAATATAGTAAATGCACATACAAACTGGGTGCTAAAACTGATGCATGCCTTGCATCCCGGCTCCATTGCTTTACCAGTTATATTTTACATTTATATTGATTTTACACTTTGAGATAGACAGATAGATAGATAGACAGATACTCTGTGTTTCATGTTTTACAACCAATTCTCAAAGACTGCCGTAAGGCTTGACTAGCCAAGCTTCCCTTCCGTACCTGTACATTTGTTTCAAATGCCGAAAACTGGTAACATATATGTCTAGTCTATTACCTATTTAATTGAGAACATGGTATTTTTTTCCTTCTTTTTGCATGGTCGTCAACTTTTTTTTATTTTCTTATGCGAGCATTGTTTAGCATTCTGTCCCGGCATACGCTTCTTCTGAATATCGTCGCAAGCTAAAATTACAAAGAGTTTTAGTACCATTCATTCAATAAATATAGATTGAAATTATATCAATAATATATATAACTAAGGATATGAATAATATTTACTCTATATACCACGGGTTCTCTTTAGTCGTTGCAGTCATTTCTTTTTGATTAACAACTTGGCAAGCTCTAGGTAAAGATTTCCAAGCCTTTACCTCATTATTAATCTAGAACATCTCTCATTTTTTAGAGAATGTCTCCTTTTAGTTCCCTGAGTACAGTAATTGCAATGTCGCTCTTCTTACTCCAGATTAGTAATGACCTCTGCTGCCCTGAGAGGTTTTCTTTTCCATTCCGAGGAATCAGTCAGGTGTGACCTTTCAAACGGTCTTCGCGGATCATGAGCGATTTCCTTTTTTGATCACGTGCGGCAGTCTCCATTCATTTTCGCCCACAGTTAGAGCTTTGAACTTGGTAAAACCAGTAACCTTCGTTATTGCCAATTTAAAGAGGTAATGCGCTACGCACACACTATTCAGCTCTTGTGGGATGGAGTCAGTTTCAAGTTATGTTTGTCCATTCAGGGATTGTTTCGTATTGGGATAAATAAAAAGCCCATGATTTATAAATCTTTATGTCATCCTATACTGGGACTAAAATCTCTGCAGGTTGATTTATAATCTATATCTCTTGACAAGTAATTAGACTGATTTGGAGTTATTTTGGCATGTTGTTGAATTGTCCTCCTAAAGTCGTCAGAAATTCGTGATGAATACATCTATTTTCAATGTCTGATTTTACACAGTTTCACTCTCCATACACATTTAACGTAACGAATACTGGCACTAGGGTTTTTTTTTTATTTCTTTGACTATAGTCGCAAGACAGTACAACGATACATAACTGACTGTAATGAAAAGAAAAGTCTTTTCCCATTTCTTTATTTTCCTTTGCCCACAATTCCCGATGTTCATTAAGAATGAAGAGAGTCTTAAGAAAATGTTTACTTGAAGGTTTCATGAAAATTGCGTCAAAATTGTGCTTCAGAAAGAAACGGTCAAGAGCAAATTCCGCTACGCTATGCATTTGTACACACTAAGCAGTATATTATTGGTATTGGATAGTTCAACCGGGCAACTGAGCTCATTTATTTAGCTCACATAGAAATAGACCGAAAGATTTTTCTTTATTAATAATAAACTTTAAATAAATTATATTTGGTAAATTACAGCCTTTGGTATCGTTCAAACGATGTTGATGAGAAAAAATTAATAAAAACCAAAAACTTTTCCTGGTAGAGGAACTGATCAGTGAATATCACAGATCAAACCCCTTACTTTAATGTAATAAAATTAAGGAGTTTCCCTGTTTAAAGAAGGTGACAGTTTTTTGATGTAAAAGAGATTTTTAAAAACAATATTTTGTACAATAATTCCAAAATACTTTCGCTTCTTTTAGAATCTCTTTACATCAAGAAATAGTTTCTCATTGGACGGGTCGGTATCGTTCTCAGCTAGCACACTGCTGGGCCCACGCTCGATTCTCCGAGCGGCCAATGAAGAATTAGAGGAATTTATTTCTGGTAATAGAAATTAATTTCTCGTTATAAAGTGGTTCGGATTCCACAACAAGCTATAGGTCACGTTACCTGGTAACCATTACACATTGCCTAACTGCCTATTATTGCCCCTCCCCCCTCTCTCTCTCTATCTCTTTTGTCCTCTCTTTTAGCATTCTTTTCAAAGCTTATATAATTTCAAGATACACCTTTTAACAGTAAATATGCCTATATTTCTTTGTACTGCATACATTTAAATGTGATTAATACTAATCATTTTGTATTGAAAGCACAAAGAGCTGATGAGTATCTCATAGGAAAAACGCAATTTTGCTTTATTTTTCAATAATTGACGTTTAGTTGACATAATTAAACCAGGAAAAAAGGAGTAACATACGAAATTTTTCATATCAATTCGATTTTCTTTTAGATTCTGAAGTACATTTTTTTTCAAGCCGAACTTTTTGGATGGGACTTGGACATTAAAACTTTCTTTTCTATTTTCATTCGTGTTGCTAATCTCATTGGTGTATTAATAAGGTCAAAATTGTGATCTTTGGAGCTGACACTGTTTTCGTTTCCAAAATCTTTCATCATATCGTGTATTCTTAGGTTCTATTGTGTGTCATTTTCTTTAGCATTCCACCTATTTTTTTTTTTTTTACATTATTTTTTAGTCTACAATTACACGGGGATCTCGTTTAGGCTCTACTCACATTCTGCCTCCGCATTTCCTCTTTCTGTCTCTTTAACTGAGCCTTACACAAGGTTTTCTAAAGCCTCTCATTACTGAAGTTGGAATGGAGACCGTAAAGAAGACCACTCTCAGAATACACGTTAATTCAGAATGTTTTTTTTTTTTTTTTTATGGAAGGACCCTCAGTCAAACCCGACTGAGAAGGGAGAGCTCTCAACCCTGCTATGTTTAAATGTACGGCAATTATTGTTTTTATGAGTTTAGAATGAATGATTAAGACATTATTTTGGTGAAAGTGTATCAAATAGCGGGAAGGAAAGGCGTAATTAACATTGCACAACAAATATATAGTGCAGGAATTATCTATTAACAAGATATATGAACTATGATGTTATTCGATTTAGTTTCAAGAAACCATAAATTTCAAATGAATTGAAACTGAATAATAAATTGCCTTTTCCATGAAGCTGCAGAAATTCTGACTAAAAATCAATCTCTCATCCTTTATAACAGCACATCGGGGATCTAGATATTGCACTTGTCTCTTGATAGCCAGTGTACTGCGAGGAAACAATTAAGCAGTTATGTCTTTTGGTGGTAAATAGTTAATCCTAGGACAACCTTGAGAATGAATCGGAATCCACATGCATTTAATTAATATTTTTGTCATACTTTAGCTTGTTAAATGAATGGTAGTTGATGCTGAAGGTGTTCTAAGAATCCATAAACTTGTCATGGTTCAACTTACATATTTTAGTCCTTATTAACAATGTGCTTGCTATCCTTGGAAAAAAGTGTGAACTTTTTGCACGATATACTTCCTTTTTAGGGCGTTTATACTTTTCTAGAGCAGAACAGATTATTGCCCGGCCATGAGTTGATAGGTTTTTAGGGAACTTTTTTAATTACGGCAGCCTTGTAACGTTGCTGTCTTTATACTTTTAAAACAT
This sequence comes from Macrobrachium rosenbergii, assembly GCA_039081455.1. Lineage (NCBI taxonomy): Eukaryota > Metazoa > Arthropoda > Malacostraca > Decapoda > Palaemonidae > Macrobrachium > Macrobrachium rosenbergii. The sequence goes on from JANJGK010000022.1 coordinate 3,129,208, forward strand.
AAATTGTGTGAGTAATTAGGAAACATTGGAATTAAGATTAAGTGAAAAATATCGTCCAGCTACTATGATGAGCATGATCTAGACCACAGTCAAATAACACTGTAATTCTATGTTTTTCAAGCGACACCTCGTTTATTTGCTTTTCCCTTCAGAATGACTAAGGCTGCATCTTTGCCAGGCCATGAGATGCAAAAGGACTCTTTCCTGCAATGAAGAGCGTACTATGACAGTGTATGATCTTATTTTCATATTCAGTTTTAGTTGGTTTTATATCCTAGTCCTGTTCATCATGCCCTTTGTTTGATTTGCCCTTTTCAGTTTTTCTTTTCTTTTTTTTCAACTCAAGAGAACCTGTATCGAAGATCATTGTTCCTAAACATATGAAAGACTCTTCCTTATTAATATTGTCCATCTAATGTTATTTATACTTTTTATGAAGTCAGACATCTGCCAAAACTAATTACGAAACGAGACATTCAAGACAGAAACAGCTGGCGGAGGGTCATTAAAACCAGCGACCCGGAATAGGGATTAAAATGAGAAGGTCTTTTAACTCCTGGTGCATACTATGTCCTCTTTATACCTATTTTCCATAGATTTACTCTATGTTTCATTTCTTTAGATATTATGACGCACTCCGTGAAGCAATTTTCGTAAATCAACATCATGTGCATATGTATGCTTGTATGTATAAAACCCATCAGTCACATTAACTAGAAACATTTTGGAGACTCTTACCGCTGGATGCCTTCAATCGGAAGAGTAAACAACTCATGAAACTTCTCTTCCTTTGTAGGATTCCAGCTCGCGCAGTTTAGTAAAGGTGGGATTGCTGCAACTCACCGTGCTGTGAAGATGAATAAAAGTTTAATATGTTTGACGAAATTTGTTTGTGAGTTTCTGCACGCGTGTCCAAACGAAACTTAGTGCAGTTTGCTACAGTTTGCAAATGCGATGCCTTTCAGGGCAAAATATTAATTCAGTGATTTTCCGCCCCTTCTTCTGTTCATGAATCCGGGAAATCGGGGAAACTCAACCTTTTACTTCAGAACTTCACATAGAAATATGTGCTCGAACATCAAGAGTCATAGAGACCCAGAGGACGAAACGGAAAGAGACAAAGGGAACGGGGAGCTGGAAGAATAAAAAGATTTACGACAAAATAACAAATGGCACCGAGAGAGAGATAGTGCGCGGAAAGAGAGAGAAGTAAGCAAAAATGAAGAAGTAACGTAAAATAACTTGAGTAAAACCAGAAGTTAATTTACGCGAGAGGGGACAAATTAGGAACCAACGATAACGCAACAAGAAGCATGCAGTAAGGAGCAGAGAGATGTCCTTAGAATGAAGAATAAAAGGAGTAAGAGGTAAAGTAAACATCTATACAGTAAATCAAAAAGTTCACAAATAAGCAATATAATACACCTAAAGAACTATGAATATATACATGGGTGAGAATAAGAGCGAATGACAGCAGGAACCAACCAAAATCATCCAGCCTTCCATCAGTCCTCCTTCAAAGTCGAGCGGATATAATATCACATTACTTTTAAATACCGGCATAAAGTTATTCTAATCATCCAGCAACCTGATCGTTCTACTGACAACTCAGCTCTCCTTCCCTTCCTTTCTGCACTTTCCCTCTATCTATCACTTTGCCTATCAGCTACAGCGACGGACACACTCCTTCCTAGGGAGCTACTAAGAACAGGCAAAAATAATGGATATCACCCAAGGATGGTTGCTCCACAGTTGCATGTTGTTTTTAGTTATATTTTGTTCTCTTCTTTAAATAAAAGTCTCCACATGTGAATAAGAGAGAGAGAGAGAATAAGATGATTGAAAGGTCCACTTTATCTCAGTGTTCAAAGATTTTGGGTATCCGAAATATTCAACTTACGAGAAAGTTATATGGTGACACTGGACAAAAGTGAGAGAAATACTCGTGCAGAATTTGTGAGAATTTGTAAGAGCAAATTTTTATAAATCGAGAACACATTAACCTAAAAAAGATGAAAATAGTTGACGAAGTATGTCAAATCCCGAGAGATAAAACTGACTTCAATCACTGTGATCAAGTCGAGAATATGACAGACATAATAGCGGAAGTAAGAAAAGTCGATAGAAAATTAAAATCATGTAAAATATATAAAAAAAAAAATGTAAGATCGTACAGGCGGAGGAGAGGAAAATTAGGAGCAACAAAAACAGAAAACGAAATGCAATAGGCCTACGGCTCATAAAACAGCGACCTTCCTCCCTTCCCTTCTAACCTCACTGAATCTATTCACAATAATTTTCTGGAAATTGCAGATGGCCGATACCGTCGTCTCCGAAGGCGCAGTAGCTGTTAATGTCTTCAGGCACAATGACCAGCCGTGAATAGCTAGGATGACCATTCGGCGAGGTCGATCGATGGGGAATAATGCGAGAGGGAAAATAAGGTCGACGGGCGCGTTCTTACAGAGGCAATATCCGCTCCCAATAGATGTTAGCGAAGGACGAGGATTGAAATGAAGCAGCTGCCAAAAGGGTTCAAGAGGGGAATCGATTCCTAAGGTCACTTGCTTCTGTTCCTACGCCCCTCCAGCAGCTGCAGGAGCGAGGTTGCGATTGCCGGTTAGTTCTCCGTAAGACATGAGGGTTCGGTTCTTGTTAGGTTTGTCTTTCTCTTTTTTATGAATTTGATATATATAATGATCGCACACTGGCAACATTTTAAATTTTATGTGTAAGGTCACTAGAGGACGAGTGCAGGACGTTTCAAGATTGTCGAATGAAACATTGATTAATATGTTTTTATTTTAATCATTTTGTTAAGCCGACAAATTGCTGATGGAAAAAGAATGTTTTTCCTCTTCCTTTGGGGAAAAAAAATGCAGATTCTGCCATGGCACTAATTTGCTGCCATGGCGATCAAAATGGATATTGTCAAGAAACGATTGAAGTCAGATTACAATTAAGAGAAAAAGCAAAATCAGGGAAGAACAATTTTGTACTTCTTTGAACTGTAAAGTCTACTTAGAAAATAATTCCCCAAAACAAAGGTTTGGCGGAAAAGGGTAACATGGCGTCCATTTGATAGCAGCTATCAAATCTGCCTTGTAAATTTTAGTCCGGGTGGAAGATGAAAGTCCAAATTCATCCATCAGGTCGACTCGAATTGTGGGAATATCATGAAGCTTGCTTTAATTTTATCAGCCTAGCCAATCATTTTAACAAGCCAAATTTTTATCAGATTAAACTGAATGGAATTGTAAGTGGAGGATGCTGCGCGATCAAGCGAATGCAAATTATGAGGTTACTGTTTCTATTTCAAATACACACACACAAACACACACCACACACACACTCGTATATATATATATATATATATATATATATATATATATATATATATATATATATATATATATATATATATATATATATATATATATATATATACTTTTTTGTAGGTTTCGCTAAACAATTGTTTTATATGAATTGTTAGTAACATTGTGTATTTGCATGATCATGTCCAAAGTGATGTACAGGTAATCAAATAGATATATTTCAATAAAATTAATGGAAAAGACTCGTTATGATTATTATTATTATTATTGTTATTATTATTATTATTATTTTTTTTTTTTTTTTTTTTTTGCAGCACAAAACTTTTTCTCGTTAAAAGCTATAGATTACGTAATACTCTTTTTAGTTTTATGACCAGCCGAAAGTTAGAGCAAGGCAGAAAACCGCTCATTGAGAGATGAAAGACTAATTGTCTGCTCTGGAAATTGTTAACGGAGGGCCATCAGGATCATGGCGGATTATTGAATGCCCCGCGTCTGTTTACATTTCCGAATGGCCCTGTCATCCCAAAAATGATCGACCGGCTGCCAGGTCGGTCGTTATTTCCCATTCAACTTACCAGTTCGTTTCCGGGCCATGCCGGTAACTGCTCTATTTTGTCTCGGACCAGTTAGTACATGAATGGAATTAAATTTACATCATGATACATTAAGAATATATTAATTCATTGTCTCTTTTCTATATTCCTTTATTTTATGTAGCAGTAACCAATTTCCGTAAGTTCGATACAATGATCCTAAAAGATACTGAAAGAAGGAATTTTAAAAAGTAGGAAATTCAAATCTGAATGTATTCACATATGTTCAGAAAAATATTAGTTTGCTGTGGCCATATAACACTTGAGAACTGGAAGGAGATTTTGTGGAAATATTTTTTCATTTCATCACGAATTTTAATAATTACGATTTTTCGATAAAAAAAACTGAATATTGTTTCCCTGCACTAATGCGGAGTGGGAATTTAGTCTTGAAATTCGACTTCGTCTAATTGTCGACGGTCTTAAATCGTAATGTGAATGTCTAACAGTGTTCAGTAATTCATCAAACACTCGTTGCATGTCCACACGCAAGAAAAATGATTCAATCAGAGTACACCAATCATAAAAAAAAAAAAAATGTTATATTGTACCAAAATTAAAACAATTTGTCAAATTGTCACAAAAAAAAAAAAAATAAATTCTCTATTGAGTTCAAGTGCACAATTAAACCTTTTTCAGTACTGAAAGAAATTCTTATATGAAATTGGGCATCATATCATCAAACTTCATGACAATGAGTACACAATTTTAATTATAACTTCTCAAATAATCATCACCAACCGAGTGAAGAAAAAAAAATAACTAATTACTTATATAAATTATTTACTAAATAATTAATTATCATAGAGTAATGCTGGTATTTATGCAAAAGGAATTTTATTCACTAGAGAGAGTTTTCTTAATTTTCAATCTTATAGCAAGATGCGAAAAAAATATATCTTCACTTATTTATTTATATATATATATATATATATATATATATATATATATATATATATATATATATATATATATATGTATGAGTGTGTGTGTGTGTGTTTAGTGTGTAAGTATTCATTGAATGTTTAGTGAGTGTTTAGGGTTAAGTGAATGCTTAGTTTGCAAGTGTTTAGTGAGTGTTTAGGGTTTAGTGAATGCTTAGTTTGTAATTGTTTAATGAGTGTTCAGGGTATAGTGAATGTTAGTGTTAGTGAATGTTTAGTATGCAAGTATTCAGTGAATGTTTATTGAGTGTTTAGGGTTTAGTGAATATTTAGTGTACAAGTGTTTAGTGAGTGCTTAGGGTTTAGTGACTGTTAAAGTTTAGTAAAAGTTTAGTGTGAAAGTATTCAGAGAATGTTTAGTGAATGTTTAGGGGTTAGTGAATGTTTAGTTTGTAAGCATTTAGTGAGTGTTTAATGTTTAGTGAATGTTTGGTGAGTGTTAGTGCTTAGGGAATGTTTAGTGTGTAAGTATTCAGTGAATGTTTAGTGACTGCTTAGTTTGTAAATGTTTGTTGTGTGTTTAGGGTTCAGTGAATGTTTTGTCAATGTTCATGTTTAGTGAATGTTTACTGTGTAAGATTCAGTGAATGCTTAGTGTGCAAGTATTCAGTGAATATTAAGTGAGTCTTTAGGGTTTAGTGAATGTTTAGTAAGTGTTTAGCAAGTGTTTATGATTTACTGAATGTTAGTGTTTAGTGAATATTGTGTGTTTAAGTATTTAGTGAATGTATAGTGACTGTTTAGTTTGTGTTTATTCTGTGTATAGGATTTAGTGAATGTCTTGTGAATGTTCATGTTTAGTGAGTGTTTACTGTGTAAGTATTCAGTCAATGCTTAGTGTGCAAATATTCAGTCAATGTTTAGTGAGTATTTAGGGTTTAATGAATGTTTAGTGTGTAAGTGTTTAGTGAATGTTTATGGTTTAGTGAATGTTAGTGTTTAGTGAATGTTTAGTATGTAAGTATTCAGTGAATATTTAGTGTTTGTTTAGGGTTTAGTGAATTTTAGTGTTTAATGAATGTTTACTGTGTAAGTGTTTAGTTAGTGATTAATGAATGTTCAGTGACAGTTTAGTGTTTAAGGGTTTAATGAGCATTTAGTGTTTAGTGAGTATTTAGTGTTTAATGAGTGTTAGGGTTTAGTGAGTATATAGTTTCTAGTGAATGTTTAGTGAATATTGAGTGTATAGTGGGTGCAGAGTTGAAGTTTAGTGTTAAATGAATGTTTATGGTTAAATGAGTGTTTAGTGAATGTTTAATGAGTGTTTAGAGTAGAGTGAGTATTTAGTGAGTGTTTAGTGTTTTATGAGTTTTTAGTGAGTATTAATGTTTAGTGAGTGCATAGTGAGTGTTTAATGTTAATGAGTGTGCATGTATAGTAAGTGTGAGTGTTTAGTGAGTCTGAGTGTATAGTGTGTGTGTTTAGTGGGTGTGAGAGTATAATGAGTGTAAGTGTTTAGTGATTGTAAATTACTGTTTAGTTAGTGTTTAGTGAATGCATGCAAAGAAACTTCTGTAATTTGCAGCAACCATTTATGCAAGACGTTGCTCAGATCCAAGAGCAGATGCTTAGTCCTTGGCCACAATGGTTGGAGTGCTTAGGCCAACCTATTTTTGTAAGGTAATTTCTCTCTGTGAAAATGGGTCAAATAATAATAATAATAATAATAATAATAATAATAATAATAATAATAATAATAATAATAATAATAATAATAATGGCAACAAAAATAATAATAATAACAATAGTAAAAAATAATAATATTGAAATAGTAATATTAACAAGATGATAATACTAGTAAAAAAGTTGAAAATAATAATAGTAAAATTAATAATCGTAGTAAAGTACAGTACTATGAGCTGGACCGAAACCTATCAGTATGGCTGCCGGAGGTCACAGGGCCAGCAGGGAGATCGCCAAACATATATACATATATATATATGTATGTGTAGATATATATATATATATATATATATATATATATATATATATATATATATATATATATGTATGTATGTATGTATTTGACGATCTCCCTGCTGACCCTGTGACCTCCGGCAGCCATATTGAAAGGTCTCGGTCCAGCTCATATTACTATATTTTACTACGATTATTAATTTTACTATTATTATTTTCATCTTTTTTACTAGTATTATCATATCGTCAATATTACTATTTCATATTATTTTTTTTAACTATTGTTCTTATTATTATTGTTGTTGCTCTTCTTATTCTTATATTATTATTATTATAATTACTTGACCCATTTTCATAGAGAGAAATTACCTTACAAAAATAGGTTGGCCTAAGCACTCCAACCATTGTGGCCAAGACTAAGCATCTGCTCTGGGATCTAAGCAACGTCTTGCAAAAATAGTTCCTGTAAATTACAGAAGTCTCTTCGCATGCAGTTTATATTTATATATATATATATATATATATATATATATATATATATATATATATATATATATATATATATATATATATATATATTTGTGTGTGAGAGTGTGTGTGTGTGTGTGTTTATGTGTTTGTGTAATTATAATGTCCATAATATCCTTTTAACTTCTCGAATTCTTCACACTTTTTGGATAAACTTGTCACTAAGAAGCTTATCTTTCCATTTGAAGATCCAGAAGAAGAAATCGTTACTCCCATGACAGGATTCGAGCCCACTGGCGTCCGAATTTCTTCATTCGGATCTTAGACTTTCTGGTGACAAGCTTATCCGAGTAGCGTGAAGAAATCGAGAAGTTAAATTAAGAGGTCACTATGGTCATTATTATTGAATATATATATATATATATATATATATATATATATATATATATATATATATATATATATATATATATATATATATATGTATGTATATATATATATATATATATACATATATATATATATATATATATATATATATATATATATATATACATATATATATATATATATATATATATATATATATATATATATATTTTCGTATACACACACATGTATGTACACATATTTATCGCCGTTCTTTATGTCGAAATCTAAATCATTCTTTATAACTTAATCAGTTTTTAATCGAAAAATCGTAATTATTAAAATTCGTGATGATATGAAAAAATATTTCCACAAAATCTCCTTCCAGAAAAAAGGAGAAACTAGAAATGAACCATTATATAAACACACACATTCACACACGCGAACAAACAGGTGAAAACAGCTTGAGTGACGAAACATATCTCGTCGACCTCCTGCGAACTTTCGGAAGATTGGCTCCAGCATCTTCAGGGAGTCTTTGAGAATTTCCAGTTCTTCCAAAGGATCTTTATCTATTTACGTATAATTATGCATTTACATGCATACATATAAGTAGAAAAGGAGAAGAAGAATCACTCCAAATCTCTACCATCTGCTGGACGACATTGAAAGTCGAAGAAATCCCAAAGAATTCCCGAAGGCAGAAGCAGCTCCAGTGGAGGCGGAAACGTCTCCAGAATCCAGACGGGCCATACGTGGCAGATTACAAAACCTGGCATAACTCAAGAGACAGTTAAGCTAACTCGGAGGAGGTGGAGGACTACGGCTGAGAGAACGATGGCCCGAATCACCCTCCAGAGGAGAACTCTGCTTTTTGCGAATACATGATGGTGAATTTGCAGAAGAACTAACCAGGACAACGCAGACGTAGGAGACACAAGAAGGACGAAATCTAAGGGCAACCAATCCTGATTATGGAGGTGGAAGCTTCCCCGTGTGACGGAGGTGCAGCGATCGGCGGAGCTGGTTGGGGGACCTACGGATGTCGAGTGATACCTATTTCACATAGCCTATCCTCAGTGGCAACGCTGCCGTGGCGTAAAAACTCCTAAGCTCAGTGCCTATACAGAATATGTGAAATGGCTTTTCCCATTTAGAACCCAGGCTTTGGAGAACACCGTCGGGATTTCGCTGTATTTCTCCTGAATGCGATGTGGAAAGCTTTCCACCTACAGCCAAGGACAACCCACCAAGCAGTGTCGTGTTTCCTACAGTGAGCTGCGAAATAACTGGTTTTGGGACTCTGCAAAGGATTCATCTGTTTTCTACATAAAAGTAGAGGCAACTTTTGCTCTTGGCTAAGCTGACAGAGAAGAGAATTGGGGAAGGGCCCATCCCTGGTTAAAATAAACCCCCATTTTGATGACGCTCTGTTGGCTATGATGCCCCAGGGGTGAGATCATTTATGATCGGTAAAGGCCACAAATCTATTCTATCTATCTATCTATCTACCTATCTATCTATCTTTATCTATCTATTTAGTATCTATCTATCTATATATCTATATCTATCTATCCATCTATCTATCTATATATATATATATATATATATATATATATATATATATATATATATATATATATATATATATATATATATATATATATATATACATATATATATATATATATATATATATATATATACATATACATATATATATACATATATATATACATATATATATATATATATATATATATATATATATATATATATATATATGTATATATATATATATACATATATATATATACATATATATATATATATATATATATATATATGTATGTATGTATGTATGCATAACTGAATCATGAAAATATAAAGGCAATACCACAAAGGAAAGTGGAAGAACGGAGTGGTGC
>JANJGK010000022.1:3143764-3158764 GCA_039081455.1 Macrobrachium rosenbergii
TGATCGGCAAAGGCCACAAATCTTTTCTATCTATCCATCTATCTATTTATCTCTCTATCTATCTATCTACCTATCTATCCATCTATCTCTCAATCTGTCTATCTATATATCTATCTATATATGTATATATATATATATATATATATATATATATATATATATATATATATATATATATATATATATATATATATATATATATATATACTGTATATATATATATATATATATACGAATATATATATATATATATATATATATATATATATATATATATATATATATATATATACATATATATTTGCTGTATATATATGTATGTATGCATAACTGAATCATGAAAATATGGAATGTGATGAAAATATAAAGGCAATACCACAAAGGAAAGTGGAACAACGGAGTGATGCTAGGCATTTCGACTGTTGAAAGGCCTAGCACTACTCCATTGTTTCACTTCCCTTTGTGTTATTGCCTATACACACAAACACACACACACACACCTACATATATATAGGGCCATTGTGACAGTCGTGAACTGGGTCCTTCATCGCCAGTTCACGACTGGCAGCCGCGTCTAAACCATGGAGGGTATCTAATCTGGAAGTGCTATTTGTATTCCAGCATTAAGTAGTTCTTTTGTCTTCCACCTGGGCAGTGCTGCAGAGTCTTGCAGCCATCTTTAAAGGTCTGGTACTGGGCAAATTGAACAGGGGCTTAGAGGGGATTGTGAATTGTTTTTTTCCTGAATGTTTAGTTAGCAAGTGTTTAGTGAATGTTTAATGAGTAAGTGTTAAGTGAATATGTAGTGTTTAGGGTTTTTGAATGTTTTCTGAAAGTTAGTGAATGTTTAGTGTGTATTCAGTGAATGTTTAGAGTTTAGTGAATGTTTAGTTTGTAAGTGTTAGTGAGCATTTAGGGTTTATTGAATGTTTAGTGATTTATAGTGTTTAGTGAATGTTTAGTCAGTTTTTAGTGTTTAATGAATGTTTTGTCAATGTCTGTGTTTTTGTTTATCTAGTGAATGATTAGTAAGTGTTTAGGGTTTAGTGTGTAAGTGTTTAGAGTGATAGGGCTTTGAATTTTAGTGTTTAGGTGAATGTTTAGTGTGTAAGTATTCAGAAGATGTTTAGTGAGTGTTTAGGGTTTAGTTTTTAGGTGTTTAGTGAGTGTTTAAGGTTTAGTGAATGTTTGGTGAATTTTAGTGTTTAGGGAATGTTTAGTGTGTAAGTATTTAGGTCATGTTTAGTGATGTTTAGGGTTTAGTGAATTTTATTGTTTTGTGGATATTTAGTTTCTAAGTATTCAGTGAATGTTTAGTGTGTAAATATTCAGTGAATGTTTAGTGAGTGTTTAGGGTTTAGTGAATGGTTAGTGTGCAGGTGTTTAGTAGGTGTTTAGGGTTCAGTGAATTTTAGTGTTTAGTGAATGTTTAGTGTGTAAGTATTCAGAGAATATTTATTGAGTGTTTAGGGTTTAATGAATGTTTAGTTTGTAAGTGTTTAATGAGTAATTAGGGTTCAGTGAATGCTTGGTGAATGTTAATGCTTAGGGAATGTTTAGTGTGTAAGTATTCATTGAATGTTTAGTGAGTGTTTAGGGTTAAGTGAATGCTTAGTTTGCAAGTGTTTATTGAGTGTTTAGGGTTCAGTGAATGCTTAGTTTGTAAGTGTTTAGTGAGTGTTCAGGGTTTAGTGAATGTTAGTGTTAGTGTATGTTTACTGTGTAAGTATTCAGTGAATGTTTAGTATGCAAGTATTCAGTGACTGTTTACTGAGTGTTTAGGGTTTAGTGAATATTTAGTGTGTAAGTGTTTAGTGAGGGCTTAGGGTTTTGTGACTGTTAGTGTTTAGTGAAAGTTTGGTGTGAAAGTATTCAGAGAATGTTAAGTGCGAGTTTAGGGGTTAGTGAATGTTTAGTTTGTAAGCGTTTAGTGGGTGTTTAAGGTTTAGTGAATGTTTGGTGAATGTTAGTGCTCAGGGAATGTTTAGTGTGTAAGTATTCAGTGAATGTTTAGTGACTGTTTAGTTTATAAGTGTTTGTTGTGTGTTTAGGGTTTAGTGAAAGTTTTGTGAATGTTCGTGTTATTGAATGTTTACTGTGTAAGTTTTCAATGAATGCTTAGTGTGCAAGTATTCAGTGAATGTTTAGTGAGTATTTAGGGTTTAGTAAGTATTTAGTAAGTGTTTAGAGAGTGTTTATGATTTAGTGAATTTTAGTGTTTAGTGAATATTGTGTGTTTAAGTATTTAGTGAATGTTTAGTGACTGTTTAGTTTGTGTTTGTTTTGTGTTTAGGGTTCAGTGAATGTTTTGTGAATGTTCATGCTTAGTGAATGTTTACTGTGTAAGTATTCAGTGAATGCTTAGTGTGCAAATATTCAGTCAATGTTTAGTGAGTATTTAGGGTTTAATGAATGTTTAATGTGTAAGTGTTTAGTGAGTGTTTATGGTTTAGTGAATGTTTAGTATGTTAGTATTGATTGAATGTTTAGTGTTTGTTTAGGGTTTAGTGAATTTTAGTGTTTAATGAATGTTTATTGTGTATGTGTTTAGTTAGTGATTAATGAATGTTCAGTGACAGTTCAGTGTTTAAGGGTTTAATGAGCATTTAGTGTTTAGTGAGTATTTAGTGTTTAATGAGTATTAGGCTTTAGTGAGTGTATAGTTTATACTGAATGTTTAGTGTGTAGTGAGTGCAGAGTGTAAGTTTAGTGTTTAAATTAATGAATGTTTATTGTTAAATGAGTGTTTAGTGAATGTTTACTGAGTTTTTAGGGTACAGTGAGTATTTAGCGACTGTTTAGTGTTTTATGAGTTTTTAGTGAGCATTTAATGTTTATTGAGTGCATAGTGAGTATTTAATGTTAATGAGTGTGCGTGTATAGTAAGTGCGAGTGTTTACTGAGTCTGAGTGTATAGTGTGTGTGTTTAGTGAGTGTGAGAATATAATGAGTGTAAGTGTTTAGTGACTGTAAATTACTGTTTAGTTAGTGTTTGTGACTGCATGCAAGGAAACTTCTGTAATTTACAGGAATCATTTATGCAAGACGTTGCTTAGATCCAAGAGCAGATGCTTAGTCCTTGGCCACAATGGTTGGAGTGCTTAGGCCAACCTATTTTTGTAAGGTAATTTCTCTCTGTGAAAATAGGTCAAGTAATAATAACAATAATAATAATAATAATAATAATAATAATAATAATAATAATAATAATAATAATAATAATAATAATAATAATAATAGCAGCAAAATAATAATAATAATAATAACAAAACATAATAATATTGAAATAGTAATATTAACAAGATGATAATACTAGTAAAAAGGATGAAAATAATAATAGTACATTTAATAATCGTAGTAAAGTATAGTACTATGAGCTGGAACGAGACCTTTCAATATGGCTGCCGGAGGTCACAAGCTCAGCAGGAAGACCACAAAAAAAAAAAAAAAAAATATATATATATATATATATATATATATATATATATATATATATATATATATATATATATATATATATATTTATATATATATATATATATATATATATATATATATATATATATATATATATATATATATATATATATATATATATATATATATATTAATATTTTGTGTGTGTGAGAGTGTGTGTGTGTGTGTTTATGTGTGTTTGTGTAATTGTAATGTCCATAATATCCTTTTAACTTCTAGAATTCTTCACACTTTTTGGATAAACCTGTCACTAAGAAGCTTATCTTTCCAAATGAAGATCCAGAAGAAGAAATCTTTACTCCCATGACAGGATTCGAACCCACTGGCGTCCGAATTTCTTCATTCGGATCTTAGACTTTCTGGTGACAAGCTAATCCGAGTAGTGTGAAGAAATCGACAAGTTAAGAGGGCATTATGGTCATCACTATTGAATATATATATATATTATATATATATATATATATATATATATATATATATATATATATATATATATATATATATATGTATGTGTATGTGTATATATATATTCGTATACACACACATATATGTACACATATTTATCGCCGTTCTTTATGTCGAAATCTAAATCATTCTTCATTACTTATTCAGTTTTTTATCGAAAAATCGTAATTACTAAAATTTCTGATGAAATGAAAAAATATTTCCACAAAATCTCCTTCTAGAAAAAAGGAGAAACTAGAAATGAACCATTATATAAACACACACATTCACACACGCGAACACACAGGTGAAAACAGCTTGAGTAACGAAACATATCTCGTCGACCTCCTGCGAACTTTCGGAAGATTGGCTCCAGCGTCTTCAAGGAGTCTTTGAGAATTTCCAGGTCTTCCAAAGGATCTTTATCTATTTACGTATAATTATGCATTTACATGCATTCATATAAGTAGAAAAGGAGAAGAAGAATCACTCCAAATCTCTACCATCTGCTGGACGACATTGAAAGTCGAAGAAATCCCAAAGAATTCCCGAAGGCAGAAGCAGCTCCAGTGGAGGCGGAAACGTCTCCAGAATCCAGACGGGCCATACGTGGCAGATTACAAAACATGGCATAACTCAAGAGACAGTTAAGCTAACTCGGAGGAGGTGGAGGACTACAGCTGAGAGAACGATGGCCCGAATCACCCTCCAGAGGAGAACTCTGCATTTTACGAATACATGATGGTGAATTTGCAGAAGAACTAACCAGGACAACGCAGACGTAGGAGACACAAGAAGGACGAAATCTAAGGGCAACCAATCCTGATTATGGAGGTGGAAGCTTCCCCGTGTGACGGAGGTGCAGCGATCGGCGGAGCTGGTTGGGGGACCTACGGATGTCGAGTGATACCTATTTCACATAGCCTATCCTCAGTGGCAACGCTGCCGTGGCGTAAAAACTCCTAAGCTCAGTGCCTATACAGAATATGTGAAATGGCTTTTCCCATTTAGAACCCAGGCTTTGGAGAACACCGTCGGGATTTCGCTGCATTTCTCCTGAATGCGATGTGGAAAGCTTTCCACCTACAGCCAAGGACAACCCACCAAGCAGTGTCGTGTTTCCTACAGTGAGCTGCGAAATAACTGGTTTTGGGACTCTGCAAAGGATTCATCTGTTTTCTACATAAAAGTAGAGGCAACTTTTGCTCTTGGCTAAGCTGACAGAGAAGAGAATTGGGGAAGGGCCCATCCCTGGTTAAAATAAACCCCCATTTTGATGACGCTCTGTTGGCTATGATGCCCCAGGGGTGAGATCACTTGTGATCGGCAAAGGCCACAAATCTTTTCTATCTATTCATCTCTCTATCTATATATCTATATATATATATATATATATATATATATATATATATATATATATATATATATATATATTATATATATATATATATTATCATACATACGTGTATACTGTATAATATATATATTTATGTATGCATAACTGAATCATGAAAATATGGAATGTAATGAAAATATAAATAAAGACAATACCACAAAGGAAAGTGAAACAACACAGTGGTGCTAGGCCTTTCAAGTGTCGAAAGGCCTAGCACCACTGCGTTGTTTCACTTTCCTTTCTGGTATTGCCTATATATATATATATATATATATATATATATATATATATATATATATATATATATATATATATATATATATATATATATATATATATATATATAAGGCCATTGTGTCAGTGGTGAACTGGGTCCTTCATAGCCAGTTCACAACTGGCAGCCGCGTTTAAACCATCGAGGGTATCTAATCTGGAAGTGCTATCTGTATTCCAGCAATATGTAGTTCGGTGGTCTTCCACCAGGGCAGCACTGCAGAGCCTTGCAGCCATCTTTAAAGGTCTGGTAACTGGGCAAATTGAACAGGGGCTTAGAGGAATTGTGAATGGTTTTTATCCTGAATGTTTAGTGAGCGAGTGTTTAGTGAATGTTTAATTATAAGTGTTTAGTGAATATGTAGTATTTAGGGTTTTTGAATGTTTTCTTAAAGTTAGTGAATGTTTATTGTGTATTCAGTGAATGTTTAGAGTTTAGTGAATGTTTAGTTTATAAGTGTTAGTGAGCTTTTAGGGTTTATTGAATGTTTAGTGAATTTTAGTGTTTAGTGAATGTTTAGTCAGTTTTTGGGTTTAGTGAATGTTTTGTCAATGTCTGTGTCTAGTGTGTATGTATTTAGTGAATGTGTTGTGGTGTAGAAAAGATAGGGAAATTAGATAGAAAAGAGAGAGAGAGAGAGAGAGAGAGAGAGAGAGAGAGAGAGAGAGAGAGATGGAAAAGAGAAAAAATTAGGAGAGAGAAGGAGAGAGAAGTAAGAATAAAGAAAGAGGCAAAGAACACAGTGATAACACCCAAAAGCTGTTGTTGTATCATGATTCAATAAGCTGATCGAGGCAGGATGTTTGCATGAACCATAAGCAGTATATCGTGTTGAAGCCATAAAAACAGTTGTAAAAGTGAGAAATAATGGCCTCGTGATTAAGCTAACCAATTCATGAGTCAGCACAGCCTAAATGCTTACAGCAGCTGATTCTATAACCCCACCTTCTCAGGGAGGCGTTTTCATGGAAATTCCAGGAATTTGGGGGCTGGCCAAAGTGATGTACTTCTACAACCTCCAATCAAACATACTAGGGAGGGGTCTTTCACACACCCTCCTAAGATCACCTCCAATCAAGTCCTCTAAGGAGAGATTTGAATCACACCCACTACAGTCCTTCCAATCAGCTATTTGAAGGGGAGGCCTTGCTGATCAATCCTTCCAATAAGGCTAGAAGGAGGTGGAGATTGCAGATAACAAGATTTCTAGGGGTTCAACAAGCTAGAGAACGCCTGGGAGACGAGAGGCTAGAACTGTGTCCTTCAAGGGAGAATAAGTCTCCCCTCGCTTCAGTGTTCCCCATAGAGACTGAGTCAAGTTAATAACAGAAGAGTGATTTCGTTTTCTATCATTGTAACTTGTTAATTTTGTACTGATCCTTATAATACTAAATACTAATTAAAGTGAAGAAATTACTGATCTCGTCTCTATACGCCTTTCTGAGAGATATCAATACTTAAAATAATTAATAATAAGAAGATAGCACATCATCGGTGAAGTGATGCTAGAGGGATACATTGAGAAGAAACCAAGGTAAGAAGTGACAGACTAAAAATTATACAAAACAGAAAGAGGAGAAGAAGAAATCCTTACAAAAATGGTGGCAGCCGTAATTGGATCCAGAAGGCGAGACGAAACAAACGAACATTAATGAAATTATCAGTGCAATTATTTAAGTTATAGTGAAACGAAATTCTACAAAACGAACTTAGATTTTTTTACGACGACAAGCAAAAGATATCTGAAGGAATAAAAACACTCCAGAGAACAAAAGTTATATGAAGAAATAGCAGCTTACAAGAAAAGGTCGAGTGTGAATAAAAACAGTTTTAGTGCGTCAACAAATTGAGCAAGATGCCGACAGCGATAATAAGCCCAGTGTTTGCGACATTTCATCGGAGTGATTGAAGAAAAACAGCGCACAGAACTTGCAACTAGATTCTGAAGGCGGAAAACTACAGCAAAAAACATCGCCGACGCAGTGAAATTTTTTACGAGGATACAGCGGCGAAGAATCACAGTGAAGAACAACAATTAGAGATATCACGATATCAGCAAAACAGCACAGTAAGTTGGTGAGAAATGAAAATAGTTTGCCCTCTCTCTTAATAAATAAATAAGTGAAGATATATTTTTTTTTGCATCTTGCTATAAGACTGAAAATTAAGAATACTCTCTCTGGTGAATAAAATTCCTTTTGCAAAAATACCAGCATTATTCTCTCTATGATAATTAATTATTTAGTAAATAATTTATATAGGGAATTAATTATTTTTTTTTTCACTCGGTTGGTGATGATTATTTGAGAAGTTATATATATAATTTTGTGTCCTTATTATGATGAATTTTGATGATATGATGCCCAATTTCATATAAGAATTTATTTTGTGTATTGAAAAAGGTTTTAATTGTGCACTTAAACTCAATAAAGAATTTAATTTTTTTATGACAATTTGACAAATTATTTTAATTTTGGTACAATACAACAACAAACATTTTTTTGATTGATGTACTCTGATTGAATAATTTTTCTTTTTGTGTGTGGACATGCAACGAGTGTTTGATGAATTATTGAATACTGTTAGACATTCACATTACGATTTAAGACCGTCGACAATTAGACGAAGTCGAATTTCAAGACTAAATTCCCACTCCACTGTAGTGCAAGGAAACAGTAACAATAATAACACAAATAACCAGAACCAAAATAGTGTTAATCATTCTAATACTAGTAACAATAATAATAATAATAGTAACAATACTAATATAATACTAATAATACTCGCACCTTACAATTTTATACCATGAATCAGGCAGCCGTCATAACAACCGCCACACGCTTCTGTGGACAAGTGGATGATTCCAATCCTGACGAAAGTAGACTCGAATCCTATACTGTAAATCATTTGCTACCAGATGCAGATAGTCGTATAATTTCAGGGGGAATAACAGATGAAAGAGCTAAAATAAATGAAGCCTTGTTGCTCATCAGCACAGAACATGGAGACGCACATAAAACTTTGAATTCCACAAGTACAAGAATCAGTTTGGGGATAGTGCCCATAACTTACTTGAGCTACGACATCTATTAGATTACGTATCATTTGGAACAATATATAATATCCTTGGAGAAGAGGAAAAGAAGTCTTTCAGAAAAATAAAACTTGATCCCAGGAAAGCAAGCCTTCAAACATTGAAGACAATGAGAGATGAAATCCAAAGGAAAGAGATAAATCTATCCAAGGAATTTGTGGGAACAACAGAAGCACAAAATGAAAGGAAAGTCAGAAATAACAATCCAAATTTTAAAATGAATAATAAATTCTATGATAATTCCAGACAAGTAGGTAATAGACCAAATACCTTCCAAGGGAAATATTCCCAAAATACTAAAAGAAAATGGAATCCAGATCAAAGGGGAAGAAACAATCTAACAAAGAGTGGACCACACAAACCTTATAGATATGGTCACAACTCAAACACAAACACTTCAACCCAAGTGAACTATTCCGCTCAAGGGGCGAGACCAAAGACAGCCTGTGAAAACTGCGGGTATACAAATCATTTTACAAATGAGTGTAGAAAACCTAGAATCTGTACGGTTTGTAAGAAAGTAGGACATTTAACAAAGAATTGCTGGTTTAAAACACAAGAAGGAAATAAAGAAATAGTTGAATTAAGTAGTAACCGCTCAGCATCAAATAAGTCTTCAATCAATGACAATTTATCCCTACACAGAATATCACAAGAAAGTCCCTTCAAGAAGATAGATTAAGAGTAGAAGAATTAGCAAAAAGGAGAAGTGAAGGTTCATCCGCACTATCCATACTAGGGATGGGTCTTTCACACACCCTCCTAAGATCACCTCCAATCAAGTCCTCTAAGGAGAGATTTGAATCACACCCACTACAGTCCTTCCAATCAGCTATTTGAAGGGGAGGCCTTGCTGATTAATCCTTCCAATAAGGCCAGAAGGGGATGGAGATTGCAGATAACAAGATTTCTAGGGATTCAACAAGCTAGAGAACGCCAGGGAGACGAGATATTAGAACTGTGTCCTTCAAGGGAGAGTATGTCTCCCCTCACTTCTGTGTTCCCCATATAGACTGAGCCAGTTTATAGCTGAAGAGTGATTCGTTTTCTATCATTGTAACTTGTTAATTTTGTACTGATCCTTATAATACTAAATACTAATTAAAGTGAAGAAATTACCGATCTCGTCTCTATAAGCCTTTTTGAGAGATATCAATAGTTAAATTAATTAAATAAAGAAGTTAGCACATCATCGGTGAAGCGATCTGAGGGACACATCGAGAAGAAACCAAGGTAAGAAGTGACAGACTAAAAATTATACAAAGCAGAAAGAGGAGAAGAAGAAATCTCCTTAACAAATATATATATATATATATATATATATATATATATATATATATATATATATATATATATATATATATATATATATATATATGAAGAAATCACGTGTGTTATATATACATTTGCCACTGGTCATAAGCAAATTGGTCCATATATGTGATCTTCAAAAGGAATCTTCATCTGCGCATCAAAGTTTGCAGTACCCGAGGCTTCCAGACCAAAATTTCCATTTATTGATTTTCTGACTCTCACACTGTCCAGGATTTCATGGAATTCGGAGCATCATGAATGTGGATCGCTGTGAAAACAGGGGTACATTCATGGTAGTGGACTTCCAAAAATTCCATTAGCCCTTTTTTTTTTTTTATAATTCTTAAACTTATATCGCTTCTCTTTTTCCAGTTTGTTTTTTTAAATAACTTGGAGGAAGAAATTGATAAAATGCTTAGAAAGAGATAAAGAACCTGGTTTTAGAAAAGGCAGGAGTGGCAGTTACCAAATATTTGTGGAGATCTATGAAAGATGCAGCACAGGAAAGATATTAGGCGGAATTTACTAGAAGGCCTTTCTGTACGGCAACGGTGGTAAACATGATGATGATGATGATATATATATATATATATATATATATATATATATATATATATATATATATATATATATATATATATATATATATATATACATACTTACATCCGCACAATAGGACATATAAACATCTAAATATATAAATGTGTAATTATAACTGAATCACGAAAATATGGAATGTGATGAATATATAAATAAAAACAAAATCCACGAAGGAAAGATAAACAATGGAGTGCAGTGCTTCAAGTCCTTTCAACTTCTTGTCCTTTACTTAGCAGACTGAAAAAATATAAAAATAAGTATACAGAGAAAGCTTGTAAAAATGACATATGGGGATTACAAAGGAAAAAATATGTACCTGGAAACCAACACTTTTGAAGAATTAGCAGACCTACCAAAACGGTTAATATTTAAGAGATTTTACACACGATTAGGCTCAACGGCTTAAAAGCAGGGACAGAACAATTAAAAAATTATACAAAGAGGGTGACTGACCGCCAAAAAAGGTTATAAAATTGCAACTCAATAATTCTCATTTTGGTAAACAATAAATTTTTTTTAAGGTGATCTTTTTAATAAAAAAGATATCATAAACATACGAATACATAGAAAATATAATATGTAAGGTAACTAATTTTTAATTAAGTCAGATTTTAATTTTCAGGTCATTCTTGAATATTTTACTTATAAAGGGGTTCAAATAGTACATGGCAAAGCTAAGATTAATATATATATATATATATATATATATATATATATATATATATATATATATATATATATATATATATATATATATATATATATAGATATAGATATATCGGGTGTTTTGAAATTAGAGCTCCCCTCTCCACAGAACAGATGGAAAGTTATAAAGTTTTTTGCTATAGCCTATCTCCAAGTACATCATTTTAAGTTTCTATTAACCTATTTTTCATTTTACATTTCTTGTATTTTCAGACTGAGCGACGGAGTTAGATACAGCCATGGCTAACGACTCAGAGGAAATTGGATGGATTGACTGAATCCGGGCTATAACCTTCAGAGAGGCCAGGGATGCTGGCGCATCCTTCATTTCACATTCCTGGATAGCTAAATACATTAAAAGAGATGAAACCTTTGTTAAAACAAACTGGAACAAAAATCCATATGACTCTCATTGCGAAAAGAGTGAGAATCTTGGAAAGCCTGAAGTCCTTTCTCAGGAGTCAAAACACATCATAACTGAGGCAGTGGGTAGACCAAGAAAGTCTTTACGTAAATTGGCACTTGAACTAGAAACAAAAAGGGGAAAGAACAGAGGTTATAGTGCTGTATATTGTGAGCTGAAAAAATCTAGTATCAAGCCATTTCATGTTACCAGCAAGCCCAACATCACTCAGCAACAGAGAGGAGACCGTGCATGGTTTTGTGGTTCATTTCTTAAAGATATGGATGAAGCTGACTTTCTCCATGTTGCTGCATCAGATGAGTTCTTCATTTGCACAGTCAAGAAGCCAAATCATAAAAATGACATCATTTGGGCTGCAAAGTTGGATGATATCAGCGATGACGTGCGCTGTCGCCAAGTTGTGAAATTTCATGAATGTTTGGGAATTTTTCGGTTTCACAGACAAACGGTTAATGTGGATCATCAAAGAAATAGGACAGTCATGGAATGGTGAATACTTCAGAGAAACTGTGCTTACTGGTGGAGTATTTCCTTTCCACAAAGATCCTGAAAATGTGTTATCTGTTGAAGAAGTCACATTTTTGCATTTAAGGCACCATGTTTCATGGCTCTTCAGGCACAGTAGCTGCTTCGAAACAGTGGTATCGATTTCTTCTCGTCAATTGAATTTCCAGGTAGCTCCATTGACCTTAATGTGTGTGAAAACATTGGTAATATCTTAAAGGATCGTGTTGAAGCGCGCACAGCGAACTATGATGGTATACCAAGCCTCGACAACCTGCGAAGAGAGGTGACCGAAGTGGTCAGGGAAATGGAGTTTGAGTCCCAGCTTTTTTGCGATTTGCTGAAATCATACCCCTCAAGAATGCAGGCTGCGGTACAGGCAGCTGGAGGCCACACAAAATATTAAATACTCAGAGAGAAACTTAAATAAATACCTGTTCTAAATTACTTTTGTTTTTGTCCATATCAATTTTAGTTAATGCTGTAGAAGGGGGGCTCTAATTTGGAAACACCATATATATATATATATATATATATATATATATATATATATATATATATATATATATATATATATATATATATATATATATATATATATATATAAGTACATGTGTTTGTGTGTGCGTGATAGCGTGTATGTACAATGTCAGCCCCTTTAAAACAAACATATAAGAATTCTGGTAGAATTTCTATCATATTCAAATGACATATTTTAATAAAATCAAAACCTTGCATGGAGAAAATACAAATCATATAAAATGATAGATAACCATTTAAAATAAAAATAATTAAAATTTTCAAAACATTTCCTGAATTAGAAAAATAATTCATCTTTACATCAAAACCAGTAGACCTTCATCTTTGAAAGACAAAATGCGGGATTTTTTGTTAAATACGGTGTTTAGCATAGAGACGTACTCTGCTCCCAGTTCGAAACTCCCTTGAGGCTGTGTGCAATTTGTTTACGTGTGCTGAGGAGGCATGGCGTGTTGGAAGAGTAAAGCAGACATGGCGCCAAGACTGGTGCTGAAGATAGCATTTTATAAGGACTATCTATACAAGAATGAGAGAGCCTTTTTATTCTACGTTGCTTTTACATATGCGTTTATGTGACTGTACGTGCGTACACGTATGCTGGCATGTGACTGCTTGTTTTCCTGTTGTGCATGCGGTATGCAGTATCATTCTGATTATTTAGATATATTATCAAACAAAAGATACAAGAATGGCAAGTGGAAATTGGATGTATTTACATTCTTTGCTCATAATATTTAGGTCTAAAAATCCAGAAAGAATGAAAAAAAATTATACAGATTACCTCTCTCTAGTTCAGAGAGCTCTGAAAGGCCTATACCATGCCTCAAAAAAAAAAATAATAATTAGGCAGGTGGATAAAATCTGAACCTATGAGTAATTATGAGTAAAAAGTGCGTTCCAGTGGAAGATCTACAAATTGCTCATTGAAAATAATTCTGTCCCGACAGAAAGAGAGAAAGCCATCTTTTTAGTCACCATAACAATTCTTGGACGTCTAACCATTGCAGTCTTCCTTAGGATACAGAAATGGTACTTACGGGGCATGAACCCCGGTCCTGGTAGAACAATGAAGCTTGCTAAAAGAAGTGCCAGTTTTACTGACAGACTGAGTTCCGAAAATCAAGGAGACGAGAACGCAAGTCTGATTGATCACGTCAGTTATCCTGTATCCGAGGGGACTGTAAAAGAACCATTGTTAGAGCAGCTGTTACTCATATTTGTTACTTGTGCATACTTCGCTTCAGGGCTAAACTTTGAAGAGAGACTTGGTTGAAGAAACATCTTCACTCAACACTTGTACACGAACTCAATAGCGTCCCATTAAGTTTGGTATATCAAAAAACTATGAAGTGTAAACACGATAACATTTTTTTGTATACTATAACATCTCTATAACTGTACTGAACAGAACGTGATTTAGAATTAAATCGTAACAGTTATAAACAAAACGCTTCATATGCAAATGTGTGTTTTAATAAGTTTTCCAAAGTTACCAGCTAATGATAGTAGTAGTGGTAGAAACTATTAGAACTGATCCTCTTACACTGGGGTAATTTTCAGTTGAGTTCATCCGGCATTGAAAGAGCAATGACGCAGTTTTTAGAATTCACCAGTAAAGTCGAAAGAAAATGTTATATGAGATGCGTTATTTCATCAGTTAATTTTACTGGAATTTTTCATGAATCTAACATTTGACGGCTTCCGAGTCCCTCTTCTCTCCCTGACTACCGTGAAAATTAAAAAAAATATGATAGCAAGGTGTTTAAAGTACAAGTACAGACTTGAGAGTTTTGTAACTCGGTGCGCCTATCCATGCTCAAAATGGAGATTACAAATTTCTACAAGATGGTGTCTTACAAATTTCTACAAGATGGTGGTATAATGCAGTTGCTTTGATTTTGAGAAAATGAATTTCGGATTTAGAGACAATTAATTCCTATCAAAATTTAATTCCCATGTTGGAATCTGAATGAATGAAATCAGTTTTGTCGTCAAGTCAATTTAACTCGCGTAGTATATGCTATAATATATAAGGAAATAGTTAAATTTGAAGAATTGACAATACTGACTGTCCATATTCATTCTTAAATAGACTTTCCTCTTTTGCTTCCTCTGTACTTTCTGCTGCCATCATTCTTTCTATGAGCCTTTCAGTTTGCTCATAAATCGATTAGATCATGTCGGCCAAAACCGAGCTCAAAGGTAAGTAGGTTCATTTTGGGACATGT
>JANJGK010000022.1:3161264-3163764 GCA_039081455.1 Macrobrachium rosenbergii
TAGATTATGACTACCTACATTTCTCAGTATCTTTACAATTCTCATATTTCTTTTGAAATTTGTGTTTATTATCTTGAAGATTTTCCGAAAATTCAAAATTTTTGTCCACAAAAGTTTGAATTTTCGGAAAATCTTCGAGGGTATTTTGTTCACAAAATACCTTTGTTATATATTCTTTTTGTCTCTGATTTTAGTTCTGCTTAGAACCAGTTCCATATATTTATATAGAAACCTCTTTGGGATTCCAGTCATCGGACAGAGATATTCCGTTTGAACTTACTTCCGTACACGCAATTTTCAGAGGTGAATTCCCTTTTCTTTCATATGCACAATGGCAGGCAGTCTTTTGTGTGTGAATGGGGACAGAGGGGAAGAGAGTGCTGACACTGTCCATCGACCAGAAGGTTTTTCACTCCTTCTGCATTAGATTTCAATTTGATCCATGATATCCTCCCCCCCCCCGCCCCGCCCCACAGAGAAACTGAAATGAAAGAACACCCTTTTCAGGGTATGTCAGAGGAATATGGAACCAAGAAGTGTAGCTAGACACAACCATAGAGTGGCTAATTTTTGTTGTGCAAACATTTCTTTTCCACAGATATGTTTAATGTATTTTTGGGTGTGTATTGGATGGTTCTCTAAATTCTAAGACTTGGCTTTGTTGAACTTTCCGCTAAACATTACGAATTACGGTTTAGATCCTCAATAGTGACATTAGATGAAATTGCGTCACATTTCAAAACCCTCCTTTTGAAAACCATAAGAAAGATTTTCAGTGATTCTTATCAAATGTTGCGTGGAGACAACTATTTCTAGCTTCAGGTTTGAAATTTTCTTCTTCAACTTGTGTTTACTTTCGATTTTTATCCAGTTTCTATATATTTTTTCAAGATTTCTGTGATAAAGGAAATGAAACACAATTTTACATGGAAATGCCTCTATAATGGAATGGTAAAAAAAATAACTTTCATAATTCATTCACTTATAATATACTGTATGTTGTTCTTTGTAATTAAGTATTAATTTAGTTAATATTTAGTCATTTTCATAAATATCTTTGACACTAGAGTGTGCTTAAGACGTTCTGAGTTGCTAAAACTGCTTACATTTTATCAACGTCACAACGATTATAGTTAGAAACGCTGCTTCTCAGATTTGAATGAAAAACTTATTACAAATAGTTTTTTTCTTATTATTTAAGATTTCTTGCATCCATCAATCAAAGTCGTCGACCAGAAAAACCAGTGATGGAAATGACGGTAAATGTAATTAGGATTTCTTGATAACATGTAGTTCAAATTTAGACCATCGTCCTGCAACTTCTCTAATAATCACGGTACCAGTTATGATGTCAAATCTATTCCTAAGAAATTTGTCTGACTCTGCTTAAAAATACCTCTTCTCAATAGCAGCGTAAAGCTTGTCAGTCTGGTTAACATAAAAGAACAAGAATAAGACAGATTATCGGTGCACCTCAAAATGAAATATTAAACCCTAGGTGTTGTAACAGCGGAATACAAACTTGATTTCTGTGCATATAATTATAATAAACATTTGCACATGAAAAATATTTTTATAGTGATTAAATAAATTTAGGCTGTCAAGGTAAGTAAGCACCAGGGCACTTATGGCCATTCAGCGCTGAAGACAGTTCAAAAATGGGGTTGGAGTTCTTGGACAGAAAGACAAAAAGATCCAGAAAATAAATGAGATGAAATACAAGAATGTAAAGGTGGAACTGGGAGAAAACCCAACAGTTGCACTAAGAGATAATAGTCAGAGAGGTTGGACAGCGAGATCGAAGAAAGGAAGCAGGAATGGAGGCAAACAAAAACGATATAAACTGGGAGCAGTTAGGGGTCGATAGAACACAGCAACCTTTTAGTAACGCCTACAGTGACTATGTGAAGTGTGCTGATGGCACTATCACTCTACAGAGATACTTCGTAAATGAAACGGTTGTGGAATATAGTGTCATGAATTCGTCAAGTATTCAATTAGTATAGCTTGTCATTTCCATATCCATCTCAATAGTTCTTTTTTGGCAAAACCTTGAACAATTTCTAGTAAAAAAAAAAAAAAAAAAACACAATAACCTTAGTATCAACGGAATAAAATTTATACTTGGGTCCTCCACAGATATGTGATACTCAGTATGGGAATATCCCTAATATCACTCGCCAATGAGTGATATTAGGGATATTCCCATACTGTGTATCACATATCTGTGGAGGACCCAAGTATAGGCTTTATTCCGTTGATACTAAGGTTATTGTGGTTTTTTAATTAGAAATTGTTCAAGGTGATGCCAAAAAAGAACTATTGAGATGGATATGGAAATGACAAGCTATACTAATCGAATACCTATAATGAAGCAATACGTTTGTACTTGACGAATTCCTGACGCTATATTCTATAACTATTTCATTTACGAAGTATCTCTGTAGAGTGATAGTGCCATCAGCACACTTTACGTAGTGTACCAGGAAAGCACTTTTAT
>JANJGK010000022.1:3166264-3184721 GCA_039081455.1 Macrobrachium rosenbergii
AGGAAAAGCTCTCTGAATGTGGATTCATGTCTGGATAAACACGACAGTAAAAGATATGCATCATCTATTCAAGTATCAATAAATGTATGGAATTAGTTTAAAGGAGCAGCTGTACTTGTTACATTTAGAATTGCGATATTTATTTCACAATGTTAGTGCAAGTGTCATAAGCATTCTATCCCATAAATTCTCGAGAACAGTAATGAAGACCTAACTGGTGCCACAATCCTCTCATGCATGGTACAAATAGATTACTCCCAGAGTACTAAAAATTTGAACTGATTTAAAGTGAGGCAGTGATCAGATAACCCAGGGGAATGAAACTGTTTTAATAAATCAACAGATGTAAAGTTATGGATAAACCAATTGTACTGGATGGCTGGTGATAACGAGCATATGTGATCAGAAATGACCTCAGATTAACATATCACTTTCATGCCATGATAATGCAAAAATAAGATTATTCAGTACTTCTAAATGTGAAAATATAGTAAGAATTTCGTTGTGTGAATTAAAATTGTTTATATCTCGGTGGAGAACATTGTCATTAGAAATCTTAGTCAGTTTGCATTCATTGTCAGACAACTTTGTTTTCGGGTGTAAACAGTCGATCTCATTCTGCTACCATGCCAAGTACACTTTACGTTGGATCTCGAATTATGCAAAAGAATACTGAAGTGTCCTAAATTAATAGCAAAAAGATGTTTCTGTACTGAACATGTTTTTTTTAAACACTGATATGATGTTAAAACGGAAAATGACAGTATAACTTAAATAAACCCAAGAGTGCTTTGTATTTTCGATTGCAATATATTTTTGCATATGAAAAAGAATCTAGGAATTTTTCCAGCAGGAGTTTTCTCTGTAGGACTTTTCGCCAAGAAATTTTTGCCGTAGGAAATTCTGCCGCAAGGTCTTTTTGCCGCAAGGAAATTTTGCCGTAGAATTAATAAAGTAGGTCTAAAGTATGAGAATAAAAGGGTATTATAAAATAGAAAGTTTTTTTTATTTAAAACAGAAAAATAAGGCAAAAGCAATTCCAAAATGATTGCAAGTTCACAGCAATATTCAAAATAGTAAATATAAGTGAAAATAATGATTTAAGATAAAAGTAATGCAAGTTGCAGTTAATTTCAAAATGATGCAAGTTCAACGCAATATTTAAAAAATAAAAAAAAGTGCTTAATCCAAGTTTAGAATGAATGCAAGTTCATTGCAATACTCCGTAAATAGTGAAGCTTACGCCTTTGTATTCTTACATAAATATCTCTGTACTTTTTCCTCATGTAAGATGCTTTGCCACGTTCGAGGTCAGTTTTTCTTCTTTGCTAGACACTCTTCGTTTTTGGAAATGTTTATCAGTTTCCAAATATTTGGGTGGGTGTTTGTGACAGAACTTTGTAAGGCGTTATGAAGCCCTTCCGCACTATTGTTGGTGTTTGGTAAATGATTCAAGGTCCGTTCATAAACATTCCACATAATATATATCCGCAGGAAATGTTGGAGCGACTCTTCGTGCACGAGGCGCACCCCCCCCCCCCCCCCCCGCCTCTTACCCCACCAATATAATAGGGTTCGTAACAGTAAATCAGGTCTTGCGGCAAATCGTCATTGCCGACGAGTTCCTCCTCAAATGCACCAATAACGTCCCCAGGAGGAACAAATGCTCGTGCTGCAAAGCATTTAAACCAATGTGTTAAATTCCGAACCACTTTGGTAGAGCACTTTATGGTCAAAATCAGATACTTTTCGGAAAATATTTTTGGCTAAATGAAACAAACATCCGATTGTATTCCATTTGGAAAAATAGTTTGGAAACTATCATAAATGGCACTCAAAATCAAAACCTGCCTTTTTAAAACTTAAGAAGTAGATACAATCACTTATAGTTCTTGTTTAAAAATTTAGAAGTAATAGGTAATTACCAAAGACCGTCGCGTTAGAATGAATGCATGTATGTAGCCTATTTATTTATATTTCAATTCTAAAAGTACATGAAACAGCTAGTTATCTTAGTAGACACATCCGCTTATACTTCTTGTTTAAAAACTACTTGGTTGAAACTTTGGAAGTAATAGCTAATTATCAAAGACCGTCGCATTAGATGAATGCAAGTAAGTATGTACGTATGTATGTATTTATTTGCGTTTAAATTCTAAAAGTATATGTAACAGCTAGTTTTCTTATTTCTTATTCAATACACTTTTTTGCGGCAAAATTTCCTTACGGCAAAAAGACCTAGCGGCAAAGTTTTCTACGGCAAAAAAGTCCGTGGCGAAAAGTTCTACGGCGCAAACTCCTGCGGGAAAAATTCCGGTCACCATGACTAAAGGATTAATGAAGAGCAAAATATACGAAAAGGAACCACTGTACTGAATGTGCAGTAAAACCGGCTGAAATGAACAATCGTGATTACCGAATAAAATAGAAATAACTTGGGAGCAATTACCTTGGAAGTCAACAAGAGGATTATAAAATAAACCCTGAAGTAAACATCACCAGACCATCTCTACTTCTAACTGTAGCATTGTTTACTTTCTGCTAAAAGCCAACGCAATACGACAGAGCTCCAGTGAATCCCCTTGGAACAGTGGTTATTTATGGTCTAACTGTATGGGTTGTTTCCTAAATGCTTTTTCTAAAAGAGCATTTCTTTACCACAGACAGCCATTTGGGGGAGCTCTTGCTGCAGATGTATCCCATTTTTACTCGCTCCGTGGTTATGCAATAGGTGGTCTTGTGAATAAACGAAACGAGGATTATATATATATATATATATATATATATATATATATATATATATATATATATATATATATATATATATATATATATATATATATATATATATATATATATATATATATATATATATTTATATATATCTTATAACCCCGCTATCCTCTCACCTACAACCGTATATTTTGGGTGGGCATATCGCTTTACTGGTAACGGACCTAAGTCTACGTCATCTCATGCGAGCACAGCACATCTGCTGGATGGGGATTGTGTGTTCAGCATCTCATCGCTACTTTTGGACTTCCAGACAATGTTGGTCACTCTCGTGTCTGTGGAAATGGCAGCGCTCTTCTCCATCATCAGAACATTGAGTGCAGTAGATCTATATTGACGAGGATATGTCAATGGTATTAAAAATGATCCTACCTCTAATTATAACGTTGTTCTGTAATAAAGAATTTATGTTCTGTAAGTTACACCTATAATAATAATTATGATAACCATAATTATATATGTTACAAAATCTGCTACTGCAATGGTGATGAGTGAAAAGGGGATCATATTTGGGAAAAGAATCCTAAAGTTGTAGGATTTTGCATGAACCATCATTTTAAAAATGTATACCGCTCGTACCATGTAGTGAAATAGGTTAACAGAAATTCTTGACCACATTATTACATGGTTGCTGCAGACTGGGGTCATTGTAAAAGTGATAAGGAAATAATTAAGCTATTTGGTATCTATGAATGTGTGAAAATCATCCTGGAAGGTATCCTAACCCTCCATTGGACAAAGAAAAAATGAACATGACCTCGTTATCCTTTGAGCACGACGTCCTTCATCGGTGTCGTGGAGAGAGTGATGAAGTGGTAGATTTTATCGATTGAAATGTGATAAAATTTGGAGATATGAAAAGGTGATAGGTCTTACGTTATGAAATATAACTGATTTCCTGAGTGCGTGGCCGGCAGAGAATATATTCATGAAATCACAAACCTTAAATAGCTTTCTCATGCTCTACGAAATTACTTTTCCTGTAATTCTACAGCTCTGCATGTTCGTATAACCATTGCCCATTGGCAATCATAAAGTGCATTTTAACATGCAAGATTTTTATTCCCCCTGCACGTAATATTGAAGTGTGGAGATATATTGGTTATTGACATTGGCACAATCCACTTTATGCAAGAAAGATGTCACTCTTTGGGGTGGGAATTTCTTTCCTTTTCAGGTCATAATTATTTCCTTCTATCAAAGAATATGTTCGAATGGCATCTGAGCGACTTTCAGCAAAATTCTTATTCACCTTTGAACACTTACGTCGCCTGAATTGCAACAAGAGAAAAATACATTTATGCATGAACATCGCATATCTAATATTATATTTATTACTGACATACATTTGACGAAGGGAGGGAGGAAAAGCTACAGATTGACTATCAGGTTTTGAAGACGAGATCCTGTTCGTTAATGAAAGGTGACCTTCATGATAAAGGTCGACATCTGGACCTGAGAGAGGTCACTGAAGTAAAACTGCTCTTATTTTTACAAATGATTGGAGATACCGAAATATTGGTATAACTGAAGGTTGAATTGTGGAGAATATAGCATATGGTCAAAACCATTTGAATATATGTACGGCACAAAAAAACTTGAGCAGATCTCTCTCTCTCTCTCTCTCTCTCTCTCTCTCTCTCTCTCTCTCTCTCTCTCTCTCTCTCTCTCTCTAGATCTACTCATACACGTACAAATACACTTACACACACACACACACACACACACACACACATATATATATATATATATATATATATATATATATATATATATATATATATATATATATATATATATATATAAATATATATATATATATATATATGTGTGTGTGTGTGTGTATGTATGTATGTATATATATACACACACACACACTTCTGATGCTATCATAATATATAAATAATATTAAGTAACATAAAATTACCAAAGATATTTTACCTAACCTAACGTAAGATTCATGCGTAAAACTTCTACCTTCCATAACACTCTATTCATAATAAAGATTAAGCTACGACGTAAATGAAATCAGTGAAATGATACGAGCGAAACCCCTAACATAACCGAGAAATACGTGGCAAGACTTCGCCTTCAACTTTTACATCTGCCCCCTGACCGGGCCACATTTATTGCAGCAACCCAAAAGACACGGATTACCATGTATCTTTTCATGTTTGGTAAAGAATAGTAAGGGTATCTGTTGCAAAACGTATTATCGTTTTAATTTGACTCTATTTCAAAAGAGCTCTTCAGTCAAAATCCGGAATACACAGAATTTTTTGGACTTATAAGAAAATGCCGCTCGCCGAAATAGTAACGTTTTATTTTTCTTTGCTTTACTTTCCTTATTTATGAACGTTGTTTATGAAAAGGGCCAACATGGAAAAGTTTTGATAACGCCAAAGGCACAAAGATTATAGTGAAAAATGAATTATTAACATAGGGTCTGGATGCATGAACCAAAGGTGATATCAAGAGAAAATTACAACACTGTTCATCTAGTCCATTTTATAGAGCAATGGCATGGATAACAAATCTGTGAAAAAATTAAGGAAAAAATATAAAATCATAATATTGCTTATTTAACTATGAATTGGTATCGTTATGTCATACCAGTACTGTTATGGTGAATGCATAAAGTACAGGTATCTAACGCTTCTACGGAAAATGTAATACGGCATGTGTACAGATTAGCAAAAAAAAAAATAAAAATACGAATTGCCATTATCTCCTATTTCCCTAAAAGACTGATTCAAAAGAGTATCATGGAAGTTAGTTAGTTATAAATGATTTGTTTAACCAGACCTCTGAACTCTTTTAGGGTTCTTCTCGGGCTGGGAAAAGAAAGGGGGAAAGAGTACATAAAAAAATTAAGTAGTTAACTAAATAAATGAATAATAAAAAAAGGGGGGGGGAATTAGAAAACTTATAGTATTGCATATAGTGTGAAAATTTCAGCAGTCCCATCCTGGGTACTGGTTACACTAAGAATGAAATTAGAGCGAAGGCAACAGTGCCATTTAAATTAGTACATATTCATTGTCATTGAAAGTAAGATAACTAACAAGAAATTGTTGTCACTGAACTAAAAAAAAAATGATTTTATAGTTGCCAACTCTACCTGTACATGCCTAAGAAATTCAGTAATGTAGGCTATATAAATAAGGATGAATCAGACAATTTTCAATCGTCAATATTTAATCCTAGATTTTAAAAGATATTATCGGTATCTCTCCACATACTTTTCTGGCATGCCGTAATAATGGTATAGCAGTATTGGAAAAGTTTTGTACTATGATGTTTACTATGATGTTTTTCTACTAATTTTTCATCAATTTCCACTGAAAAATACAGATTGCAGCGGTAAAAATAAGTAAAAATAAAAATAAGAGTAAAATAGAGTAAGTAAAAATGCATAAAAAATAGAAAATGAAAACAAATAAAAATACAAAAAATAACAATTAATAAAAAATATAAGTAGTTAAAAAGTAATGAAAATAAGACTAAATGAAAGTAAATAAAAATTAATACATATAAACAAAGAGAATTGAGGGAAATAAAATATTAACAATAATTAGAAATGAACAAATAAAAAATAAAAAAATAAAAATATACAAAAAGAACTCAAAATTAATAAAAAATAATATAAAACATTATATGGATAAAGGGATAATGGTTAGAGCTTCATTTTCATCGTGTTATCACAGGCACGTCTCAGTAGTACACTTCCTATATCAGACGAGATATTCAAAGCAGCAATATTCTAATCATAGGGTAAAATGATCCGCCTTTACCACATGGTTTGACATCTGTTCCAGTGGCATCAAATTACTAACACGTTATATGAAATCCTATCCTTTATATATACGGTATATATATATATATATATATATATATATATATATATATATATATATATATATATATATATACATACATATATATATATATATATATATATATATATATTATATATATATATATATATATATATATATATATATATATATATATATATATATATATAAGTGAATTGACTTTGCTCATCTAGTACTACCTATGGAATGCTTGAGAAAACAGTGATGAACTGCAAGAGGGTTCGCCAATAGATAGATAAACCTATGGTAAGAGAGAGAGAGAGAGAGAGAGAGAGAGAGAGAGAGAGAGAGAGAGAGAGAGAGAGAGAGAAACCTGAAGGAAACAAGAGGGAAAAGCATTTGGATGGCCTGACAAATAGCAGCCATTCACCTGCAGGAGAGGGAGCAGCCATTTGCTTAGGAGAAAGAGAGAAACCATTTGCTGAACAGGTAAAGAATAGCTGCTCGATACCAGGACTGAGAGCAGCCATCAGTGAAGGGACAAAGCATCTCTCTGTTTTGTTTGAGACTGTTTTTTAATGTTTTTGAAGCACACGAGTTTTGTCCTGAAATGGAACTGGTGTAAGGATGTGTGAAAATGTGATTTGATAGCCTTGTTTATTATAAATGCTTGTTTATTATGAATGCTTGTTTATTATGAATGCTTGGCCTTCAGTGGCCTGTAGTTGTTTCATCAAGAGTGCGATTAACTGATACGGCTTATTGCAGACGATGTATTGTGGCTGCATACTAAATTACGCCGAAATGAAATCATCTGCAGGATCTGAAATATTACGAACCATCCTCTGTGATCTTTCTTACCAAATCATCCTACGCTCATCATTTAAGCGTCTAATAATTCTTAATAGCTCACCATCTCGATCTTACACCCTCAACAGACTTCACGATAAATGTCTATCGATTTTACCTAAGCTCAATAAAACTAATGATATAGATATGTCTCAATGTTATCTATAATCTCTTCTATCCATATGTGTTTTACTACTTAACTGAATACTTGATACTCTTATCCGCTCCGTTATCTTACTTTCCTAAAGTAAATACTCATATTTCAAGCGCTCTTGGAAACCGCACATTACGCTCTCAGTGATGGTGTAGTATCTCACACAACAATTTTAAAATATTGTGTTTCTGTGGGTCGCATTTAGATTTTGATAGTCATTTCGACATTTCTACAATTTTCTTAAGCTATTCCACCTTCGGATCAAGTAACTTAACTTCCTTTGCATTCTAGAAATAATTGAAGATACTCATCCAATCCATATGTGTTTTAATCTCCTCAAATATATTTCTCTTACCACCAGCCATTTTAAGAGCTATTTGTTTTATTCAGCTATCCGCTAAATAAACGACTTAGTCACAGTTTCATAAAACGTTTAATCATATCTTTCCTTACTTTCTGAGTGTCTTTTACTGTAATTTCAGTTTCTTCAAACTATTCTTGTTTCACTAAATTCCTTATTGACACTTCAATTAAAAGTCGTTTATTCCATTTCCCTACTCACATATGCCCAAACAAACTCCTTGCTCTTCCAAAGGCATTCTTAAACAATACAAATGCACCCTTGTCCCCTATTTGATCAGATTTTATAATGGTAGTATATTTTTCTCATTATATAAGGGCCAAGATCTTACATACATTAAAGTCTACGTTTATATTGAAATGTCTTCCATTTTCATATTTAATACAGTAAGTTAAAAATCACATGAGTTATTATCATTATTAATGAAAAGACAATCATAGTATCATGAGTCCTAGAATGGAGAAAACTATTTTACAGTTGTGTAAAACTATATTTAAAAAGGTAAACTAGAAGGGGACCTTTCCAGATTCTGAACGACTCTCCTTCTCATTCTGCCCAGGAATGGTAAAAGTTACCAATAAAGTAAAAGCAAAAAGTCTGGCGAAGTTGTCTACAAAAGGGGAAAACGGTCGTTGAGAGAAGCAATAGTGGATCAGGTAATGCCGTATCTTTCTGAAGACAGAAATCCAAGTGTCCAGAACGTCTAGTGCGTCTCTATAATGCACTTGTGCTGAAGTTGAGCAACAACAGTAACCGAGTTGCCTCAACCGTTTCCCTTAACGAGGTTCTGCTCCAGAAAAAAAAAAGAAACGAAATTGTCACTGTCACATTTTTAGTTTAACTTTTGCGGTAGAATTCCACAACATTAGATGCTCCATGTGCCTACATCTACATAGCAGGCTCATCAGTGGCATTGACCTACCAGACCAACGAAGCGCAGTGCCATCCACTGAAACTTTCAGGATTCTTGGACTTTCTGTTCATCAAGACCCTTTGCACTGAATACCTCTTTCGTGACATCTATCGAAACTTCGCTCCATATTTCTGCCCTCCATCCCCCAACATTTCTGAGGTATACGCTCCTTTCACCAACCTATCATCATCCATTCCTTCTACATGAAGGAACCATATCAAAACACGCTGATCCAGCCTTCCACCTTCGTTAACCTTATTACCACATTTACGTAACTCCACATTTCCCACCCTATCAGTTCCTTTTACGCCATACACTGTTTACTACGCAGTTCATCCCGACAACGTTAAATATATATATATATATATATATATATATATATATATATATATATATATATATATATATATATATATATATATATATATATATATATAAGTCATATTACTACCCAAACTTATATACTTCCGTCTTAATCATTTATTTATGTTTATCTGTCCAAATAAATTCAACAAGCTTAGCAACTTTTAGTTTTCTGTAAAAGAAAACTCTTGAGATGGCTATTTGTCCGCCCGTCCGCACTTTTTCTGTCTGCTTTCAGACCTTAAAAACTACTGAGACTCGAGTGCAGCAAATTGGTATGTTGATCATCCACCCTTCAATCATCAGACATATCAAATTGCAGCCTCAGTAGTATTGATTTTATTTAAGGTTAAAGTTGGCCATGATCGTGTGTCTGGCACCGCCAACGACACATGCCACCACCGGGCAGTGCCTGATAGTTTCATAGGCAGCGGCTGAGAGTTCCATGGGCCGTGGCTGAGAGTTTCATACAGCGTTATACGCTATTCAGAAAACTTGATTGCGCCGAAGAAACTTCGGAGCATCTTTTACTTGTTTATTCTTGATACGAACGCGGTATTGCTCTTACGAGCCGAGCGCCGAATATTTATCACATATTATCGAAACAGAAATACTGCAGTCCGGGAGATGTGGAAGTACGAGGCAGTTTTGTTAATGAGCCTCTTATTTAGACATCCTCATTCGTTTTCCTTTTGGGAACCATGTTAACCCATTAGGCCGTGTGTTGCAAAGTTCAAGAAAAACGATATCCATAAGTGTGATTTTCTTTAATTAATGTACATAAAACATCTGTCCATTGAACTACGGCGTATCAACAGGAGGATTTTTCTCTGAATACAACGAAGGAGACCTAATTTCTATGCGGGTGTAAAATCAACTAGCACGCTAATTCGCATAACGTATTTTATACGTGAAAAATGAAGCCATAGCAATCGCAGTGTGGTAGTTCTTCCATTGAAATTCTTGACTGACTTTGCACGAAATTGATCAAGACCTCCATATCCCATGGACTGAAAATAAGTGACGAAAAGTATATAAACCTATGAAAATAAAGTCATTCAACAAGTCATTTTTATCTAACTCTTGACACTGCATGTAAAACAGAAAAGAACCGTCGATGGAATACTTCAGATAGCAGGACAAAGCCTTCCCATTCCAGATAATCTAAGCTTGTTTTCCCAAGTTTGTCCTTAACTTGAGTTATCGAGTCTCAGTCCCAGCAGATAATGTTGAGTCTTGGGTACATACTGATGATGACTTGAAGACAAGACAGAGAGAAGAGTGGGGTTTTATTCTTATTACGCTGAGATCTGTAATACTGATATCAATGGTAGTAAATGCGGGGTAGCTTACTCCTTTAACTTTGAGGACTGAGTAAACAAAAAGGTCAAATAAAAAACAACTTATGTTGTGAGGATAAAATATCCTGCATTAAAGTCTATTAAGTATGTTAGTTTTCACATTGTTTCCAAGGTCCTGCTTAATACTATATATATATATATATATATATATATATATATATATATATATATATATATATATATATATATATATATATATATATATATATGGTAATTCTAAGCCGGCTGTCCGCGGTGAGCTAGACTATGGCAATTGACGTTTTTCTATGTTATTTTACTTGATTTACAAGAATTTAGCGTAATATTTTGTCGGCCGGCTGTAACTAAACTGTAATTGACCTTTGAAGACTACGCGACTTGAATTACCTAACGCGGGGTAGGTCTAAGCCGGCAGTCCGCGGCGAGCCCACCACCCCCCTCCATGGCTAATACGGCAAAATTGTAACCAGTAAACACCCCTAAAAATACCAATCAGCGACAACATTACTTTTGCCTGGAATGTGTGAAAAGCTAAAATTCCATTCCAGGAGCAGGAGGCTCCAACGCATCAACCGTTGATTTTTATTCCTAAACCTGTTCAAGAAAACCAACGGATTATGATCCGTTAATATTTTAATCGGAGTCCCTGTAGAGGATAAATACACCTGAAAATGATTAACAGCTAAAATTAATCCCAAAGTCTCTTTCTCTACAGTCGAGTATTTCCGTTGTGCCGGGGATAACTTTTTTGGAGAAATAGGCAACAGGATGAGATACTCCATGAGCATCTTCCTGCAACAAAACTGCTCCAACCCCAACATCACTCGCATCAGTAGCCAGTGAAAAAGGAACGTCAAAATCAGGGGCTTTCAATATAGGGAAATTCATTAGGACCTGCTTTAATTTTTCAAAGGCACTTTGGGCATCATTAGTCCATACAAAAGTCACATTCTTACGTAATAAATTAGTCAGGGGCTCAGCGATATCAGAAAAATTCTTAACAAATCTACAATAATACCCTACTAAACCAAGAAATTTTCTGACATCCCTGTTACACTTCGGTATTTCAATATGCCTAATAGAGTCTACGTTTGCCTGTTTTGGAGCCACTTTCCCAAATCCTACTTCGTGACCCAAATATACAACCTTTGCTTTGGCAAACTCACTCTTTTTGAGGTTTATAACCAAACCAGCTTTCCTAAGTACCTGAAATAAGGCCTTAATAGGTTTAAGATGTGTGTCCCAGTCATCACTATAAATCACAATATCACCAATATAAACCACACACCCCTCTAAGCCTTGGACCAAAGTATTCATTAACCTTTGAAAGGTTGCAGCGGCATTCTTCATCCCAAAAGGCATTACTTTACATTGGTAGAGTCCTCGCTGCGTTACAAACGCTGACAAATCCCGTGCCCGTTTGGACAGCGGAACTTGCCAATACCCCTTTAACAAATCAAATTTAGTTATATATTTTGAATTCCCTATCCTGTCAATACAGTCTTCTATCCTGGGTAAAGGATAACTATCAGGCTTTGTGACCTCGTTGACTTTGCGGTAATCAAAACAAAGCCTGAATTGACCATCCTGTTTCTTTACCAAAACAATAGGTGAAGACCACGGACTGTTGCTGGGTTCGATCAGCCTGTGCCGTAACATATAATCAACCTCTTTATCCACAACATCATTTTTAAATGGATTTAACCTGTAAGGGGATTGTTTTACCGGAGTTGCGTTACCCACATCCACATCATGTTCAAGGACAGTGGTCTGTCCTGGAACATCCGAAAATAAATCCTTATAACTAAAAACTAACTTTTTCAAAGATCCCTGTTCTACTAAATTCAAATGTGAAACCATTTCTGAAAAATTTTCTAAAGAATGTTCATTATCATTAGGCCATTCGGCACCATCAAAACAATCATCATCAAAATTACTCACGTCTGGAAAAGAAAAAGAATTAATACCATTACACTTTGTAGTATCACCAACTATGCCACGGGAATAACTTTGTCACGACCTTTATAAGC
This sequence comes from Macrobrachium rosenbergii, assembly GCA_039081455.1. NCBI lineage: Eukaryota > Metazoa > Arthropoda > Malacostraca > Decapoda > Palaemonidae > Macrobrachium > Macrobrachium rosenbergii. The sequence continues at coordinate 3,178,886 of JANJGK010000022.1, forward strand.
TTTTAACATATTTATGTGACACAACTGGTAGGGTCTCCTCCTTTCAGGAGTTTCAACTAAATAATTAACATCACTTACTTTCTTTAAAATTTTCCACGGTCCTGAAAATGAAGCTTTTAAAGGGTTTCCTGGAATGGGAAGCAATACCAAAACATTATCACCCACTACAAAATTACGCTCCTTAGTCTTTTTGTCAAAAAAGTATTTCATTTTCGTTTGGCTACACAATAAATTTTCACCAGCAAACTTCCAAGCCTTTGTTAATTTATCACCCAAATTACTAACATAATCTAATAAATTTATATCAGGGGCGTCCCCCTCCCAATGGACCACGCACACAATGACCAAAAATAAGGCTGAAAGGTGAAAATCCTAAAGATTGACTCGGCACTGACCGAAATGCAAATAATAAATAAGGTAGTTCCTTATCCCATTCGGAACCATTAACCAAACAATACTTTTTTATCACAGACTTCATGGTTTAATGAAGTCGTTCCAAAACACCTTGACTTTCAGGATGGTACGGAGAAGAAGTCACATGTTTAATTTTTAATTCAACCATCTTCTCCCTAAATAATTTACTCAGAAAATTAGACCCACAATCACACTGAATTACCTTGGGCATTCCGAACCTGGTGAAAAATTCAATTAATACTTCAACAATTTTAACAGTTTTTACATTTCGTAGTGGTATTGCCTCAGGATATCGAGACATCCTATCCATAATTGTTAAAATATACTGATTGCCACTACGAGTTTTCGGCAGAGGACCAACCACGTCAATAATTACCTCTCTGAAAGGTTCAGAAACAACAGGAATAGGATGTAATGGTGCCTTTGGAATTGGCTGATTAGGCTTCCCGACCTTTTGACATGCATCACAACTATTTACAAATTTTTTAACACCATCTTTCATCTTAGGCCAAAAATAACTTTCACACAATTTACGAGTGGTTTTAAAAACACCAAAATGACCAGCCAAACCATTTTCATGAGCCAAGGTCATTAACTCCTTTCGATAAACAAAAGGAACCATAATCTGTTTAACAATTTCACAACCTGTGTTAATGGCATCAAAAGGTCTACTTATTCTATACAAAATATTATTATCTATCTTAAATCGAGGGACAGTCAAATCAGTAATTTCGCCAGACTCAACTGGCAGGTCTTTAAAATCTGCTTTCTGAGCTGTAATAAGTTCCTTAGTAGTCCAATTAAGTTTATTATCCAACACATCACTATCTACAACTAAGCTATCACTACGATCTAAACTACTCAAATCAACATCAACTACCGACTCTGGCGAGTCAACACTACTAGCCTTCGATCGAGTGACTACAGATATTTCATTACTGGAATTTAATACAATAGGGAAAGTTTTATTTATTAGGGCGACATCATTCCCTAACACCAAATCCACATCTTTAATAGGAAATTTATCAATAATGGCCAGATTTAAATAACCTGAAAAAGATGGGCATGATAAATAAAAACTCTCAACCGGGTAAGACCTGACTGTATCTGGAAAACCACTTAACAAAACATATTCCTTATTTGAACATTCCAAATCAATAGGTAAAGATTCTCTGAGAATTAAAGACTGATCAGCCCCAGTGTCACGCAAAATTTTAACCTTTCTTTGCTCAGTCGAATTCCCAGAGCGAACAAAACCATTAGACAAAAATTTCTGAAAAGGAGCCAGTGACTTATTGCCTAGTCATTGATTATTAGAGTTCTCAGCCACTGACTCCTTCTCATTCCTACGAATGGCCATTACCGGACGTCTTTCGGTCCTTTGTAACCTTTTAAATGCATAACACATGCTCTTGACGTGTCCCTTCTTATGACAGAAGTAACAAGTCATAGTTCTCAACTTCTCCGGGTTATCTGTGGTCTGCCTATTATAGCCGTTAACAGGAGTAGTGCGAGAACCATAATTGTCATTAGGCCTGTTATACCTGTTCTGGTTACTACTCCTATTAAATCTCACCCAACCAGATTTCTCATTTCTGGGTACCTCCCCTATCACATTTTTATGAGAGAGGAGGTACTCATCACTTGCAATAGCCACCTCCTGCAAAGTTTCTAATTTTAACTCTTCGAGGTGTACCTTCACCTCATTAGGCACGGACCTTTTAAACTCTTCAACCAAAATTAATTCTTTTAATTTCTCAAAGTCCGTCACCTCCTTAGACTTTAACCAGTCGCCAGCAAACTGCTCTTTAGCCCTGGCGAACTCTACAAAAGTCTGCCCTCTTTCCTTCTGTAAATTACGAAAGCGTTGTCGGTAAGCTTCTGGTACCAACTCGTAAGCCTTCAAAACTATGGCCTTCACAGAATCATAATCTGAGGACAGATCTTCGTCCAAGGTAACGTAAACTTTCTGGGCCTTACCTAACAATTTACTCTGAATAAGAGTGGTCCAATACTCCCTTGGCCACTCCAACCTTGAGGCTATCCTCTCAAAAGAAACAAAAAACTCTGCCACGTTGACTTCCTGAAAATTTGGGACTAACTTTAGAGCTTCAGTTAGATTAATACAAGGCATTGCAGACACATTATGTTGGGAAGAAGAAGAACCCCTATTACTCAATGCTTGCATAGCAAGTTCGTGCTGCCTCTCTCTCTCTCTCTCCTCAGCCTTCAACCTTTGGAGATCTATTTCCATTCTTTTCAACTGAATCTCCCTATCTAAAATTTCTACTGACACCGCTTCCTCCACCTGCCTAGTCTCTGGTTTACCTTCTGCCTTCATCACCTTAACCTTTTCATAAACATTAAGAAGCAACAAGCCCTTCCTAACAGACCCAGGATTTTCAATTTCAAAAAATTCTGCTACACACTCTAAATCAGGCTTATTCAAGTCTGCCAACCTGTCCTGCCACCCCTCTCCACTCAAGAGCTCCTGGATATTCAAATCAGCCATAGTAAATTAATTACACACAAGTAAATATATAAATGTATCTCACAAAATATACCCAAAAACAAACCAATACACTGAACACCAATAACCACACAAATATCCTACCACGGTCAAGAAAAAAAAATTATAATCACCGATCAACACAAAAATATAGGAGAGAAGGTATTACTATGCTGCAAACACCCCAAGAATCCACTCTATACACTCAAGTGACTACAGGATCCGACAAATCCTGGCAAAAGGTCGCCAAATGTTATGGGCCCACGCCCATCAAACATACACAAGTCCCTAAAAATACAAATAAAGTCACTAACGACCAAGTCCACAGTAGGTGGAATGGCCGCAACAGAGTGTACAGAGATGGAATCAAGGAGGATAAAGTAAAACCGAAAATAAAACCTTAATATTTAATACAAACTTTTTGGAGCCTCGATGGCTCAGTAAGTTACAGCAGCAGCTTCGGACTTCGTAGAGTTCTGTGGCGCGTGTTCAAATCCGCAGCCGACTGATCAGAGAGGCGGACACTTTGCTATCCGTGTAGACATCCCGGGATTATATATGTAATCAACGGATAGGTTTGCTTAAAAAGCAAATGGGTGTTACAGACCAAATACACACACAAAACAAAGCCACTACAACACCTTCTAAAAACATAACAAACATCCCACACGTCTCGAACTCTCGCCCTACCCACGCAACAACTTCTCGCTGCTGGGAAGAAAGGGCGTTGGGTCGGGTATGATACATGTAACATACGCTCCCGGGGTCTAAGCGATGTCAGGCAGGGCAGCCGATCGAGACTACGGTCTACCCCAAAGCCAAATCAAAAGTCCTTCAAAAGAAGGCATCGTGCTTACCCCATACAAAAATGGGAAAAAAGCACGTTAAAAGAAGAAGAAGAAGAATTTAATACAAACTTTTTAGAAAGAAATGACCACTGAGCCTCTTACAAAATACATTAAATAAACACAAAAATCAACCATACACTGAAAACATCGAATAACAAACATACTTACACCAAATTAAGATAGACTATGCAATTACACTTTAAAGAGAGGGCCCTGAAAGTAATAGAATGTCAAAACAGCGTTGCCACTTTGTGGGAATTTCCCACAAATCTGTGGGAAAAATGACCTTTTGTGGGACCCTTTGTGGGAGGACCATTTTCAGATAATTTTGTGGGAATTTTTTGTGGGAATTTAGCTTATTTGTGGGAATCTTTGTGGGAGCTTCAGATTGATATATATATATATATATATATATATATATATATATATATATATATATATATATATACTCATAATAAAAGGAATATATTGATCAAGATATGACTGATTATTTTAAAATCAGTGATTAAGTAAAAAAAAAGTATCATCAATAACCGGATGTTAAAGGAGAGATGCATAATCTGAACTCTTTGTATTAAGGAAATAAGGCTTATATTAGAATTCAGTTTGTATAGATTGCCCTCGTACATCAAGCAATACCAACCGTACCAACGCACAGGTTCGGAACTTGAACTGTTACGTTTGTTTATTCAAGATAAGTGTTGGCTCGGTAACTTCGGTTGATTTTGATTTTGTCAGACGCCTGGTTGGTGACAGTGCGTTCTTAACATCAGTGAATTTTGGTGTTGTGATAGACATTAAGCCTGTTCAATTTTAGTTTCTAATAATATGTCGTCTATTCGTGATTGGCTGAAGACTTGAGGAAGTAAGTACAAAATTACTGAATTATTTTGTGTTCTCATAAATAGAGAACATTAATGATCTTGACATTCAGAATATAGGCTACAGGCTGACATAGCCTAGAAGGCCTACCTATAGGTAATATATAGGCTACTGCAGTAGTTTCATGGATTGTAGGGATCAAGTTTGATATAGGCTAGGCCAATCCATTGATTTCATAGACAAGGCTATAGCCTACTACATGCCCTAGGCTGGGGGCACATCATTGTAAGTTTTCTTGAGAATTGCTGTAAGTTATAGCTTAACGTTAGAGCTATACTGTAGTTCATAGGCCTACTAACCAAGCTGTTGCTAGTTGTTACGTGCTAGCCTAATTCTAAATCACTAGACCTAGGCTTAATATCTTTTTCCATTTGTTTAGAAAATTTGACATTATGTCAGAATTTTAGTTTAGCCTAACTTTGTATTAATTTAGGTTGCAATGTTAATCTGTATTATAGGGCCAAAAAAAAAAATCTTTTTTTAGCTGTGCTCTGGCAAACTCAGTGCTCAGGAACTACTTTGAAATAAGATAATTTTATGCATACTGTACTTAAACTGAACAGGAGTGGAGCCAAGGTCCCGAAATTTCTCTTAATTTTTTTTTTTTTCTTTTTTTTTCAGATAGTCCTGCAATAAAGAATCCCATTGAATTAGCCTTAGACCTAAGCCTTCAGCTGAGAATAACTTAGTTCCTTATCGACAGTCTATTAAATTTAATTGTAGAAAGGTACAATTCTGTTTTAGACGGCTTTGCCATGCTTACTTTACCGTTGTTTTGATGTTATGTCATCAATCAGCTGATCGGGTAAGGCAGTGGTAAAAAGTCGATTTTGTCATATAACGTCTTGCTAAGCTGTTTGTCTTAAACAGTAAGACGGTCTTGCCTTATTAATGACAAAAATGCAACTGTGTGGAAATCCATGCCCTTCAACTTCCATTGATTATTTTTCTGTGCAATTGCCTAAGTGGCCTAGCCATGCAAATTTTGCTTTCTCTCTCTCTCTCTCTTCGGTCATATTAGCCCAAACATGCTTTATTTTAGGGAAAGGTGATACACGTGCAAATGTTAAGAAAACAAGGCAAAGTGATTCAGAACAGTCAGAAATAGATGACCCTCTTCCTGTGGTAACAGCTGATCCCAAACCGAGTCCGGGTTTAAGCCATGACAGTTCTATAGATAACG
>JANJGK010000022.1:3184821-3257321 GCA_039081455.1 Macrobrachium rosenbergii
CACGGGAATAACTTTGTCACGACCTTTATAAGCTTGTAACACATTTATGTGACACAACTGGTAGGGTCTCCTCCTTTCAGGAGTTTCAACTAAATAATTAACATCACTTACTTTCTTTAAAATTTTCCACGGTCCTGAAAATGAAGCTTTTAAAGGGTTTCCTGGAATGGGAAGCAATACCAAAACATTATCACCCACTACAAAATTACGCTCCGTAGTCTTTCTGTCAAAAAAGTATTTCACTTTCGTTTGGCTACACAATAAATTTTCACCAGCAAACTTCCAAGCCTTCGTTAATTTATCACCCAAATTACTAACACACAATGACCAAAAATAAGGCTGAAAGGTGGAAATCCTAAAGATTGACTCGGCACTGACCGAAATGCAAATAATAGATAAGGTAGTTCCTTATCCCATTCGGAACCATTAACCATACAATACTTTTTTATCATAGACTTCATAGTTTGATGAAATCGTTCCAAAACACCTTGACTTTCAGGATGGTACGGAGAAGAAGTCACATGTTTAATTTTTAATTCAGGCATCTTCTCCCTAAATAATTTACTCAGAAAATTAGACCCACAATCGGACTGAATTACTTTGGGCATTCCGAACCTGGTGAAAAATTCAATTAATACTTCAACAATTTTAACAGTTTTTACATTTCGTAGTGGTATTGCCTCAGGATATCGAGACATCCTATCCATAATTGTTAAAATATACTGATTGCCACTACGAGTTTTCGGCAGAGGACCAACCACGTCAATAATTACCTCCCTGAAAGGTTCAGAAACAACAGGAATAGGATGTAATGGTGCCTTTGGAATTGGTTGATTAGGCTTCCCGACCTTTTGACATGCATCACAACTATTTCCAAAATTTTTAACATCAGCTTTCATCTTAGGCCAAAAATAACTTTCACACAATTTACGAGTGGTTTTAAAAACACCAAAATGACCAGCCAAACCATTTTCATGAGCCAATGTCATTAACTCCTTTCGATAAACAAAAGGAACCATAATCTGTTTAACAATTTCACAACCTGTGTTAATGGCATCAAAAGGTCTACTTATTCTATACAAAATATTATTAATTATCTTAAATCGAGGGACAGTCAAATCAGTAATTTCGCCAGACTCAACTGACAGGTCTTTAAAATCTGCTTTCTGAGCTGTAACAAGTTCCTTAGTAGTCCAATTAAGTTTATTATCCAACACACCACTATCTACAACTAAGCTATCACTGCGATCTAAACTACTCAAATCAACATCAACTACCGACTCTGCAGAGTCAACACTACTAGCCTTCGATCGAGTGACTACAGATATTTCATTACTGGAATTTAACACAATAGGGAAAGTTTTATTTATTAGGGCGACATCATTCCCTAACACCAAATCCACATCGTTAATAGGAAATTTATCAATAATGGCCAGTTTTAAATAACCTGAAAAAGACGGGCATGATAAATAAAAACTCTCAACCGGGTAAGACCTGACTGTATCTGGAAAACCACTTAACAAAACATATTCCTTATTTGAACATTCCAATTCAATAGGTAAAGATTCTCTGAGAATTAAAGACTGAGCAGCCCCAGTGTCACGCAAAATTTTAACCTTTCTTTGCTCAGTCGAATTCCCAGAGCGAACAAAACCATTACACAAAAATTTCTGAAAAGGAGCCAGTGACTTATTGCCTAGTCATTGATTATTAGAGTTCTCAGCCACTGACTCGTTCTCATTCCTACGAATGGCCATTACCGGACGTCTTTCGGTCCTTTGTAACCTTTTAAATGCATAACACCTGCTCTTGACGTGTCCCTTCTTATGACAGAAGTAACAAGTCATAGTTCTCAACTTCTCTGGGTTATCTGTGGTCTGCCTATTATAGCCGTTAACAGGAGTAGTGCGAGAACCATAATTGTCATTAGGCCTGTTATACCTGTTCTGGTTACTACTCCTGTTAAATCTCACCCAACCAGATTTCTCATTTCTGGGTACCTCCCCTATCACATTTTTATGAGAGAGGAGGTACTCATCACTTGCAATAGCCACCTCTGCAAAGTTTCTAATTTTAACTCTTCGAGGTGTACCTTCACCTCATTAGTCACGGACCTTTTAAACTCTTCAACCAAAATTAATTCTTTTAATTTCTCAAAGTCCATCACCTCCTTAGACTTTAACCAGTCGCCAGCAAACTGCTCTTTAGCCCTGGCGAACTCTACAAAAGTCTGCCCTCTTTCCTTCTGTAAATTACGGAAGCGTTGTTGGTAAGCTTCCGGTACCAACTCGTAAGCCTTCAAAACTATTGCCTTCACAGAATCATAATCTGAGGACAGATCTTCGTCCAAGGTAACGTAAACTTTCTGGGCCTTACCTAACAACTTACTCTGAATAAGAGTGGTCCAATACTCCCTTGGCCACTCCAACCTTGAGGCTATCCTCTCAAAAGAAACAAAAAACTCTGCCACGTTGACTTCCTGAAAATTTGGGACTAACTTAAGAGCTTCAGTTAGATTAATACAAGGCATTGCAGACACATTATGTTGGGAAGAAGAAGAACCCCTATTACTCAATGCTTGCATAGCAAGTTCGTGCTGTCTCTCTCTCTCTCTCTCTCTCTCTCTCTCTCTCTCTCTCTCTCCTCAGCCTTCAACCTTTGGAGATCTATTTCCATTCTTTTCAACTGAATCTGCCTATCTAAAATTTCTACTGACACCGCTTCCTCCACCTGCCTAGTCTCTGGTTTACCTTCTGCCTTCATCACCTTAACCTTTTCATAAACATTAAGAAGCAACAAGCCCTTCCTAACAGACCCAGGATTTTCAATTTCAAAAAATTCTGCTACACTCTCTAAATCAGGCTTATTCAAGTCTGCCAACCTGTCCTGCCACCCCTCTCCACTCAAGAGCTCCGGGATATTCAAATCAGCCATAGTAAATTAATTGCACACAAGTAAATATATAAATGTATCTCACAAAATATACCCAAAAACAAACCAATACACTGTACACCAATAACCACACAAATATCCTACCACGGTCAAGAAAAAAAAATTATAAACACCGATCAACACAAAAATATAGGAGAGAAGGTATTACTATGCTGCAAACACACCAAGAATCCACTCTATACACTCAAGTGACTACAGGATCCGACAAATCCTGGCAAAAGGTCGCCAAATGTTATGGGCCCATGCCCATCAAACATACACAAGTCTCTTAAAACACAAATAAAGTCACAGACGACCAAGTCCACAATAGGTGGAATGGCCGCAACAGTGTGTACAGAGATGGAATCAAGGAGGATAAAGTAAAACCGAAAATAAAACCTTAATATTTATTACAAACTTTTTAGAAAGAAATGACCACTGAGCCTCTTACAAAATACATTAAATAAACACCAAAAATCAACCACACACTGAAAACATCGAATAACAAACACACTTACACCAAATTAAGACAGACTATGCAATTACACTTTAAAGAGAGGGCCCTGAAAGTAATAGAATGTCGAAAAGTCAGAACAACCTAATTTATTACACACTAAATCACCAACGAAAAATAAATTGCTTCCCTTAAGTGAGCTTCAAACAGTGGTAGTGGCAAACACAGCCTTCAAATCACGGGTCGAGGGGAATAATATATATTCTTAAGACCTTACCAAACGTAAGAGAGGTCCCCTTGGCAAAAATCACTGGACCAAGGGCGTAGACTGACGTAAGATCACTTTAACGTCGCAAGACGATCAACGGACACGGCCGTCCGACAGGTAATCACACCTTACCAGTTGGCAGAGAGGTCCCCTTGGCAGAATGACTGGGCCAAGGGAGTAGACTGAAGAATAAATCAATCTTCCAAAGGAGGACGGCTGCAGCAACTCAAGAGAGGCAGGTATCGTAAATCCCGGGTAAATTCCAGATTAAGTCCAACCCTCACAATATTAATGGTCCAGAAAACGACTCTCTCAGTCCTCGAGAGACAGCGCCGAATACAGCTCCGGATGAGAAGCCAAAACCACACGTGAAAAATAAAACAAGCTCAATGTAATTCAATGTAATTAAAACTATACAACAAGTCAGAAATGTCGGGAAGGAGGAAACAGGGTCATTACGTTCCAAAAGAATAATTACTGCCAAAGTGGCTTATTCAAAACAAATTAATTTATGTTAAATTTAACACATACTGACATTATTTATTTATATTTACTTTTGTAAATTAGTATCACGAAATCGGTGTGTAAATTAGACACAGCCTTGGAAACCTGAATTTGTAAACTCAACACAGCAAATTAAGACTTCATTTGATTCAGTATATTAGAATCACGAAATGGTTTAGTATAAAGCAGAAAATTAATAAGTAAGGTTTTTTTTTTTTTGTAAGACGCACTACACTAGATACATGAATTATGTCAGCTTCGATCTGTTTGTATGAAATAAATTCAGTTTGTGTCGTTTTAGTGTTTACTTAAGGTCTCTGTATTTACTTGTCCTCCGCAAAGAAGAAATGAAAGAAGACAGAATAATATCCCTTACATAATAAGGCCATAACAAGGGTCACCATGATGACGTCACAACAACCTAATATAATATCGTTGGAAGTATTAGTACGACATTCAAATGAGAGGAGGAGTGGACATTTCTAAATCACCTTTTGGGAGAAGAGAAGAGAAAATCTGTTGAGCGGGAAATCTATTTTTAATTATATTTTTATATATTTATCGAGGTTAGCAAAATAATGTTAAAATGATAAACATTGCTCTCATTGTTTTTTTTTCAGATTTATTTGGAAAAAGCATCACACATCACGAAGGCCAAAGGAACATCAGAATTGGTACGAATGTATGAGGAGGATTTATGAATACATCAGCTAATATATCAATACAGCATCTAATAGACCAGAACTAGTAAGTGCCTCCTTTATTGCAACATATCTACCAATATCTACAATCTAACACTTCGTTTTTATTCCATTCATAACCATATTGGGGTGTAGGCGTCTCTCTCTCTCTCTCTCTCTCTCTCTCTCTCTCTCTCTCTCTCTCTCTCTCTCTCTCTCTCTCTCTCTCTGTATACCTGTGTTAGCATCTACATTTCTCTCTCTCTCTTTCCCTCTCTCTCTCTCTCTGTATACCTGTGTTAGCATCTACATTCTCTCTCTCTCTCTCTCTCTCTCTCTCTCTCTCTCTCTCTCTCTCTCTCTCTCTCTCTCTCTCTCTCTCTGTCGCCCCAATAGTGTTTTGAGATTTGGACCAAAAGATCCCAGAATCAGCAAGCTAATCTGATTAGGCTTTGTTCCACACACAATATTTTCATCATAATACTGTATGGATATTGTACCACACCATATAAAAATTGTACCATTGTTCATAAGTAGTATACCGTTCATATATTATAAATGAAATACTTTTGAGGTGTGTACTGCACCATGACTTTGCAATAATCAGATGAAGGCCTTTTTCACTGCTAAAACTGCAACACCAATATCACCTCTCAGTCTTTTGGAAGGCTGTTAGTCATATTTTGTCAGTTCAAAAAAGGCTGTGTCATATTATTTCCTATACTCAAAAAGGCATGTCTGATATTACATTTTTATATATAAAGAAAAAGGCCTGTATGTTATGTTTACTGTACTGAAAAAGGCCTCTCTCTTGAATTATACTGTATATTCAAAAAGGCTTGTCTCCTATTATATTCTTTTCTGTACTTAAAAAGGTCTGTCTTGTCGTATTTTCTATATTCGAAAAGGCCTGTCTGTCATCATATTTTCAGGCCTCCTAATGCTCCTACTTTCTCAGACCCCTCCTACTTAGTCCTACTTTTCCTACTTTTTTGAGGAAACTCCTAAAAAGTTTGAAAGGATGAAAAAAACCAATGTTCATAATTGAATAGAATAAGAATATTCACAAAGTGTGTTGAATGAGTGCGGCAACGTCTTTGGTTATTGGTTTGCTGATTAACCACATTATTAGCGATGATGCTTCCGGTTTACTATATGTATAGGCTGCCATCTAATGTTATATAAATGTCTGTGTAAACAATCACCAAAGCAAGTACTGTTTAGAGTTGAAAGACATCTGGCCCCCTGACCAAAACGATCTTTCATTTCGTTGGGAGACTGTATTGTTAACTTCACTTTGCTTCAAGGCTGAAGCAAAGTGAACTGAACATTTTCAGACATGATGCTCGCAAGTTCATGACAATAGTGGTTAAGTACCTGGTTGACAGGTTACCACTGGATAGCAACCTGCTTCACCATTTGCAGTGCCTGCATCCATTGGTGAGAAGAGAGAAATCATCTGAAAAGTCTATCAGAGAAGTGGCCTGTGAAATGGCCAGAATTGTGCCCTTGTCAGAGCATGACAACCTTATACAAGAGTGGCAGTGGTACGCAAATGAAGTAGTTAGTTACAAAGGAGTCATATAGATGAGGAGTATGACAGCACAAATGAACACTGCTTCAGATGGAAGCGAGTTGATTTCCAATGGGAAACTATTCTAAGCAATGTCACCGGTCAGGAATCCCCAAATATCCAACTCTTGGAAAACTTGTCAAGGCAGCATTGACATTGAGCATGGACAGGCTTACGTGGAGGGGGTTAAAAGAGAGCTAAAGAAGGAAAACAGAGGAAAAACAAAAAGAAGAAAAGGTGCTAAAATTCAAGAGGAAAGAAGAGGAGGAGGAGGCAGACCTACGAAAAAAAAAATTACAGCAAGATGGGATTGAAGCATCAAGAAAACTTGTGAATGGAGAAGCCAATCAGAGATTGAAGAAAGCTTGCACAGTCAAGAGAATCGATCCTGCAGAAGCAGCTGCTGCTGCTCAGGCTCTTTTAGAATCAGGGAGTGCAAAGCTGGAGAAACCATCTGCTGGACTGAAGAAGATTTCAGATGAAATTGCTTCTCTAGACAAGAAGTAGAAGAAAAAAATCTTGAGTGATAGTGCATCTCAGTGAATGACAAATTATTGCAGTATAATTTACTTTGAGATGTTAGTGCATAGTGAAGCTCATTATATGTAGGCTCTATTTTTGCAACTATTGATATTTAATCTGACTGATTATACCTTCTTGTTTGCATAATACTTAAGTATTATTGAATGCTGGTCAAAGGCTTATTTCTCTGAAATTCTGAAGTGGATGATGTTGCGTCACTGAATCAAGGAAATGAATAAAAAAGGGTGAGACGAAATGCAAGACCCAGTAAATTTTTCTCATAAATTAGCTGTAAAATAGAACAAGCTAGAAAAATGGAGCCTCTTGTTACTAGGTAGGTCAGGGGTGGGCCTTCCCCCTTTCAGAAAAAATTCTTCAATATAATGCTTACTTGTACTGATTGATTATGCTTTGATAATGAATTTTAAACGTTGCTGCATGTATACATTCAAATGCTTAAAATGTCGCATTGGAAATAGTCAGACTCCTTTTTTCAGGGGCTGCTAGGAGGCTGTATTTTATATATTCTAAAAGGTCCTTTTGTTTTGATTTTTTCTATATAAAAAAGGCTTGTTATATATTCTATATTCATAAAGGCCTCTCTAGTATTTTCTGTATTCAGAAAAAGGCCTTTTAAAAACGCAAAATATAAACAACAATTTTGGAATGCTTTTACTAAGGACCATTACAATGTCGTCTTTCATGTTCTATATGAAAAAAAAAGACCTTTGTCTTTTTTTTATAAAAAGGCCTGTCATAATTTTGGTCATAAAGGCTTTAAATGTTAAAGATAAAAAACAGTAACTGTGGAATACTTTACACAATTTTCGGATGCTTTTATTGAGAAAGCTTAGTGTCTTTTGTTTCTATACTTATAGTGTTTCTCAGTAAAAGTATAGAAACATAGTGTTTCTCAGTAAGTTTCTATACTTTTACTGAGAAACAAAGTACTTTGTTTATACACTTTTGCTGAGAAACATTACTCTGTCTTGTTGTTTGTCTAACAATTACTTTCTGTTTTTCAGGTCAGAACAGAAGCTCAAGATGTCAAAGCAAGCGGATCAGATATGGCAATGATGCCTCAAGAACTCTCTTCTCAATCAGGCCTGGGCAGGAAGTGATGCCCTCTCCACCTACCAGAGTACCATTTCTCATACAAGTTTCCACGTCATTCCGCTTGCCTGCACTTCCTCCTCTCTACTTTTAGGACATTTGGACTGTGTCCTAAGCCTGGCTTGCCTTGCTGCTACTGAAGCTTCAAATTATAATTAACAGATATCATCCAGGGATAACTTCTTGGATGCAGCCAGGATGTAAATTAGCCCAGGTAAATAATTATACTAGTTTACAATTATACTAGTACTTTCATTGTAATTTTGGTCTCTAAAGTTAATACATTAATACATACGTGTTTGGTTGAAGTTAATACATACGTGTTTGGTCTGTAAATATACATACATGTTTGGTACGTGTTTGGTCTGTAAATATACATACATGTTTGGTCTGTAAAATTAATATGTGATTTTACGTGATTTTTATTAATTTTAAACTAATTCAACAAATAGCTGCTGCTAATTTCATTACAATTGCTTTAATTGCATTTTTTATTTTGCTTTCTTGTACTGCATTTTGAAAATTAATTTTCCTCTGCATTTTGAAAATTATTTTTCCTCTTCTTTCAGTTTCTCGTTGCCGGAGAAGTGGCAGAGGAGATGAAGGCACTGGTAAAGCCTAACAAATATGGCTGTCCACCAAGGCGGTGGACAGCATAATAATAATAACACCAGCGCTGTGTTGTATAACAAGAAGGCTGGTAACAGCTACTGTGATTCTTCAGTGTCAGTTTAAAAGTGATTCCAGGCCCTTTTTACCTAGTTCCCTACAGGAACTACAAGCTTCAGGATATATAGACACATTATACAAGCTATATTGTAATATAACAAGGGTCTTGTACATATTACAGACTGCTCAGCAGTAAGGAACTAGGGTTTATACCTAAGATTACAAGTTACTGTATATATGGATTTATTGCTAAGAAATATTATTCTATGCAAGTAGTTGTTACTGTATATATGGATTTATTGCTAAGAAATATTATTCTATGCAAGTAGTTGTTATTTACTTGTAAAATTCATGTGGTTACATAAACTTGTAGGTGCAATCTCTATAACAGCATGCAGAGTGCAGACATGTACATAGTTGTGCTGTGTAGACTTTGGTTCAGGTGTATATATACTGCTGTGTATCAATTTTTCCGTGGTTGTGCTGTGTAGACACCTTGGTTCATTCGTAAATACTGCAGCATGCAGCAGTCAAAACCTGTAGAGAGAAATTGGGATTAAAAAATGGAAGTTCAAGATGTATTGCCTTAATGAAATGCTAAATAAAGATACTGGTAAGCTACTGTTTAACTGTCCTGTGACAAAACAAACATTATTCACCACCTGTCTGTGCACCAGTTGCATGAACACACCATTCTCACAGTGCACTGAAAATGCACACTTTCATAAAGGCCTGAAGGCCACCTCTCCTCTCCTTCACAATATGGCAAAACTGCCTACTTCCTCTATGCCTTTTAAGCTGCTTCAACAGGTAACAGCACTGCATTGACCACCCTGGTAGGTAGGCAGAATGACCCGGCGTTGTTTAGTTTCCCAGAGTTGGTTGAAGAAATCATCTTGGCAACCTGTTTCGACACCTCTGGGGTCCTTCCTTTCTCAATGGTGGGGCCTCATCAATCTCGCTGGTGGTGTTGTGTGTTACTGTATTCTGAAATCAAAAAATGTGTATCAGGTCTTGTATACAACATGCAGTGAAGTACAGATATACAGTAATTGGTTTCCCACTACTGTACTGAAAGCAATTTTTAATCTTGGAGTCATCTACTGAATCATTCTCATCAATTCTACAAGAAGCAGAACAAAATCTAAATCCCTCACTCCAAGAACTATATGAAAACTGATATTTGAAATCCTTCAAAATTTCATAGCTTATTTGACCACTCATGTTGAGCTGTTGCAGAGCGTCCATGATCTTTTAACTATATGAACTCTATTTGCTGCTTTGTGCATTGCTTTCAAAAAAATCTAAAAGCATATCTAGTTAGTTCTAGAACTCTCAACTGTTTAAAATCCTGCCAAACAAGTCTAAACTCACTAGAATTCTCAGCTGTTTAAAATCCTGCCAAACAAGTCTAAACTCACCAGTCATCAGTTGAATAGCTGTATTGGTGTAGAATATTATGCAGCTTTCAAGAACTTCTTCCAACAATTATTTCAAGAACGTCTTCCAACAATTATTCAACAATATTTAATAATAAAGTTAATTATTCTTGAAAGTATTCTAGGTTTCACAGCTCCCGAAATCGGCCTCTTGAACCTTTCAATACCCTTCACGTGCTGACCTGCTGAAAGATATTTTGATTAGTAACTGGTAACTATATTTCAACCCTAAGCCAGTTCTGAGCAATGGAATTCTTAATTAACACTCTTGGGTTCACTTGGAGCGTTGGATAAAATTGTGCATTTGTATAATCATCACTAACCACCATTTAGTTCTTTCAAAAGTTTCTTCTTAATGAATATAAATGAAAATATTCCCTTCATACTTATTTAGCTGGTCACAGGTATTCTGTAGCATACAGTTCTGTACAGTTGAAAGCAAAATCCTTTCTTGCACAACTAGTATTTGTATACACCTATTACTAGTGTTACAGCCTACTTTCAGTCTTATTGCTTGGTACTTTCCATCACCTGTCTATCATATTTGTATAGTCACCTTTCTATCATATTTTAACACATTCTAAGACTATAACTATAGACTTTACAGTCAAGGAAACTAATGGTTATAGGCCAGTGACTTCTTGTTTATACATATATGTTTATATAGGCCAATTTCACTTGATGTTTATAAATAAGTTGTGGACCAATTTCACTTATTTATAAATAGGTTATAGGCCAATTTCGCTTGAAGCCTACACAGTTTATCTTGCTATAACCTAACTTAAATTAGGACAAACAAGATTGATCAGATTTTTCTTTCCCAAAACACCCACAATCTCTGACTAATACATCGTTTCCTACTTAGTCAAACCTCAAAGGATCTACGATCCAGTCCTAGCTTGGTTCAGGAAGGATTCACCACGCCCTGGATCCTTAACAATACATCCTAGGTCCTTTCTCATAGCAAAATCTATCCTAAGCTGGATAAGGTGTTTTGCCTTCAAGTCACATCTGGGTCATTCATCCTAGGCTGAGCTGACCTTACCTTGGGATATTGCATACTAATACTTAGCAAAATTTTGCCTTGCCTTAAACCAGGTTGAAGATTGATAGCCCTCCAGGGCTCATCTTGCATCTTTGAAAGATTCGAGTTAAGATGAGTTAGGTTAAGAAGATTCGGCAGTTCTGATGAATAGTGATAAGGTTGGTCCTAACTGAGGATTTTGAATGAAGATTCACTCTGCTCTATTCCCAAAACTTGCTGTGTGTGTTCCATACAGTCACTTCTACACTGACAATCCATATTCCAGCTGAAGTATCAGGATTCAGAATCCTCAGATTGGAGAATAATCCCGAAAAAATGGTTCAACTTTGAATATCTGATTTCCTAATTGGTAAAAGATAACGGTTTACCAGTGACAAACTTGATGTGATCAATTAGTGTAGATGAAGCTACAGTTCTCAAGGTATATCAGCAGGTGCTCAAAATAAGCCAAGTTTACTGTAGGAAGCTACAGATATAATCTCAGAATGGTTGAAATTATTTCGATTTTTAGACTGCTACAACCCCAAAATCTAGTTGACAATATTTTGCTTTTTATTAGACGGTCTCATTTATGTTGACGACATTCCCTTGTCATAAAATTATGTCATTATATACTAATACAATCAGTTTAATTTCTCTGACAAAACATTTTGACAAAGGTTTTATATATCAGATTCTCATTGACCACAGTAATATGGGGGTACAGCTACAGCAGAGATATTTTTTAAGTAGTAGTTTGATAAGAGAGAGAAAGAGAGAGCGCGCTTCCATTAACTTAAAAGGCCCTTGAAGAATAAGCAAATAGTCCATATAATTCGTGTACTATTTTGTTTATAGTACTACAATGGCCACAGCATAAACGGAGCAACCGAGAGCTCCAACCAACGAAGGTGGCAGCAGCACAACCATCGAGAGGGGTCACCCCAAGCGAGAGTTAACAGGACCAAAGCAGAGCAACTACTCGCGAAGTACAAAGTCAAATGCTCCGGTCAAGAATCACTTAAAATTCCAAGGGCTGCTGTAAGAGCTCTTTGGAGTGTGAGAAGCACTGCAAAAGAGAGCCTAGTAAACAATAAATATATCATCCCAAATCTCGAAAAAAGATCTTCCGTGCTAAACAAAGACCGTCAATTGTATAGAGTTGCGTAGACCAAGCATCGGTCTATGCAAACAAAAGAGGGGGTTCCAGTAAAGGCTGCTAACGCCTCTGCCGTATAAAAAACACCAGGAAGAGTGACTTTGATTCGCAAGAGAGCACAACAGTCTGGTGAAAGAAGCTGTGGGTTAAACTGCAGGCTTGACCAGCTTGAAACCAGAGGAGGAGAGAGATCGCAGAGTTATTCAGTATAATTCAACTTGATATATAGAACGATTTAATATGTGCTGGAAAATTATATGTAAAAGGCTACCTTTCAAAAGTTCCACTGCAGCCTTAGCAGTAGCAAACAGTTGGAGCGAAAGCAAACAGCTCAACGGACGTACAAACAAAGCGACTGACAGACAGACAGACAGAAAAACTAGACCCAACCTTCGTCGGTGTGGGACTAAGTTAACCCTACAAGATGTCAAGTCACTGGACTTCAAGACCCCCGAGGAAAACGATCTTACATTCCAAAATTCAGTCAATCACAAATTGATATAAAAGCTTCAGCCAGACTAATGATTCATTCCTGCAGAGTGGATGAAGGAGAATCTCCATGCAATGTCAATGAACGCCCAACATAAATACATGACGATCAAACAACGGGACATGACCAAGCACTGAAAATGGTCAAAAACTGAAAAAAACTTATCCAAAAGAATTGTTCCCACAACTTGTGATGTTTATATAGGGCTGTTGACAGTTTCACGCTAATCAATAACAGGACAAGTTGCCTAGGAGAGCTGTTAATCAGCTCAGTGGTCTGGTAAAACTAAGGTGTACTTAGCTTTATTACGATGTACACAAATGTTCACTTTATTACACGATCTGTACATAATACTTATAAATCAGCATGCCTGAGAGAGAGAGAGACAGAGAGAGAGCTTTTACAAGCGAAATGCCGAAATCTTTCCCAAGATCAGAGTGCAGATATCCCAAATCTCTCCTCAACCGGGCGTGGCCTCTGTACGAACCATAACCGTCAATATTACGATGATTGTTCCATCTGTCCAAGTGGAAGGCCCCTGACCAGTAAGAAATCTTACACTGAAGGTTATGACTAGATTCCCCCAACCATCTATAATGTTTGGTCATTACTGGAAAACCAGCCGCAACAGACCTTAGAGACTGGTATGAGAGGCAACGGCTCAACAATGCGAATTTTGAGGACTCAAAAAAGGAACTGGGTTCATGAAAATGGACAAGGAACACTCGAGAAGAAGTTATGTTAAAACGTGACCGAGAATATACCTTTGAAAAATCCTTTAACTTTATCAAATCCCGATGTGCGTAGAGCGTCCGGATAATCAATTTGCTAATGCCACACACTCTATCCAGAGAGGTGAGGAATTTTAATAGAGAGCAGGAAAAAAGTTGACATACCCTGACTGAAGAAGGCGGAGGGTGGCCGATGAGCGTAGCAAGCAGGGATGTAACGTGTCTGCACTGTACATGACCAAGCGTCAATGAAACTTGCAACAGACCTCAGCAGTCTGGGGTGAGAGAGACACTTGAGACCCTAAGAAACTTATGAAAAGTAGATCACCAAGACCTAATACTGAAGTAGTTAACGTCTAGTTGTCATTTACAAGAAATCTACCACAAATACAATTAAAATTCTTGAAAAATCCTTTCTGCCAACATCAAATCAGAAGCTAAGAATCAGCCAATGCTTATGTTTGGCTTCCCACAATGACTGCCAGATAACAAGGCGTTATCTTGGAGAGCATAAGGAACGAAAAATGAGTGTTTAGAAGTGTGCAACAGCCTTTAGAGGTCTGGTGTGAGTGGCAACGGATATGGGAATTCAGCTCGATCAGCCAGAATGGTGAGCGATTGGCAGGGCAGAAGCGGGGGAATGGACAGTCAGGTGTCGTACACTACCATGAGCTGCGGACTCACTATCAATGTCAGGCTTACTTAACCCAATACTCAACACACACACACACACACACACACACACACACACACAGAGAGAGAGAGAGAGAGAGGGAGAGAGAGAGAGAGAGACGTTCATAACCATGCTCAACGTCAAAACTGAGCAATCACAATATCCAGATGTAAAGGGAAGGGACCCACCAACCGTCTGACCAGAATTCATAGTAGAATGTCTTCAATAAGCGCAAAAAAGTCTCAGGATTAGATATTGCAAGGATTCAACAAAATATCCTTTCCGTACGCAATCCTATGGACGAGCAACCGGGCCTAATAATTCAGCAAGAATGTAACCGGATGCAGAGGCCACCGGATGAATGCATAGCAACCAGTAAATATAAAAGGCCATAAACTACCTTAAAACACCAGAAAAACTACTCTTTAGTCCTAGAACAATTCATCATAAGCAATTCTAGATTCTCTGAACAGTCATGTCAAATGCTGGAATGGTGTTAAGGTGCTACAAGTTCATAAGAAATGCTGCTGCAAGTTATCAGATTTACAACAACCCTTTGCACTGGTGCGGGAGGCAGTCAATGTGTCACTGGGGCAGGAAAACTAACAATCAGTGAGCCAAGGACACAATTCTGCAGTACGAGAGAGAGAGAGAGAGAGAGAGAGAGAGAGAGAGAGAGAGAGAGAGAGAGAGAGAGAGAGAGAGAGAGAAGCTTTGAAGAAGTTTAAATAAGGAGCCATGAGAGCCGCATCCTGCCTCAAGATACAATGCCGTCAGGAGCTGTCCATTGGCATGATTAAGCTGACAATAAAACGCTTTGTTCAGCTTTTTCTTCTTCACAAAACATTTCTCGTAAGTTTTTATGTCCAAGAGGAAATAGATGAAGAAAAAAAAGGATACAATAAAAAAACATAGAAATCCCTCTTCTTTTCGTTACAATTGAAACTCGAAGGCTGCAAATACCCCGTAGATGACAATCTATTCAGTAGAAATTTAATTAGTATCAGGCAGATTTCAATTCCAGTTCTCGGTCTGATTTAGCTGCTGTGGCGATGTTTGCTATATATTTTTTCCAACATTTCCTGCGCCTACCCACTGCATAATTATCATCTGTGATAGCCTGATAACAAGCTTTCTACAGCACCATACTTAGGCCTATGTGCAAGCAGCAATGCAACTTTCCATAGCTTGTACAAGTACAAAAGTGAACGAAGACGAAATTCATGCTTCATCGCGGATATTCATGTTAGGCTACATCGCAGATGTGAAACTCTCACTTAGGCCTATAAGCTTAAGTTACTGATGTACTGGGGATTACATATTGAACTCTAACACTTCAAAAGCTTCATCTGTGTTACAGTGTCATAATTTAGCTGAGAGAGAGAGAGAGAGAGAGAGAGAGAGAGAGAGAGAGAGAGAGAGAGAGAGAGAGAGAAAGATAGAGAGAGAATTTCAATAGATTAAGGTTACATATTCGAGTACATAATATAGATTTAGCAGATGACAAACAATGAACAACAAGGGAGCAAAACCACGTGAATATCGGCCTAGATTCTCAATCTTGATCAACACGATATCATCCGAAAAATCCTTAAACTACAAACTATAATTTTAAACACGTCAACCCACCCACCAACAACACCTCTCTCTCTCTCTCTCTCTCTCTCTCTCTCTCTCTCTCCAGGCCCCCGTGGAAGTATGGTCATATTCAATCTCCATTTCCAAAAATGCTGGCATACTTTTTTTATCCGAAGCGCAAGAGCTCGCAGTTCGGGAACGTCATAAATTTCAGAAGAAATGTCTCTGAACTGAAACTCCAGCTCTTGACACCAACTTTCGGTAATCATCCAAAAGAAAGTAAGTTAAAACTTGAACCAAAAATAATTCCATTGAGTCGTCTCTGAAAAGAGCAATTGAAATCTGAACAGCATTATAAGGGAATTTATCACAAATGAGACAAATACAGACTGCACGCAAGCAACGGGACTGGATTACTGGGGTTGCAAGCACACTCCAGAGCAGACGTTTTGGAAAAATGATTGGGAAACCGATAAGAAATGATATGAAGGACACTGAGGCTGCTTTTGGCAAACTTCTTGCCTTGAGGGCATAGTCTCCCTTCTTTCCTTGACTGAATGATGGCTCCTCAAGCCAAGGCTGCACCATCCTAAAAAGGATACAATCCTATTTCAAAACTGAAGGGGAGAGTTTGAAAAAATAGTTTTTTATTAATAACTCTGGTTTTTTTTGCATGAATCAGTTTGAAATTTTGGGCATTGGTTAGTTTATGCATAGCGAAAAGGTCA
The DNA here is from genome assembly GCA_039081455.1 of Macrobrachium rosenbergii. Classification (NCBI taxonomy): domain Eukaryota; kingdom Metazoa; phylum Arthropoda; class Malacostraca; order Decapoda; family Palaemonidae; genus Macrobrachium; species Macrobrachium rosenbergii. The sequence continues at coordinate 3,201,358 of JANJGK010000022.1, forward strand.
GTATTCATATTTTCCTTCTCGCACCCCCATTCGCTGGTAACCCCCCCCCCCAAATTCTTTAAAATAAAAACTCAGCCATAACTATTGCAACCTAAGAGCTGAAATTTACGTGGTAGACAGGTATTATAGATTAGAATAAAGTAATAGAGCGCTTTTTTTCAACTTTTTTTTTACAAATATTTTTTTTATTTTTGTAAAATCCTGGATCGATATAGTGGAAAAATAAATCTCAAAAATATTTTTGGGACAAAATAAAAAAAAAATTCTCTATAGTTTTGTAGACAATTTATTTAGCTTTCATTTGCTTTTTGTTTAACTGAGATGAAGGTGAATTCGCTACGTGTGAGTTTCCATTTGAAGGTCGTTAACTTTAGTTTTGAGAAATCGGCCTCCAAAGTTTTATGATGACATTTTTTGCTTGTCTGTCCATTTATTTGCTTGTTGTCTCACACTTTGAGGTTTTTTTGACAATTTGATATGTTATATCATATTGGTGTTATCTGTGATTATTATTTTATGTATATTGAATTATATTTTATATATATTTAGGCTCCTGGTCCCCTCTTTCCTCTCTCTTGGGTGCCTCCCTCTTCATGACGTGTTTCTTCCTTTCTCTTACGGAACGTAGATGTTGTTTAAATTTTCTTGGGCTCGGCATGGTTTCTTCTGAACAAAGAAGTATTGCAAAGACAAAAGAAATACAAAAAATTGACTTGCAAAGTAATATAAGTGCGCTGAATGAAAAGTGTCTCAAAACACGGCCGAGGTTGGGCAGCTCGACGTTGTTCGTTGTCAAGAGCTGAGCTGCCACTGTTTCCCCAAGCCAAGTGGCAAGTGGGTACACTCCTTCACCCAACAGAGCCTCTACGCACTTGCGTAGGATATAGTTGCCATATACCGCATTTAGATATTCTTCTTTGATAGCTAAATTGAAATTACTGTCTATATACTGAAGTTATCATTACATTATACAAAAAATGTTATTTTCTCAGTGATAGTAGGGTTACGGTTTTGGCTTATAACTCCAAAACTATTGCGAATTTTTTAATAAAAAATTTTCTGAGAATATAGTCAAGAGGTGTAAGAGTCCATATGTGAAATATCAGGAAAAATTTGGATTCTTCAATTTTTTCGTCAAACGTTCCCCTCTAAAACTGCAATGAAAGCTCTTTCACTTCACCAAACACAAACCTTACAAAAATACTAAACAACAAACACAGCTTGATAACACGGAGCCACGCCCGTCAATAAATTGTAGAAATATTCGGTGTTTATTTCACCAAGTTAACCAGAGCACATAGACCTACACTGCTCTCTCTCTCTCTCTCTCTCTCTCTCTCTCTCTCTCTCTTGTGTGTGTTTGTGCGTTGGGCAAATGCGCTTATGGAAAACAAGCGACTACTCAGACAGACTACGAGAAGGCCAACAGTCTGGGGAGAGAGGGACTCGAGACCCGCAGGAACTTAGGAAACTAGAGCAATCACCCAGACCTAATACTCAAGTAGTTAACGTCTAGCTGACGGTGACAAGAAATCCCTGACGATCGGTGAATTCTTAGGTTTGGCGACCCACAGTGAATGGCAGATAATAAGGCGTTATCTTGGAAAGCATCAACAGCCCAAAATGAGTGCTTAGAAACATGTAACAACCTTTAGAGGTCTGGTGTGAGTGGTAACGGATATGACAATTCGGCTCGAGAGGAAAGACGGAGAGAGAGAGAGAGAGAGAGAGAGAGAGAGAGAGAGAGAGAGAGAGAGAGAGAGAGATGCATTCCTAAACACGCTCAACGTCAAGACTTAGCAACCACAATATGCAACACTGCCTGACCAGAATTTGTGAAAAGCCGAAGGTAGAAGCGAGTCACAGGATTATATATCGCCAGGACTAAAAAAACATCCTTTCCGCACGAAATCCAAAAGACGAGCAGCCAGATGTCCCTGACAAGACTAGGAACTCAAGACGCAAATGGGCACGAGATTCAGACCTTCGATTTTGAGGTAACAAAGACCCTGGTCATTTATTTTCAATGGTAGTTGAAGAAGAGATTTAGGGGGGAAAGTTCAGAGTTTGAAACGTCCCACAAAAGCGGCTGCTGAGGGGAAACACTGCAACTGTGGACCTCGCCAGTACTCATTGTGTGAGTGGATGACATTTTCAGTTTATAAACATTATTCGTGTTCTTACCAAATTGCCAATCTGTTCAACATGAGACAGACGAGAACCTTCCTTTGGCGAAATAGCATAGCAGCTATTGATAGGTTAGATAAGATCATAAAACTCGCGTCGATTTATTTAAACTAGATTCATAGTTAATTTCTGATGTATACGAGAGAGAGAGAGAGAGAGAGAGAGAGAGAGAGAGAATAGCCACGAGTTTATAAACAAACTGAAAGGGGGCAAATTCTGCTGTACATACTGCGTAAAGTCACAAAAGGCGGTGCGAATTTCTCTCTGCAAAACCCTAGACATAGAAACGTTCTGTTGGATCTTTCACGAAGCCCACAGAATGATAAATCTTTCAGGAATGATACTGAAAGCAAGATGATGCAAGTATGACTGAAAAATAGTGTGACTATTGCAGAAACTAAGGCTGTATAATACACAGCCTCCATGAGTGAATAGACCATTTGACCGAATTAACATACGAAAAGTACAATCAAAATGAAAACACTCACTATATATACTGGCCTGTACGTGGCGGGGTTGGTATTCACGCCAAGGAAACCCCACAAAATTCCTTAAAATTGTGATTCCAGTGACGGAATAGACATGGCCCAGTGGAAAATACCTGTGTGAAGACCGTCCATTCTCTAACAAGCTTGGGGAAATTGCAGAACTGATTTAATGGATCTGGTATTTACAAAGTAGCGCTGAAGAGCCCGAATGTGTGGCTGGGACAAGGTTTCTTGGTTATGATTCTCTCAAGTTATTGACAAAACCAGCTCAAACCAATCTCCATTAAAACAAGTTACAAATACTTAGTTGCAGAACATTTCAGTATAAATTCAAATGATCAAGAATAGAATCCATCATTATTGCAACTTACAATTCATACTTTTCAGAGTTCCCAACGAACGCCCAAAAGCCTCAAACGAAGAGCACCATTTTTCCTCTAAAGGTTCTCTCCAAAAATCTTATAACTGAACAAAAGGAGAAAGACGCCAGGGGCCACATAGCTTCCCTGAGACAAACTGTTGCACTGAACAAGTGTTTGACCAAAACGACTTATTTTTATGCCAAACTCTGTCGCCCGGGACTAATCTTTGGACAAACTGGAATCTGCCCTAAGTATGGAAGCTGTCTCTCAAATTTGATCAGTTTTGGTCCCGTACTTCTTGAGGTGGGTCTTGTAAAATGACCCAGTCTATTTCCACTCAACCATCTCCCACCCCCCCAACCCCCAAGAAAGTGGGCGTGGCCCCAAATGTATGAACTTAAATCACATTTACCCGAGAGTGCTTTGTACTAATTTTGAAGTGAACCCAGTGTTTCCGAAGATGTCCGTATTGTGAAAAGTCTACTTTCTACTTGCATATATACATACACACGTTTGATAAGTTAGCCTGATCTAAAAGCCCTTCAGAAACTGATGAAGCAGAACAGATACACACATACACACACACACACACAGGACACCACACGAGGACTGACATCAATGGATGCCTCCAAAAATCAAGGCAGACGAGGAAATCACATCAAAACTCCCGGAAAGGGTCGTCGTAGTCGAAGGAGGCGACCTCGACCAGACAGGATGTGAGGCGATAATTATATGACAAGGGAAGGAGGCATTAATGAAAGTCACAAGGTAAACAGCCATAAATTTGCCGACTCCAGAAGCCTTGGGAGACACAGTTGACGCCTGATACGAACTCAGTCTTCCATTTCTTTGTTAGCTTATCAAAAGGAATGGAGGTCACCTTGTCGAGGCCCTCAGCGGCAGCTAGAGGTCGAACCACGCCTTCTACTGACGTTGCTGCAATAACCACAGAGAGAGAGAGAGAGAGAGAGAGAGAGAGAGAGAGAGAGAGAGAGAGAGAGAGAGAGAGACGGGTGTAAAGTCACGAAGTAGCAATGTAAACAGCAGTAAAAAGGATTCATTTATCAGGTTCAAATTGGACGGGAAAACAGCTTTGCTGCTTCAGTAAGTGGTATTATTATTATAATTATTATTACTATTATTATTATTGTTATTGTTATTCAGAAGATGAATAACCCTATTTAAGAAGCTTCCAAAGAATATTAAGGTGTCCTTATGAAAGTAGTAACAGAAGGTTAACAGGAAACACAGAAAGGAGTGACCACTTATTAGGAAAGAAAAAATTAATAAATTAGATAAAAATATCAGTAAATTATTAAAATAGAAGGAGAATTGTATTAGGGTGGTAATGCATCGCATCTTCGCTTGAAATTTAGAAGTTCCAATTGCAGGACATCCTCAGTAGGGAGACTGTTCCACAGTCCAAAGGTGTGAGGAATAAAGGACCTCTGGAACTGGTTAGTTCGACAGCGAGACACATTTACACTAGCTTCATTTATGGAAATTTTCCTCTTCAGCTAAACGATAGGGGTGAATGGAGGTCAAGTAAAAGGTGAAAAAGTGTAGGTGCAGCTTATAGGGGCTGAAAGGACTGCAGACAACCTTTAGTAATGACTACAGTGCACCGCGTGAGGTGCACTGACGGCATTGTCATCCTACTGGGAAAAACTATGAAAGTCTTTAGAGAGACATTGTGCAGCAACGAAGTAGCTCACAAACCTACTCTAATACACACACACACACATTGCATTGTGAGCTCAAAGAAAATAGAGAGAGAGAGAGAGAGAGAGAGAGAGAGAGAGAGAGAGAGAGAGAGAGAGAGAGAGAGAGAGAGAGGGGGGGTTTAACTATCATCTAGGGTTCAAGAAGGGTCTTCGGCTTTACGTAAAGGAAAATACCGCATTTTTCAAAGATTGCCTATCAAAATCTTGCATTTGTAACTGCATATAAAAAAGTCAACCTTTCCTATAAACAAAGATCCAATTTCCAACAAACAAAAAGTTCCGTCTGCCTACATTTACAAACAGTTCAACTCTTAAAACTTGGGTAGACCTACAAAACTGAACTATGGTCTATGACTCAAATTTTATGAACAAATTCTTTCGAGATGTTTACCTATATCAAAAAAAATTTAATCTACCTTGATTTCCTAGAAGAAAACTTTCCAAACTTTGGCCCAGTTTGGAAAAACACCTCTGCTCTTCGATGGAAAGTGCTGATTAACCCCAATATCAAGTTGTTTCAGAAAACGTGAAAGAGAGCGCGCGCGTGCTCTCTCTCTCCGCCCCTTCACGGTACACAAGTAGAGCTCAGACTCGATTCCTAAATAAGAGGTGGGGGCCCGGGGCGGGGGTGGGGGTGGGGGAAGGAATTGTAATGGGCGGTTTCGAATCCTCTTCCCACTGAGGCCAAACCACTTTTGTGATGATGCCAAAAGTTCCTTGCGCCAAAGAAGAGACAACCCGTTTTAATAAAAAGGAAAGCAGTCCACGAAGAAAGTGCAAAGTTCGAAAAATGTACAAAATAAATTTTATTGAATATTATTCTTCTGCACAGAGAGAGAGAGAGAGAGAGAGAGAGAGAGAGAGAGAGAGAGAGAGAGAGAGAGAGAGAGAGAGAGAGAAATAAAAGAAGCAAAGTTCTGCGACCAGTATATCTAAAATTCTGGTTGGAAGTAGGCCTAGAATGCAAACCTAAGAACATTGCCTGCAGAGAAACAAACTACTACAGAAACTGATCACTGGAGGCCAACAACAAGAAGACTCTTCACCAAGCGCTGTAGGAATGAAGCTGTTCATTATCTTGTTCATCAACTTCACGCAATTCCTAACAAAGAAGCCAGTTCCCCCAGAGTGCTTCATCCACAGTTAGAAATGTGTTAGGATTCAGGCCTTCTGCCGTTTTGAAACAAACCATCTTTTAAATAAAATAGGCCACCAACGTAACTGAAGGAGTCCTCAGAGGGTATTTTCCAGTCAAAATCCTCCTCTTTCCAGATCACGCCAGTGAGGACCAGATCGAACTGACCACCAGCTCAGTCACGTGACCCGAGACAGGGGTCAAACAGTGCCCTGATAGAGGAAAGCTGGGAGAGAGACTTTAGCGAGAGTGACATCAAGCAGGGAACATCTCCCTCGCAGCTGGGATAGCTTTCCCCCGTTGTGGAGTGGGGCCCCCCTTTTCCTAGGAAGATAACATGCCCGGAATTCCATCCTCTCTAATTATGGGAGTAGATCTTAAGTCAAGAGATATGTCTGGATAGGGAAGGGGGATTTTGCCCGGTCAAATTTCTATCATTCTCTCGTCTTTCGATTTCAAGTTTTCCTTCCTTTTGATTTCTTTTACGATTGGCAATCAGTGATTAAATGTCCCTTTGCTGAATTCAGTAAGTGAATTTAATAAGTGAATTTAAGTGCCTCCTCTAGCCTTAGGCTTTGTTCATTTACTTGACAGGCCTGCATGTTATGCTGATAATCAACGAAGCTCTGTCGGCATTTTCAGGAGATGCTATTTCACGTGTGCTATCGATCTGCATTCGCATTCCTGTTACCAGTTCGCCAAGTCGCTACATTCAAGCTCCGTTGCGCAGCCACAGATAATTCTGCTGATTTTGGGATACCATTCCCTGAACCTCATTTAGAGCCGGATCTAATTTTCTCTTGTCATTTTAGCCATAATTAATTATGTTTTCCCCTGTTAAATCATCATTAATGAATTGCGAGTCCCCTTGTAAATTAATTGTGCTTAATTCTGACTTATTCTCTGTGTAAAAAAACCCTGGTGACCTTCTACCTCCTGTAGGATTTCAATACTATGATCATCGCCCCCCCCCCCCGCCCCCCGACTCTGCTTGTCACAAATGTCAAAGTTCCATCCAATTCGTTCTCAGTCATGCGGGACCTCACAGCTCTTTCCCCACTCAGGGTCTAACCACCGTGGGTTACAATGAGGCCTGACTGCCTCCAATGGAGCAAGTCAATTCTAAACAAGCAAATAGAAGGGAAAGGGAAAATGAAAACAGTTCATTTTACCAACTAAGCTCTCCAGGGAGAGCTGAGCACATGTTAACTTTACATGACGCCTTTTTTTAAATGGTAGAGCTCTACTATTCACCAATTCAAGACGAAGAACACCGAAAAAGACATCAAAACACGTAAAGCGTTTTACATAACCACTCTATCTGCACCAGATAGTATTATTATGATTATTCTGAGAACGCCTACCTCCATATGGGACAAATACAAGACGACTTTAGGGGAATAATTGCCCTAAAGTCACCATGTGAAACACAGGCCTAGATTCACCAAGGCTGCAACGAATGAAGAGGCCACAGGATGAATACATAGCAACAAATGCATGTGAAAGACCATAGAAATGTCAAGTTTAAAACATAAAACTTCCCAGACTTTATTCTCGTTTATTATTCAAGACTTCCTTTTTTTTAGTGCCTATTTCATTCGAGCCTAACACCAGCAGAAAACATTCCTTATATTTTATGAAACCTCGAGCCAGGAAAATCTGCCACTCAGTATAAGACAAGATCTTGCTTCAACTTAAAAAAAAAATGGAATAAAACCGCAATTATGACATATTGCAAACTTGTCGACTCTTAGAACAGCCAAAACCATTCAGTTCTCACGGAAGGAATTCTTGTTATGAGAGAGAGAGAAAGTTAACTCGATCAGAAAGAGCAACACCAGGTTAGGTCAGTACCAGAATAACGCCCAGTGGATGACGACTGCCCATGGCATTTATGTCCAATGATATTTATAATACAAAATTAAAATCTGTCTATCTTATGCAAACCAACGTTTTCCTAATTCAAAAATGCTACAAGCACCACTGAATGGGAGTTTTACTAAAACAAGGAAAACCGGTTCTTGTTGGTTGAAAGATGATCGCAATGACTGGTACCTGGAGAAATGACCTCACATGTATATGACATTTTTCTTCTTCCCAGAATGAGCCAAACCAAACTTCGACCCGCAAGAGAAATTCCACCAACATCGCTATTCAAAATGATTCCTGTCAATGCTGAGTAACAAAAGAAGCTTAATACCTATTCAGTAAGTTGGGAACTTCGAAGACAAAAGTATTATTTTCTCCTCAGAATATTAAGTGTACCAAGACAAAGTGTGGAACAAAGGATGGAGAAAGAGAAACCTTCAAAATAAATAAGGAAGCCAAGTGATTGACAGGTCCTTGAACAACTTACTCAATCTTTGGAAGCGCCTGTGCAACATGAGAGAGAGAGAGAGAGAGAGAGAGAGAGAGAGAGAGAGAGACGAGAGAGAGAGAGGAGAGAGAGAGAGAGAGAGAGCAGTATTAACATGCAGAACCCACTAAACTTTGAATTTCAAAACAAGGAACCATGAGAGGTGAATATGATTACACATTACTTGTCATCTGAATCTGTCGACTGCAGACATGAACACCTTTACAATTACAATAAGAAGTCAGTTTTAATCTTGAACCGTTGGTAGATCTGGCTGCTGTTATAAGGATTATATTTCCTTCGTTGCATCCCGAGCCTACCCACGGCATCATTAGTTTTTGCAGGATTAATAGAGAAGAGTATTAATCCTGAGTTTTTGGTGACATCTTGATAGATAGCGCACGCTTCCTAAAACACTACACTTAGGCCTATGTGGAAGCAGCACTTCAGCTTCTCACATCTTGTGTGAGAACAACAGCGAATGAGCTCCGATGTCAAGTAACTCATCTGGTGATTTCATCTCAGATGCCGAAAGAGAACCTTGTACTGCGCCACAGGTACTTCTGTGACGCCGTAAGCTGTGGGATATGGAATGGAATATAGAATTTAGGCCAAAGGCCAAGCGCTGGGACCTATGAGGTCATTCAGCGCTGAAAGTGAAACTGACAGGAAAAAGGTCCGAGAGGTGTAACAGGAGAAGGAAACCTTTTGCCGTTGCACTCTGAAACAATTGTCCAGGAGAGGGTGGAGAGTAAGGTGGAAGAAAGAGAATATGAACGGAGGTACAGTAAAAGGAACGAAAGGTGTTGCAGCTAGAGGCCGAAGGGATGCTGCAGAGAACAAGTAATGCCTACAGTGCACCTCATGGTGTGCATTGATGGCATTACCCCCCGCCCCCCGGGGGTTGTAAGCTGTGAAACGCACACTTGGCTCTACAATCAGTTTGGGTTCACACAAAAAACAAAAATCCTCTACTGTGTTGTTACAGCGTTCCAATTCCATTGAGAGAGAGAGAGAGAGAGAGAGAGAGAGGAGAGAGGTTTAACCTAAAATAATTCCATTCAGTCATCTGTGGAAGGGGCCACCTGAACTCTGAAAAGCAATTCGACTCTCCTGTAAGTATCAGGAAGTTCAAGCGCACCACTTTTGTTTAAAACTGCAAACTAAAATCAACACAATTATGCTGAAACTGTCGAGAGAGAGAGAGAGAGAGAGAGAGAGAGAGAGAGAGAGAGAGAGAGAGAGAGAGATTGTGTTACAACAATGCTCTGCGATATCACTATAGAATGAAGGTGGTAACTACAAGTCACACTACTATGTACCTTGAAGACTTGTGCATGTCCTCGCCTGGGACAGCATGCTGCCTCACAAACGACAACCCAGCCACCACCAGTCAAAAGTTGAAACCAAAATCACCATCATTTTTAATCTTGACAATCACTATCATTATTATGGCAGCCTAAAGAGACCTCTTGGTTATTTTCCAGGCTGAGGCTCCCGAGACCAGCCAAAAATATTTGGCCTACAGTGGAAAGTGACGACGACTGGAGAGGCTGTGGTCAGGAGGACAGTCCCCAGGCGCCATGACAACCTACAGAGAACTCGTGCAAACCACCCGGCAGAAAACCAAGACTGTGTCTGTGGCCGAGGAGGAGGAGGAGGAGGAGTCGCTGCTTTAAAGACCCCTCTGGTTCATGCTGACCCCCAACAGAAGGTCTTTCTCCCCAGAAGGTCTTTCCTATCTCTCACAGAATCCAACCATTTGATGCAAACAACGAGGCCAACCAACTGGTAATATTACCACAGAAATCTGCTCATTTTTAGTCATCTTGTGAACCAACAGACGAACAAACAAAAAACAAACAAAAAATACTCCTTGGCAAAAGTAATGAAGGCATCAAGTCACTCCCTGAATTACAAGATACTATTGCGGATGTCTTGTGTTCTTCCAATATGTGTCACCAAAAGTTATGTGGAGCGTGAGACAGGGACCCTCAATGTAACTGCATCGTTGTTCCTACAAAAAACTGAGAATGAGCCACCTAATTCTTACCCACGTGCCCCAGTGCAAAAGAGCAACAGCATTTCATACCTACTTGTCCCAAAGCAAGTGAGCAACATACTTCTTAATATGTAAATGAGGGGAAAAAAGGTCAAAAACAGCCGCAGGAAGACTCATTTCAGCCAAACTTCTTGTTGGACGATGGGATGGATACCGGAGAGCTGTGCAACCTCCACTGTGGGCATCAGCAATCTAAAATGAAAATAATTCAGATTGATAATGTGAGAAACATACACATCCAGATACAAACATAATACATATGAGACTGGTTTATTAGTAGAAAATGCAAAAGCTGATATTTCGGAAAATGATGGGAAAACAAATAAAAATGATGAGAGGGACACTTGATTATTTTGACAACCTTCCTGAGAGAGCAGTCATTTCCAGGGGTCTTGATGTAAGACGGAATGGAGGCCAGGTCTTCGGGCTAGGGTTCTTCTGCATCACACTACAAACAAAACAGTCCTTATTATAAGGAAATTAAATAAAAAAAATTATAACAACCCTCTCAGGAAACCCCCTAAATTACTAATCAGTAAATAAAAATACTATGTGCTTGGATTGAGAATTATATGTAAAAATCAAATAATAGATTTCCCGAGAGGAAAGGATATGAAAAGTATAATGCACACACACACATGTATATATATATATATATATATATATATATATATATATATATATATATATATATATATATATATATATATATATATATATATATATATATATATATATATATATATATATATATATATATATATATACATACGTGTGTGTGTGTGTGTGTGCATTATACTTTTCATATTCTTTCCTCTTGGGAAATCTATTATTTGATTTTACATATAATTCTCAATCCAAGCCCATAGTATTTTTATTTACTGTTTAGTATTTTAGGGGGTTTGCTGAGAGGGTTGTCAATTTTTTTTTATTTAATTTCCTTATAATAATAAGGACTGTTTTGTTTGTAGGGTGATGCAGAAGAGCCCCGCCTGAAGACCTGGCCTTGCATCAAGAGCCCTGGAAACTCTCAGGAAGGATCTCAAAATAATGACGATTGCCTTTTCTTTGTATTCCTAATTCTGTTTCTCGCCTTTTCATTTCGTCTTCATTATTTTCTGAAATGTCTATCTATCTATATATATATATATATATATATATATATATATATATATATATATATATATATATATATATATATATATATATATATATATACTCGTATATATATATATATATATATATATATATATATATATATATATATAATATATATGTATATATAAATATATATGCATATATATACATATATGTGGGGACTTATTTCAGGGGGCATAAACTAGTGTCGTTACTCTCAGTGAAGGCAAGGGGGTCCTTTCAATATAACACGACTGCATTTCGAGGAGCTTGACTCTGCGATGAAACAGCTCCCTCGGTGGCCACAGTCAGCGAGAACAACCCGGCAAATATTCGAAACAACAAAAGATGCCGGCTAAAACAGCTCCGGGTCTTTCATTGATAACTCAGCACTTTGTTTCCCAAGAAGTGGAAACCCTTCCCCCAACCCCCCAACAGAAGGGGAACGAGGTGTCGCACTCGGCCACTCTCTGATCTCTGGAAGTGAAAGAAAGGCGGCCAGAGGCAACATTCCATCGAGCGGAAAAGCAGCCCCTTCAGCACAAAGGCTCTTCCTCACTGTTGTCGTTCGATGATGTCTCTTTTCCCGAAAGTGCATGGCGTTGCATTTTAAACAGTGACGATGCTCCTTGTGTGAATAGTATTTATACTTTTTCTGTTCACTGCCAGACGGACTCAAAGAGAAGCCCCCACCCCCTTCCCTCCCGTCAATGTCACTGTCAATTTCAAGTAATTAGGAAAGAAAAAACGCGGTTTTACATTTCATTTTAGCTTTCGTATTTTTTTTTTTACCTAATTACTTAAAACAAATAGATACTGAGCTTTTAACAGCTCTCTCTCTCTCTCTCTCTCTCTCTCTCTCTCTCTCTCTCTCTCTCTCTCTCTCTCTCTCTCTCTCTCTCTCATGGAATAACATAGCCTGTTTTGCCCGTGAAAAATTTGCAGTTGGAACTGAAAACCTGATAGTGAAGATAAGGGATTATAGAATGAACTTATCAGGTTCCAATTGAAATTAAAATTACGAATAGAAAATTAAGTATGAACTAAAAGATGCTTCAAATATAAAAAAAGAAAAACGCGCGATAGAAATTGCCAGAAAACGTACACGCTGTCATGAGGTCTCTCTGTGCGTCCGTCCGTCCGTACGGCCTGTCTCTAGGGATTAAGAGGAGCACTGCTGTACCATGGTTAGTCTCAGCGCCTTCCTCCACAGTGACACACACACACACACACACCAATCTTCCTTCATTTGAAAGGCCTGAATGAAGAACAGCCTTTAAACAGAGGCGGAAGCTCCGTAAATTTCCTTTCCATTTCCACAGTATCGACTGTTATGTTCGATCATTATATCCCGCCGAAGAACATTTCATTCAAAACCTTTCTTCTGCCTCAAGACTGATTCATAAGCATCGTAGTATGCTGTATAGAAATCAAGTTATGTCAATTTCAACTTGCCACAATAGAATAAGGGCGCTATTCCTTGACATTGCGGCCAGAATTTTCAAAAGCAATCCAGATTTTTACGAGACCTTCAGCAGACGTTTTCTCCCCACCCCCCACCCCCTCAACCCACCGGATTCCTGGATACAGCCTTGGGGTGTGCTTGTTTCCATATGACCTATTTCCATTGCTGCCTTAAAAAGGTTGTCGTGCAATTGGAACTACTTCTTCAGAAGTTCAAGCGAAGATGCAATGCTTTACTACCCTAACACTACTCTCCTTGCATTTTAATACATTATCTATTTATTATTGTTTTTCTTTTTTTAATGAGTGAGATCTCTTGTTTCTGTATTTCCCTTTACCTCCTCTTACTTCTTCCTAATGAACACCTTCATATTCTTTGGAAGCTTTTGTTTCAAGTCAATGGCTCCTTTTGTGGGCTTGTTCCGTATGAAAAGGTTTCATCATCTGAATAATAATAATAATAATAATAATAATAATAATAATAATAATAATAATAATAATAATAATAATAATAATAACCTTGAAAACTACAAAAACCGAATCACATCATGACTCAACAGCATTCAGACTTCCACAAATTTTTTGGCCAGCAAAACATAAAACCCACGATGTTTTGTTTTGCTTAAGTATCCATCTTGGACTTGTGATACCACCTCGACTGTGAATGAATCTGCTCACTACAGAACTCTCTTGCAAATGAAAACTGGCGTCACTCTCACCCACTTCCCCATTATGGCTGTCTTTTCACTGCCTTTTCAGCGGACGGGCAGGAGGACTCCGCAAAGGAATGGGAATCCTGCCCTTCTTATTTCCCTTCCTGAACAAAGATCCTTTTAACACTTAGGGGCTGCTCCTACGGATAAGGTCCAGCGCTGCCACAAGGCCGTCTTCTCCACTGAGCAACGGCAACAACGAAGTAGTAGTGACCTTTATGAAGGAACCTCACAGACTCTTATCACAGAGTTCTTAAAGATTTTGACCTTTGAGAGACTGAAGCAGTTGGCGTCTCTAGAAATTGGTCATGAAACAAAGCGCTGAAATATCTCAGAAGTTTACGATGAGGGTAAAATGGTTCTTAAACTCTGCCTTATGCAATACGCCCTCTCCTGACCCCAAAATCTTTCTAAAACTGAGCTTCACAATAATGACCAACCATCATTACGCAAGGAGTTTTGAGGGGCACGAAGCATATTGACTGATGACAAGTTCAGTTTAAATAGAATGGCCCTTCCTCTATGCTGCCTGCCGTTCCTCTTCTCAGGCAAATTACAGCAGACATTGCGGGATGCCTGAATGCAACCGGTTATCATAAGGCGCCACAACCCCACAGAGTCTATAAAGCAAAATCGCCATTGCCTAAGGATTTTCTGCTTGCAAGACCTGATCAATTTAGCCTAACAAGTTATGAACTCCATTCACAACTATTTGATTCCATGCATACGGCACTAAAGCACAGCTCTTCAAGTTGAAGGTAGATCTAAGTAGTAGCTCCGCGGCAGCGATTTCCTTCTAACTTGACTTTTTCTACAGTTTGCTAACTACGGATTTATCTTCAGTTTTTGTCGCACGGATGTAATTAACCTGTAATTAACCCCTGAAGTCCATCCAGCAAGGGGTTTCCAAACGCGATCTTCACAAGCCAGAGCACGGCTACGTCTGTTTGGAACGGCTCATGTCCCGTCCGGCGAAGGGCCTGTACTAAACATGGCGAAGGGACAACCCAACCCCCTGACGCCAGTACCAAACACGGCGAAATGCATTTAACTCCCTCCTGTTGGCGAATGGCTCCCTCTCGTTTTTCCCCTCCAGAGGGCGCCTCCTCAACATAAACATGTCTGCTCCATTTCTGTGTTCTCCCCCACCGAAAACCCCGAATTCCCACAGTCCCCCTTTACTACTGAGTAGAGTTAGGGGGCAAATAACAGTTGGCCGACAACAAACACACTCACCGCCAGTATCAGAAGCCCTAAAAGTGTAGAAAAAAACAGTTTCCAATGCAAAAACAGGCGCGGAGCTAGTACTTAGAATTAACAAGTTGAAATTCAACATGACCGGCTATGCAACACTCATGACTGAATGCCAAACTTGACCCAGACTACTCTGGCACTCTCCTCCTCTGGCCTGGTCTCGGGATCCTCCTCAGCGCTGGCATTTATCTATAGCAAAAGCAGGTCGTTTAATATAAACCACAAGAAAGTCAGCGCCCTTCAGCGGGAATACACTGTCACATCCTCTCATAGTGGGATCAAATTCCTCGCCAGAGGCCTTTGGAGAGCAACACTGACAAGCCTCTCACGGAAATAGTGTACACACCTCTGACTAGAACGAATCACCACTTGCGTGTGGCCACAAAACTCCGCGTCTGACGTGCCTAGATTCGCGGAGTTCTCAACCACTACAGATTAATTAACTCACCTCAATCAACGCTCATTCATATCCTCGATCATTAGGAGTCTCGTTGTCACAAAGCCACAATGACGGAGGCCACAAACAAATGTGGCTCAACGGAGCCATTGCTACAGTCCGACTGAAAACCTTCCAGAATGCTTTTGGCCAATCACAAGAGTCCATGCAACTCCCTTCGAACTGAAGAGGCGAAAGCGACTCCTGATTGGCTGAGAGAGAGAGAGAGAGAGAGAGAGAGAGAGAGAGAGAGAGAGAGAGAGAGAGAGAGAGTGTCAAGTGTTCAGTATCTATTTTTCAATTAATTAGGAAAAACCCACGGTTTTACATTTTATTTTCCCTTTCCTGTTTTTACCTTATTACTTGAAAAAAAAATAGATAGTGAGCATTTAACAGCCCTCTCTCTCTCTCTCTCTCTCTCTCTCTCTCTCTCTCTCTCTCTCTCTCTCTCTCTCTCTCTCTCTCTCTCTGCATCTAATGATTTAAGATTTATTTCTATTGGCTATGACCTACACAGAAGCGAAGCATAATTGTAGCATCTTAGGATTCCTGAAAGGTAAGTCATCCCCCGCCCCACCCACCTTCACACCCCGCCTAATGCTCCCAGGAATTGTATCACTCAAACTTTCTTTCTGTTTTAGTCTCCTATATAAACCCTTAAGCACTTACGATGGGCATAAGGTAATAATGAGGACAGAGTGAGTGAGTGAGTGAGTGTGAGTGAGTGAGTGCGTGCGTGCGCAATCACGTGGTAGACAAAACTACTTTAGTCGTTCAGTGTACCTTCAGGTCTTGCAGCTCCTGTGTGCGCATTTGAACCAGATTTGATACAATAATAAAATCTTTTGATTTAGGCGATGGTTAAAAGGGGGTGGGGGTGGGAGGTTTCATCCATATTCCTCTCAACCTCCCAACCCCCCAAAAATGATAAACAAATTGCAATAGGGATAAATGAGTCTGTTCTCGTCTGTCGCCGGGCTCTTTAACCTGAGCAGCCCGTAACACACACAGACAGACAGACAGACAGACAGGCAGAGGAGTAAGAGAAAATAAGAGAGAAAACAGAGAGGCTGTCAGTCAGTCAGTCAGTCAAACAGGAAGAGAAAGTGTTACTGCAGCGAGTTTCAAAAAGTAGAGGGGTCTGGGAAGGACACGATGCTTTAGTCGGAGAAATAAAAAAAAAAGGGTAGAGTTTCAGTCTTAAGAAAATGAAGACGGAAAAGAAAAAGGAAATGAGAGAGACCATAGAATTTAGGCCAGAGGCCAAGCGCTGGGACCTATGAGGTCATTCAGCGCTGAAACGGAAAACGACAGTAAAAAGATTTGAAAGGTGTACCAGGAGGAAAACCTCGCAGTTGTAGCACTATGAAACAATTGTTGGGAGAGGATGGAAAGTAAGATCGAATTAAGAGAATATGAACGGGGGTACAGTAAAAGGAACGAAAGGGGTTGCAGCTAGGTGCCATGGAAGGGACGCTGCAAAGAACCGTAAGTAATGCCAACAGTGCAGCGCATGAGGTGCACTGACGGCACTACCCCCCCCCATAGAGACTTTCCTGAGAAGATGAGGAAGAAGGGAAGGCATCGTAGCAGGTTGATATCTTTCGCTTTACAGCAGGGGAAGATGAGATGCTTAAATGTTATAACAGGCTTTAATTAAGCACAGTACACAACCCACTTTTGCTAAAAGGGCACAAATGGCATAAGGTCTTTACTGCCCCCGTGCGAACCTCTGTAGTCTTTAATCAAGGCCATCTAATTGAAATGAAATCTCATTCGGTCACAGCTACAGTAAATATCAATTTTAAATTGGATTACAATGCAAATTTCACTGGAGAGAGAGAGAGAGAGAGAGAGAGAGAGAGAGAGAGAGAGAGAGGCTTCTCAGTGTAATTTTTAGTTAGCAAAATACAGTAAAGTTCCCTATACTCATTATTATTATTATTGGTATATGGATCTCTCTCTCTGTTGTATGTTTTTAGTCTCTCACTTCTTACCTTGTTTTTTCTAGATGTGTCCCTTAGCATCGCTTCTCTGATGGTGCGCTATCTTCTTTATATTAATTATTTTTAAGTATTGATATCTCTCAGAAAGGCGTATAGAGACGAGATCGGTAATTTCTTCACTTTAATTAGTACTTAGTATTATAAAGATCAGTACAAAATTAACAAGTTACCGTGGTATAAAACGAAATCACTCTGGAGCTATTAACTTGGCTCAGTCTATATGGGGAACACTGAAGCGCAGGGAGATGTATTCTCCCTTTTAGGACACAATCTTGATCTGTCTCTCCCTGGCGTTCTCCAGTCTGTTGAACCCCTGGAATTGTTGTTATCTGCAATCTCCACCTCCTTCTAGCCCTATTGGAAGGATTTATCAGCAAGGTCTCCCCCATCAAGTAGCTGATTGAAAGGACTTTAGTGGGTGTGATTCAAATCTCTCCTTAGAGGACTTGATTGGAGGTGATCTTAGGAGGGCGTGTGAAAGACCCCTCCCTAGTATGTTTGGTTGGAGGTTGTAGAAGTACATCACTTTGTCCAGCCCCCAATTTCCTGGAATTTCCATGAAAACGCCTCCTGAGAAGGCTGGGTTATAGAACCAGCTGCTGTAAGCTTTTTGGCTGTGCTGACTCATGATTTGGTTAACTTAATCGCGAGGCCATTATTTCTCACTTTTACGACTGTTTTTATTGCTTCAACATGATATACTGCTTTTGAGTTCATGCAAAAATCCTGCCTCGATCAACGTATTTGAATCACGATAATAACAGCTTTTAGGTGTTATCACTGCTCTCTGCCTCTCTTTTTATTCTTACGTCTTTCTCCTTCTCTCTCCTAAGTTTTTATCTTTTCTATATTTCTCTCTCTCTCTCTCTCTTTTCTTTTTCTCTTTTCTATCTAATTTCCCTATATAATCTACATCACAACATTATTATTATCATTATTATTATTATTATTATTATTATTATTATTATTATTATTATTATTATTGGTACTTTGGCCTGGCTATAATATTTATAAAACCATTCCACGTAATGATGTAAGATTTTTCAGGCCCAGCAATGTGCTGCCTCTCTGTAGTTTGTCCTGAATAGCCTCAGTCAGTCAGTCAGCACTGGCCCAGCTGGCTCGGTTATTTCGAGAAGAGAGCCGTGACTGCTTTTTCCACCTCCATTTCTCTTCTCACGGGACTTACAGAGGAAAAACCACACCGTTCGGTGTAAGAGGCTACAACTTACCCATAATACAGCGGAAATGACAGAGAAAATTGAACTAGTCTTACGGAGCTTCAAAATGCCGAGATTTAATACGTAAAGTTATGAGTAATAAAGAGGTGTACTCCCTAGCTCATTTTAGTATTGAGATAAAGTTACTTTGTGAAAACGGATTAACTTGAAGAATATTCGAAGAGCTTTCGCAACTGATAGTCCTCCACAAGCTTCAGTTTCACTTTTAATCTCACTATTTGCATTCTGTTCCGGCCAGGTCCCAAACTTGAATTGTAACATTTTGAATTTATATAATGAAAGAAACCTCTAAATCTGTAGTTTTCGACTCCATCTTCATCTCCAATTCTATCCCACACGAGTCACGCATTTCCCCAAAGAAGGCCTTTTCTTGTTCGTCAGCCTACTTTGGTCATGTGTTATATTGCAATTCTCTAGAGCTTTTTCTTCGAGCTTCGGCGATTATTCCCTTCAAGAACCTACAAGCCCCAAGTGGGTAACCTAAAGGAATGGGACAGAAGTTGATGAAATCATAGGAAATAGAGATCTTTTACAAAGATATGTCCTGAATATCAACCAGTAATATTTTACTCCCAACACCTCAGTAGAAAACTTGAGTAAAAATGCCCTGAACATTAACGGCGGTACCATTATAATGAAGTCCTGATTTAACTAAGGCATTCAATTCATAGTGTAGTCCTGATTTTTAATTCGGCAAAAAGAATATGGCGCAGACTTTACTCAACTCCAGTGACCAACGACTCCAAAGTATTCCAGTAGTACTGTCGTCCCAACTTTGTGGTTCACATCAAAAGCTGAGGTCCAGTAATAACGTGGTCCTGTCTCGTCATTGTGTAGAAAAGCCCTCCACTTTGAAGATGGTTTCATTCACAATACATGACTGACTTTTAGATCGTTAAAAATGCAGCTAAATCATCAGTAACATCTTGAAGATTCTAAAGTAAAGGTCCCCAAAACTCTTAAGGGTAGTGTTTACTGAGTTACGTAATGGGTAGGCAGCTGAAACCTTAATACTGGCGAAACTACAGCAGGAATACCTAGTTTGAAGTTTTTTTTTTTTTTTTTTTTTTTTTTTTTGTAGCAGTCAAACTTGTCAACACCCAAAACACCTTTTCTCCGGATTTATGCGAGGAAACCTTGCAAGACAGACCCAAGATCCCTTCACAACATCTTGTAACCAGTCATTTTTTGCAAGTAGCATGCAAACAAATCTCCTACCTGTGGCCGTGAGCCACAAGTATTTTTAATCTGTGAGCTTTCACATCTAACCCTTTGAGAAATCAGGTGAACCATATAAATATGGCCCAACTGCTATGTTTTGGGTCGTGACAGCACCTACCGTACAGTTTTACATTGTCAGTGTCCACAGAGCAGCTCTTGTTATTTTGTAGAAAAAAAAAAAGAAAAAAAAAAGGAAATTAGTAAATTGAATTGACTGCATTTATGATACACGATGAAATTAAGGCTGTCAAGCCAAGCACTCAAGACAGTAAAAAGAGGGAGTTGGAGTGGTTGGACAGCAAGATAAAGAGATCCAGAAAACAAAGAGGCAAAGTGCAAGGATCCGATGGTGGAACTTAGACAAAACCCTGCAGTGACACAAACAAGTAACAGTTAGAGGAGTCGGACAGCCTGGCCTTAGAAGGACTGGGAAAGGAGGTCAAGTCAAAGGATAAATAGTGACGCCAGATAAAGAATCCTGTAGGTAACAATGGGTAAGGCTGGCGAGAATAGAATAGCATAGAATAGAATGTACAATTTAGGCCGAAGGCCAAGTGTTGGGAGGGACCTATGATGAGGTCATTCAGAGCTGAAAGAAAATCTGAGAGTGAAAGGTCACAAAGGTTAAGTAACAGGAGGAAAACCTTTCGCAGTTGAGGCACTATGAAATAATTGTTAGAAGAGGGTGGAAAGCAAGCTGGAAGCGAGAGAATATGAATATGAATGGAGGTACAGTAAAAGGAATGAAAGAGGTTGCAGCTATAGGGGCCATGAAAGGGACGCTGCGAAGAACCTTAAGCAATCCCTACAGTGTACCGCGCATGAGGTGCACTGACAGCACTACCCCACTGTGGGGGGTATGGCTGGTGAGAAACACTGCAGTATTATGACTGTCACTCAACATAGCCGAAGTGCAGTTAATTCCTCATTCGTAAACAAATGACGAAAGACGAAGGCCAGCGAGAACCAGCATTGCATAACGAACGAAAGCAAAGGCGAGGTACTATGGAAGCTTCATTGACGAATTATCCGAGATCCATCGTTAACATATATTAGAATTATGAGAAATTATAGTCAGAAGCAATGAGAGTGAAGGAATTGTCTCAACGCCTTCAGATTGGGAAGTCAACACTGACCCTGTCGTTCCTCTGACCTGGGAGCGGCGACCTACATTCAGTGTGGAGCAAAAGCTTCTTTTTTAACGATGACACTCTTCAGAAATGAATCCCTGGTTGTTTTCTACTGCCCACCCACTCCTTCAATAAAAAAAAAATATCCTGCACTATAAAACTAATATTCCTTCTTATTCAGGGCCACGCAGGTGTTTCAAGCTTTGACTGCCAGGTAATTGAGCCTGCTGAGAGAATGATGAAAATGGCTGGTCAGCTATGCATAAACAATGACAGAGCCTAAAGGCTTCAAGAAGTCCTATCATAGGGTATCAAATTCCCGCTGAAAACCACTCTTATGCAATAAAGGCTCAAGCACTAGTTCATCATTTCATCCACAAGCCAGTCGTTAAACCCACCAACAACGTACAATAAATCCGGTTCCCAAAAGAACCGCAATTCTAGAAACAAAGAGTAGAACCGCAATGAAGAGTCAACGCCGACATTTCAGTTTCGAAGCCGACTGGCGACTGTCAAGTGGAAGCACCTGTCCATCTTTCTTTCCACCTAACTGGATTTGCACGTATCAACACGAGCAATGCGCATTCCTGTTTAACCATCTAGAATAAAGGTCCATGGTATTTTTCATCTTAAATACTTTACTGCAATAATATTTGCCTGATTTCCCTCACCACTCACTACAATGAACAATATATAAAAGATCGAATTGAACCACCATTCACTGCATTGTCCTTTTAAACTCCCAATAAAAAAAAAGGTTCTTCCTTAATGACGTCAGCAGCTACCCCAGGAACTCTAAATCACAGCCAAGATACGAGATTCAGCTGATTCAATCACATCATCCCAGACGGAGGACTGTTTACTCAATTTACCTTCGATCGCTGAGCAATAATGGGAGTTAGATTGTCGCATGCAATAATAGTATTAGAAATGAATTAATTAGGGATGTACTGTACCTCCTAGCCAATATGATGGATAGTGAGGGAGAGCAGAGGGTATTGAGACGCTGTCTCAACAGCCGGATGCTGGGACTCTTTTACTGATGCAGGTCTCTCTCTCTCTCTCTCTCTCTCTCTCTCTCTCTCTCTCTCTCTCTCTCTCTCTCTCTCTCTCTCTCTGTGGCTAATCAGGCAACGAATGTCAGACAGACCTTCATAAGGGACAACATTCATGAACTTCAGAAACCAATTAATATCCTATTCAGTGCATTTTACATGGAAGTACCTTGCCTACCTCACTTTCATAGACAGGTTTTGTAAAGAGATCAGAGGCACAGTATGAATAATTACATAAAACGTACTCAGTACGACAGACCTAATATTCTTTACAAGAATGTTCCTGAGCCTGTCATTGAACATTGAAGATGATACTTCTGGTACAAAGTTTAAACTTCAGCCCTTGCAAATCTGTGAGCCTATTCCTATTTCAAGGTTCGTACCTTTACATAAGTTAAGTTAAGTATACCTTAGTTTTACCAGACCACTGAGCTGATTAACAGCTCTCCTAGGGCTGGCCCGAAGGATTAGACTTATTTTACGTGGCTAAGAACCAATTGGTTACTTAGCAAGGGACCTACAGCTTATTGTGGAATCCGAACCACATTATAGCGAGAAATGAATTTCTATCACCAGAAATAAATTCCTCTAACTCTTCATCAGCCGGCGGCGGGAATTGAACTCCGGCCCATCGAATGACGGTCTAAAGCTCAACCGACTCGGCCAACAAAGGGCTAAATAACTATGTATAAAACCTTCAGTAATGTTAGTGTTTATTAGCAAAAATTATTTGTGGGATCTTTTACTGAATGTAAATATTTTTTCAATTATATCCAACCCTGAGAGATCGACAGAATCCCCCCCCCCCACCTTTTTTTTGTTTCTAAATTTTTAGACACAAAGAAAAAATGACAGAGTTCATGGAGGCTGGCCGGATAGCAGCAATCTGCCAAGGCGTCAGTTACATATTTTGATGTTCAAGTAGTTCCTGGTTCCTCCTCCTCCTCCTCCTCCTCAAGGCGTCAGTTACATATTTTGATGTTCAAGTAGTTCCTGGTTCCTCCTCCTCCTCCTCCTCCTCCTCCTCCATTTTGGTACAAAGGGAAGACGTTTCAGTACATCTATTAAGCCGATTTGGTGCAACCCAGTTCGTTTCCATAAAAACAATTAGAACACCAAAACTGATTTCTTCAAACATGGACGAACGAGTTTCGTCATCGAAATTGTCGTATCTGCGTTATATCGATAGGCACTCACCTGACATATATAAACATTTACCTTTCAGCTAAATCCAAGTTTACTAATTCAGATAGCCAGTCCTTTTGCAACTGTCATAAATTACTTGTTAACTTTCTATTTTTCCTTACTCAACAATTTCGTCATTCCAATTCAATGACCATCCTAATGCACCGCGTTGATTTCGAGAACATAAATCTCTCAGTCTGTAATCAATTTGCTTATTGACCTCTCGATACTAATTTGCCACACAGAAGCAGGTCAACAAAAATTTCTCTACATTAATTACTTATTAGGAAAAAGGTTTGACGCAAATAAGATTACAATAGAATTGTTCCATTTGATTCCTCAAGTTCTGTAGCTTTCGGGGCAATGAAAACCACTGAATTGCTCTCTTCATAACACACGACAAGGGTCGTGTGTTTAACAAAGCATCAGAAATATTTAAATTCATTACATTAATTGAATATCATTAGCAGTGCAACTGTTTCATTACTGTTACCAATTTCTGATGTTAAAAGAAGCCCGACTGACCCGCTCCAAAAGAATTGTGAGCAGCGTGTCATTTCCTTCTGGAAATACGTACTTCTTCAGACATTCCTGAAATCCAGCACGTCAACATTTAACAGCTTTATTTCGACTACTCGACAACAGTCATGATGACTTATAATGAAACGAAACTGTGCAGTACAACATTTCACGTTCAAACGACATAGCTGCGTCAATGATGAAACTCTCTCAATAAATCCTAACCATTTTCTTCAGATCTTTCCTTTGCCTGGCAGTCCCAATCTCTCTCTCTCTCTCTCTCTCTCTCTCTCTCTCTCTCTCTCTCTCTCTCTCTCTCTCTCTCTCTTTTTTGATGCTCAATTCAGTGTGCTCAAGAACCTGGAGACTCACAAGCAACTCCAAAGATCAAACGAGGTCATTGTCATCCGGCATAGATACATTCGTCAGTGACACAGAAATGAAAGCTGATCAAGCATGAACGTCACTTTTGGCTTAACAGGTTATACCAAATGATTAGTAACATTACCAATTCTATTGCAATCCACGTTTCACCCATGGTCAAGGCAAAAAATCATTATTATTAGTCAAAACAGTTATATCTGGAAAACACTTCAAGTTGCAAGAATAAGCTCTCAGCGTAAGAATACTCCTTTCACTCAACACTTGAAATGTAGTATTATATCTTTATGAACCCTCTAATAGATAACCTCTTCAAGTATTTAGTATCACCTCGATTCGGTTTTGGTATAATTGTATAAACCGAGCAGAACACGCCCACGCACTTTGTTGGGAATCCCTGCAGCGTTCTGTTCAAAATACTTTCTTATGCATTTGCCAGCCGTCCGTTACGGTGAATTCGACCACCTTTGCGCTTTGCTTGGACTCAACTCATTCCTGTTTCAGTAACTCGCTTCTTTGAATGGAATGTGTGGAATTGAGGCCTGAGGCCAAGCGCTGGAGCCTTTGATGGGCTTCCTATCTTATATAAACCCATTTAATAAGCAGGACAAGCCCAACATAAATAAATACAGCCTTGTGACTTCCAATTAACAATTCTTTACTATTACTAAGCGCTGGAAGACGCGACGGTCGTCAACATGGTAACTTGACTTGAATGCCTTCTCTCTCTCTCTCTCTCTCTCTCTCTCTCTCTCTCTCTCTCTCTCTCTCTCTCTCTCTCCACGGATTGGCCTAACCAAAA
This sequence comes from Macrobrachium rosenbergii, assembly GCA_039081455.1. Lineage (NCBI taxonomy): Eukaryota > Metazoa > Arthropoda > Malacostraca > Decapoda > Palaemonidae > Macrobrachium > Macrobrachium rosenbergii. The sequence goes on from JANJGK010000022.1 coordinate 3,226,216, forward strand.
AGTAGCATGGCTCCGCCCACATCATCACTCCTCCCACAGGACTCTAAAGGAACTCGATTGGTCAAGAAATCCCTGTGACGCGTTCAGGGAACCAATTACTGTCACCCGTCCTCTCTCTCTCTCTCTCTCTCTCTCTCTCTCTCTCTGTTTCTTCTTCTTCATCTACCAAATCGGCGGCCATGGCAGCAGCCACCGCTGGCAGACGTATGAAGCTCACATGGATAATTAATATATATATATATATATATATATATATATATATATATATATATATATATATATATATATATATATATATATATATATATATAATCCGTAAGTTACACACGTCCTTTAGTATCCAATTCGCTCTACCTCGGGAATAATATATTTTCATATATGTTACTGAAGGGGAATTTTTAGTCTAAAAAACTCCCCTTCGGTGACATATATGAAAATATATTATTTCCGAGGTAGAGCGAATTGGATATTAAAGGACGTTTGTAGCTTACTGACTGTATATGAATCACGGTGATGTGATAAAAAGTCATATATATATATATATATATATATATATATATATATATATATATATATATATATATATATATATATATATATATATATATATATATATATATATATATATATATATATATATATATATATATTGTTACGTGTGAAGGTCTTGGTTGATCATGTATTATTCAATTTACGTAATTTTTACGGCCCTGCAAACCAAGATTACACGTAACCTGCCACTTGAAGCCAAAAGTTAACCTCAAAGACAGACGTTAATTAGCCAAAGGTCGCCAGTTAAGGGTTATTAACCTTAACAAAGAATATTTGAGATGAATTTGATTTTAAACGCAACGGTTCTTCCAAACATTCGGACGCGAGGCATACAAAAGCATCGAGATTTAACCTGATTTTGCTTACCCTAAATCCTAGGTATTTTACTGGAATAACGGGGTTGAAGCTAACAACATAATAATTATGCTTAATCTAGACTTTGTAAACACATATACCCTAAGTGGTGGCTGAAGGAAGAAAACAAAGAAAAAAATGTGAAATACAGAAAAGTACTAGTCAATCGACGAAGCTTCAACAAGAATCGGACTTACCGTGAATGTCGAGTCGCTGCGCAAACGAGGGACCTCAGGAGTCGTATTCTGGCAGTCTTCCCAATTCACTAATTAAGATAGACGTAGGAGAGAAAGTAATAAAGAATAAAGAATATCGTTCGGACACGCACGCAGCGTCACCCTCGTTTAGTGACCGCTGGAATCTCTCTCTGACTGACCCGACCTCGCTTCGTTCCCGCCAGAGGAGGGCTTATACCGCCCCGGGCAATCCGACCTTGACAAAGGCATCGTCGAATGCATAGAATAAAGCTTAAGGGCCACCATAACTAGGGGTCATTGAGCGTAAACCCTCTCTGAGGCTTAGGTCCCTAATGCCCTCGCATATTTTGTTTACAAACTTTCCAGCCTATGGGGTTAAATGCCTAAATGCTACCTATTCCTTTCTCCAACGGATGTTAAAGTTTGAACTGAAGACGCTTCTAGCGTGGGACAAAGCAATTTCCCTGTCTCAGTCAGGCTGATATTTCTATCCCTAAATGTTCGAGGGCGAACAGCGTAAATATTTATAAAAGCTCCCCCCTTTAAGAGGGCCTTCACTCCCTTTTCGGGCGTGAAGGTCTATGCTAAGCAAGCTGTTCGCCTCTCGTAGGTTACTCTCCTTCCCCTGAGCAGATTAGTCCTGGTTAGCCTACCTAGCTACAGAACTACCTAACCCTAGATAGGACATGAGCTATAATCACTACTTAACCTAATTCTAATAGTACTAGAAGGTGCTCACGGTTTTTATAGGCTACCTCCTACAATCAAGATGTGTTTTAGACCTAGCCTAGTGGTACATTCTATGATATTCCCTAGCCTAACCTATCCTAACCCGACCGTAGCACCCACATAAGAGTTAATATTCTAACTAAATTACAACATGGTTTATGTTTAATACAATTAATAATTACTAGTTAATTCATGAGGGTTGCCTCATATGATAAATGGGTGCCTCACTGAGGTCTTAGGCCATGCGTGTCACGAGCATCGTGGCTCGTTTCACAATAGTTAAGATTACTGAAATTAGTTAGGCTACTTACATGATTACTGCGGCTCGGTGGTAAGTGGAAAGAACAAGGCTACTAAAGTGATGTACTGTACTTCAAGGTGGCCTAGGCTAGGTACAAATAGAAGGAAGAGATCACACTGGCTACCCTCTCTGGGCAAGGGGCCAGGATCACTCTTAGATGTTAGGGCACTGTGCCGAGAGGGCACTAGTGCCAGGATGAGCTTATAGCTTCGCAACTACTGGGCTCTCTTCCGCCCCTTCTTCTTCTTCTTCGGTTTCCTCCAAGGCCTATCAGTAGCTGGCCTAGCAGGTGATGAGAGCACCGACTCCGGGGACAGGCCAGAAGGGCTAGCGGGCGCGAAGTCAGGGGTAACTGCAAAAGCTGCGGGAGGACTCCCTACTCCGGCTGCTGCGACAACCGGAGCGAGAGCGATCTCGACTTCTGCGTCCGAGGATGCCAGTTCCTGGTCTTCCAAGGGAGGGGTACCATTTCGATCCTCCAGGGGTTCATCCCCTGGATTCAAATTTTGCAAAGAAGAATCTTGCAAAGAAGAAGTTTCGGGTGCTGGAGGCTCTCCAGTCGCGATGATCAACTGCATGGGGAATCCTAAATCTCCCGGAGGAGGATTCACCTCATGATTTAGACCCGGCATAGGGGCCTTTTCCACTGGTAGCTCAACGTCCGTGGCGGACGGAGTCTGGCACTGCTCAGTGCTCGCAAGTGGCACTGGCAGCAGTTGAGGGTCAGGCATGCCTGACAAGGGGTCCGGAGGTGCAATACCTCTCGGACGACTTGGGTTTGGCTGCGGCAGAGATTCCTGCCCCAGCAGGAGATCGTAGCCTCTCCTAGAGTTTTGTTCGGGGGCGTCCGCTGGGCGTTGCTTGCTTGGGCAGCCCTCCCAATTTGTGGAGTGGTCTGCCCGCTTGCACGTCCTGCAGCGGCACTGCTCCTCCTGAATCTCTCTTCGCGGAGGGGGAGGACCTCTTGGTGGGCCAGCCCTTCGCGATTGGAGAGGGCTAGGCCTGAAATAGGTTGGGTGGTGCCCCTTCTGCGGACCACTTTGGTGGGCGGAAGGTGGAGGTTTGTCATGGTTGAGAGTTTTAGATGGGGCCTCCGTGGAGGAGGTAACGTGGCTGCGGAGTGGCGTTGGTGACGGGCTTCCGCAGTGAAGATCCCGACCCAACAAGAAGGCCACTCCGGGCCGAATTCCACCTACCACGCCGAGGCGGTGGGGTATCGTGCCCCAAGGTGTCATAACCTGGAGTTGGACAGTAGGAACGGTGATGGTGTGGCCCTCTATCCACTTCATTTCCCACCGCGTTTCTTCGTCAACCACAGCACCGACTGGCACTTGGGCCCTAGTGATCAGGCTAATGTCTGCCGCAGTGTCTACTGTGACCGGAAGGGTCACGGGCAGGCTAGTGCTCTGAAGAGGGGCCACCGAGATGAACTGGGTTTCCAGTCTCTCGGGGTAAAGGATCCGGTGCGGACCAGCAGCAGAAAATGAAGTGCTGATTAGGTTGACAAATTTGGTGGTGGGGACATGATGTGGACAGGCCGGAGATCCAGCATTGTAGTGGCTAGCAGCCCCACAGGATCTGCACGGGCCTTTTGGATGGGCTCGGTGGCCTGCAGTAACTGTTGGAGGAGAGGGCTGAGCGGATGAATCGGGAGCGGAGTTCTGGCTGGTAGGGTTAGGCTGCTTATTAGTGCCGAGTTTGTATCGGCACTCAGCTTCAGCGTGGCCCCCCTTCTTGCAATAGTTGCACAGGGTCTTGCTAGGCAGTCCATTCTTCGGGCGAGTGGAGTTCGAGAGGTAGGCCGGAGGGATGATCCGCTTCTGAGAGGTGCTATGCGACTGATTGAAGGTTTCCCACGAATCAGCCATGCGACAAGCTTCCATAAGTGTGGAGGCTGTTTATCGTTAAGATATACCGCAAGGGGCCCTGGCACACATTGGAAGAGGTCTTCTAGCATGGTCCGATTGAAGAGATCCTCAAACGTCGTGCAGGCCAAGGAGTCGAACCAGCGCGTACCGGACTGGGTTTTGTGACATGCCCATTCCGTCCAAGACCAGCCAACTTCCTTGGCAAGACCTCGGAACCGTTGTCTCCATTTTTCTGGGGTTATCTCGTAGGCCTTGGTAATGACTCTACGAACTTCCGCCATGTTGCCTCTCTGGCTCTTCTCCAGTGAGCGAAGCGCTGCCTTGGCTTTTCCCTCCATATGCTTGGCTAGTATTAAGGCTCTCTCCGTCTCCGTGGTGCTGTAGTTATCGAAAAGAGCCTCGATCTCCTCCAGCCATGCTTCTGGCTCGTCCTCAGTCCACTTGGGGACTAGGGAATTGATGCTCGAAATTGGAGCGTTTGATGCAGCAGGTGTAGGACTGGAGGCTTGATGGCTAGCCATAGCTTCGGCATTCTCCATTTTCGCTCTCTCAAGCTCGAGCTCCTTCTCCTTTAGGGCTAACTCAGTTTCCTTGCAGGCTAACTCATGCTGTCTCCTTCTTTCTTCTCTTTCCTCTTCATATTGCCTTTGCTCGGCTTCATACACCCTTCGTTCTTCTTCATACTTCCTCTGCTCGAGTCTTTCTTCCTTCTCCCGCTTGGCCAAGTCGTCCACTTGCTCCTTAACCCAGGTAGTAAGTTCCGAGCCGGTGAGACCTGCCGCCGTCCCCAGCCCCAGGAAAGTTTTATAATGCTCTGCTGCCATGGTTCTGGTGGGGAAGGGCGTCTAACCGGGTCGACTGGACGTACTTGGGCAGCGAGGAAGTGTCTCTTCAATGACGTGGCACCCTTTCAAAAGGTGGCACTGTAGTTTGGGTGTGCCGTGTACAGGTCACACTGGTGGCACTCAGTATCCCTAGGCACTGGTGCAGAAGAACTTTCTCTTCTGTGTTCCCTTTTGGTTTTGTTTTATTTATTTTTCTGGATTCTTGCTTGGTGGCACTTATGGTGCCAATGTGTTCCTAGGGACCCTCTACTGGAGTCCAACTAGGCTATATGGGAGGAAAGGCACTCTACACCCCCTGCAGAGTGCAACAATCGAATGAGAGAGAAAGGGAAGGTAAAAGAGAGAGAGAGAGAGAGAGAGAGAGAGATAAGCAAGCTATTCAAGTGATGAGTGCTGCAAATTATTGGCACTGTGGAATAAAGTGAATTTGGGTTTCTCTTTTTTTTTTCTTTAAAGATCCTCGTGAGTGGCTGGTCCCAGTACCGGCCCCAGTGCTGGCCCCTTCTTTTTTTTCAGAGGGTGAAAACTACTGTTTGCTTCGGTCTGGATAGCAGGCCTCACTCGTGACCGACAGTTTATCACTGTATCGTAATTACTCTTAACTTGTCCTCATCTATTGTGGGACAGAGGTGTTTCTTTTATTTGGCTTATTGTATTCGAATTAATTAGCCTAGTGTCGGCCGTTATTTCTTTGAAGAGGGTCACGTACACTTAGGTTAGGAATGCTTACTTGAATGACGAGAGAGAGAGAGAGAGAGTGAGAGAGAGAGAGAGAGAGAGAGATTTTCAGTCAGCGAATTTCTTGCTGCTTGAGAACATGTAAACAAAGATTTTATACATGCACAATGGCATGGATCTTAATAAAATGATATAGATGCGTCGTCTTGGCTTCCTTAGGGATTACTTTATTATCTTAATTTTCCCGGGAGCCGACGTCACAAAAGTTTATCGTAAAAATTTTAAATTTTCTTTATATGATTTTTATAGTAGGTATTCGTAGGAACTTGTTATGGTACTCCTAACTAAGGCCTATCTTTCCCTGCCTAAATTGTCTTTTGTTTTTTTTTTTTTTCTCTAGCTAAGATATTGCGAGGTGGGTTCGCTACGAAGGGGAAAAAAAAAAGAATGCCCCCCAAGAGTGGCTCGGGCAGAGGTCACAATAACAAGGTCTTTGAGATGGCGGCCAAGGTCCCGTTAGGCCTAAATTTCAAACCTTGGGCGGCGCGAAAACGTCAAATGGCGGTTCCTCTCACCAACAGTTCAACAATTCTGAATACCCGCGCAGATACAGCGGAGGAATCAAAATGGCGGTTATTTTCTTTTTTGCACCAAATTCAAAACAACGAACGAAACAAATGCAGGTATCCAGATTTTACTTTAAATATACCAATCATGCATAGCGTTTTACGTTACGGATGGAAAACTAAATTACCAAACAACTTTGTGTCTTTTGTTATCGTATTCCTCACCCGGAGATTAAACAAAAGAATGAAAAGAGAGATGCTGGCTTGCCTGCGTAAATTTACGTTGTTGAACGGTACCTTTATTGTAAAATTACTATTTCAGTTCGTTTGCTACTTCACTGACACGGTTTTTGACGGATTCCCGCTATATGCAAACAATAACGATCGGAATTGCCGACGCGATTTCTAAATTACTTTGTGTACATGAACTGGGCTCCGCTTTTTTCGGTCTTACGATTCGTTACTGAACGACTTCTCGAACGCCGAACGCGGTAAAATGCCCTTGTCTTAACCGTTACAAATTGTGACTCGCTCTGTTCTCGACGCACCCTTTCCTACGCTAATTCTCGCTACACTTGTTATACTATTCTCTTTACTGCTTATTATTATGCCTCGTTCCTTGTTTGGAAGAATGAAATGGAGTTCGATATCTGACTTTTATTTTTTGGAATTAATGTAATTTTAATTTCCTTTTCTCCAGATTCTTTCTCTAAAATGTACTTTAGATTCTACGCAAGGTCGCCAATGTTACGTGTGAAGGTCTTGGTTGATCATGTATTATTCAATTTACGTAATTTTTACGGCCCTGCAAACCAAGATTACACGTAACCTGCCACTTGAAGCCAAAAGTTAACCTCAAAGACAGACGTTAATTAGCCAAAGGTCGCCAGTTAAGGGTTATTAACCTTAACAAAGAATATTTGAGATGAATTTGATTTTAAACGCAACGGTTCTTCCAAACATTCGGACGCGAGGCATACAAAAGCATCGAGATTTAACCTGATTTTGCTTACCCTAAATCCTAGGTATTTTACTGGAATAACGGGGTTGAAGCTAACAACATAATAATTATGCTTAATCTAGACTTTGTAAACACATATACCCTAAGTGGTGGCTGAAGGAAGAAAACAAAGAAAAAAATGTGAAATACAGAAAAGTACTAGTCAATCGACGAAGCGTCAACAAGAATCGGACTTACCGTGAATGTCGAGTCGCTGCGCAAACGAGGGACCTCAGGAGTCGTATTCTGGCAGTCTTCCCAATTCACTAATTAAGATAGACGTAGGAGAGAAAGTAATAAAGAATAAAGAATATCGTTCGGACACGCACGCAGCGTCACCCTCGTTTAGTGACCGCTGGAATCTCTCTCTGACTGACCCGACCTCGCTTCGTTCCCGCCAGAGGAGGGCTTATACCGCCCCGGGCAATCCGACCTTGACAAAGGCATCGTCGAATGCATAGAATAAAGCTTAAGGGCCACCATAACTAGGGGTCATTGAGCGTAAACCCTCTCTGAGGCTTAGGTCCCTAATGCCCTCGCATATTTTGTTTACAAACTTTCCAGCCTATGGGGTTAAATGCCTAAATGCTACCTATTCCTTTCTCCAACGGATGTTAAAGTTTGAACTGAAGACGCTTCTAGCGTGGGACAAAGCAATTTCCCTGTCTCAGTCAGGCTGATATTTCTATCCCTAAATGTTCGAGGGCGAACAGCGTAAATATTTATAAAAATATATATATATATATATATATATATATATATATATATATATATATATATATATATATATATACATATATATATATACATATATATATATATATATATATATATATATATATATTATATATATATATATGTGTGTGTATGTGTGTGTGTAATTTTAGTATATTCGCGCTAACCTGCTTAAGGTGCCAAAACTGCATGATGAGAAACCCTAGGTCATCCACAGTCGGCTTGAGAGAGAGAGAGAGAGAGAGAGAGAGAGAGAGAGAGAGAGAGAGAGAGAGAGAGAGAGAGAGAGAGAGAGAGAGAGAGAGAATGTATGATAATTAAAACTGGCGTCGCAGCATCTAGCTTACTGATGCATTAGGAAAACTGAATCGAGCTCGTATCCACACCAACAGGGCATCTGTAGTGACTCCCAGAGAGTGAGAGTTGTCAACTAAATAATTATAGCATTTATCAGGTGGCTTCACCTCTCTCTCTCTCTCTCTCTCTCTCTCTCTCTCTCTCTCTCTCTCTCTCTCTCTCTCTCTCTCTCGCAAGCCAGCCGACTCTCTTCCCCATTCCCCTTTGCAACCAAATCGAGGAGCGTCACAGACAAATAGAGTCATTCAGCTAAAACGTTGCAGCATCCGGCCCGCGTTTCACTCCTTGTAAAGACCAAGAAGCATTGAAATTTAGGGCGATCATTTAAAACTGGAAAACTCTTTCACGGCTAAGGTGACACCTGCTGGAGATCTCTTTGCGTTTCAAGACTAAAGCGTGACTGAACTCTGCTTATCAGAACATTACTTATCTCCTCTTGACTCGTGAGATGTAGTCATATGAACTCTTTAACCATCTTCTTACTACCTCTCATCATACATTCATCTCGATTCAGCTTCGGTATGTTTACATAAAATGAATAGAACAAGCCCAAGCTCTTGCTTCAACAGACCTGAGGCGTTTCATTCAAAATGTTGTATTATGTATTCACCAACCATCCTCAACCGTGAATTCCAGCCCTTATATACTTTGCTTGGTTTAAAATAACACCTATATTGATATATCGACTTCCTCTCGTAATAAAATCGAGTAGTAACTTCTGTCCTTAGCAGTAACTTGGATCATAACTGACTTAGCTTGAAAACTACTTAGGAGAGGACCCTCACATCTGTACTGAATGGCTCTCTCTCCTGCGTCTGCGTGTCATCAGTTCATGGCATTCGTCATTTTCAGAAGTAAACTTACATTCTCATCTAAGTCTACATAATGGTGATGATCCTTCCAGCATGCCACATATTTTAGCACAGCCCGTAGCTTGGGGTCTGGTATTCTGCAGTAAATGCATGCTACGTCTGCTGAAACTCTGGCTCTATATATCGATAATGAATTCTTCTTGTCTGAGAGTTGGGAGAGCGTAGATTAGACCACCGTCATGGCGTACACCTTCTCATTCTTCGAGTCTGCAGGCACGAGTAGCCTGTGACAAATGATGAGTGGGTCCGTCCTTCCTCATCATTCTGTCCTCATACCGCCTTCCTTCCTTCCTTCGGTGGTATGATGACAGGTAAAGAAAGAGGCCTACAGGTAACCACAACACACACCACTCTGCAGTTACAGACAGTCACTGTAAATATATCCGAGGCACCGTTCCTCATCAGTAAACGAAGACAAAATTAGCAGAACTCAGCATTCTATAACTGATTGATAGCACACACAGCATTCTATGAGGAATTGAAGGAATAGCAATGTATTAACTAACTAGGCTGTATTGACGAATGATCCGAGATACGTCGCTAACTTATATTGAAAATTTGCTAACTTATTTTGCGGCATGATGAGAGGAAAGGAATGACTTCAACGCATTCAAATAGCGCTGGGACGCTTTCAGTGTGGTTTAGTGAACAATGGCCCTATTATTCTTCTGACCCGTGAGCTTTCGAATGGACGGGCCTCATATTTTCACCATCATGAATGTCCTATAAAGGTTGCAGTCTTTTGTAATAGTGGCCACACTTTTTCGAGCTTCGACTTCCTTAATAATGGAGCCTCAAAATGACTGGAATGTCTGGCTGACTCTGCGTCAACGATGACTGGGCATCTGTCATGCCATGTCCTTTGAAACAAACGCAAAAAGTCTATTGAAAGGCAGATTTTAAAAAGGCCTTATAAGCTGTCTACTTTTGTTAAAATTCCCGCTGGATTCTGTCACTAAATGCAACACGATAAACTAAACAATTTTTGAGTGATGCAGTGACAACCATTCAGATTTAACGCTGGCTCGTGCATCAGTTCAAGACATCCTGTTTCAGCCAAAAACAGGCATTTTAACCCACCAAGTACTTACAACAAATCCAGTCCGCAAATTACAGTAATTCCTATGTGTGTGTGTGTGTGTGTGTGTGTGTGTGTGTGAGAGAGAGAGAGAGTCTAAATTTTCCAGATTCGAAGGTGACTGTCAAGTGGGAATACCTACAGTATGTATGGAGTGCAGTAGCCTAATAACGCAACCTGACTTGCAGGCAACCAAGATGAATAAGAACTTTTAATGTTCCATATTCCTCAACAGGCCTCTATCCAGCAGGCATGTGTACTACACCGCCAGTATACCTGCATCACAATGTACTACAGTATAAGGATACTCAAAACACTAATTTACATATATACTATCAACATAAGCAATGACTTTCTTTTTTACACCACCCATGAAATAAGCAGCAAATTTTTCTAATGACCGATAAATATACCACCATGCTAATGACCAAACACTCTACATAATATAAAAGCTTGGATGGCACCAGCGTTAGCAGTGTGGTTATTTCAAACTGGCTGGAAACAAAGAATCTCCCATAATAATGTCAGTTAAGGCAGGAACTTCAGGTCACAGCAAAGACACGGGATTCGTTCGACTCAGACGGAGGAGGGGGAGGAGGAGGAACACTTATTCAAGCGACCTCTGATCGCCAAAGCTTAAGTAAAAGGATTCAATGACTTATTTCAACAAATAGCCTATACCTTTCACTACCTAGAACAGACACACAATTGCAGTTTGGTTTAAAATTCCCTTTATATATATTAAAGTCATAGAATATTCCCTGTTATTTGTAAGACTTCCAGACAGGAAAAACTTAGAGAAGGCAAAAATGGAGATTCAGGAAATCAGCAGTGTATCAGTAAACGAGAAGGATAAACTTAAACCAAAAATAAAAGTAGTCTATGTCCCGAAGGACGAAGATGACATTGTCGCTAAAATTGTAAAGAAAAGTCCATGGATAAATAACCTCATCTCCGAAAATGGCGACCTAAAAATTGTAAAGGAAATGACAGCCAAAGATGACAAATACAAACACTATATCATCAAATGCCCACCGCAAATACGAAAGGCTATCTATGATAGAGGTGATATCTACACTGTAAAAAGTTCAAGGTAGAGAAAGGGTATAACGATTGAGCTAAGGTTTATAGCCTACATAAGTTAATACACCCTAATGCTCAGAAATACCCCGCTCAATGGATAGGCAGGGTATTTTTGGCGAAGATTATACCCTTTTTACATTTGGTCTCAAAATGGGCTTCGGAAGTATATCTGATTATGTCATGAAATGAACTTTTACTCTTTATCAAATAACCATATTGTTACACTGACAGTGTAACGCAACAAAATGTTACTAATAATATATTAGTTTTGAGTTATTGATAATTTTGCAGCAAGTCAGTATGCTACAAATGTAGTACTTGGCAATTATACCGTTGCCAAGACTCACTTGTTTACACAATCGCAGTTATATATATCCATATACACTGTAAAAAGTTAAAGGTACAGAAAGGGTATAACGATGGAGTTGAGGTATATATACAAGGTAAAACACCCCAAGGCTCAAAAATACCCCTCTGCATCAGGAGGCAGGGTATTTTTTGTGAATAATATACCCTCTATTACACTTTGTCTCAAAATGGGCTTGGTAAGTTTATGTGATCATGTCATGAAATGAACTTTTACTCTGCATTAAATCACCACATTGTTACACTGATAGTGTAATGCACCAAAAAAGTTACTAAAACATATTGGTTTTGAGTTATGGATAGTTTTGAAGCAAGTTCCTACTACAAAATGCAGTACTTGGCAATTTATATTGTTGCCATGAGTCCCTTGATTACACAACAGCAGTTATAATATATACATCAATATATATATATATATATATATATATATATATATATATATATATATATATATATATGTGTGTGTGTGTGTGTGTGTGTGTGTGTGTTACACAGACATACGCATATGGCAGTGTAATATGTTCGTTGTCCCGTAATTGCGCATGTTGCTGCGCGCCGCGACTCGGGAGCCCGGGAAATTTCAATGGTGTGCTATGCAGTGTAGATAAGGTGCTGTGTGATGTAACGCTGCTTTAATTGTGGCCTCTAAGCAGTAATTAATCTTTATCAGGAATATAATATCTACATCGTGAGAAATTACTCTCACAACGATTTTTTCAATATTTTGTGTATTCACTTGTTTCCATATTATCCATCTCTTTCTATAGAGTTATTAGTAGCTTATGTCAGTGAAATCTTCCCACCTGCCCAGGTAAGGCGCTGTCACACTCGCAATATATCCGTTGACTTTTGAATTTGACGTCAACTTTTAATGTTTTGACGACGACTTTTTAGTGTCGTCGTCACGAATTTTGAAAGCGATAACGATCGAATTCAACCCACCTCTCCCTCTACCCTACTCTACTCTACCGTCGACTTTATCGGGAGGGCGCGCATTTCAAGGTCATCAGAGCAGTATTTGGTAGAAGATATGAGGGGGAGACGGTGCTTATGGGACCGCAAGCATGATAGTTTTATGAAAAAATGTCTCAAGATGAAGAATTATGAAGAAATCACCATGCGACTCGGGAAAAGTTTCCGGAACTTGCTGACCTTCATACAGGTAAGTCTGCTACTACTCTATATCTGGAATATCAGATTGTCTTATAGCCTAGGTCTACTCTCGTTATGGTATCTTGTGTGCATTATCAAATTACATAAACACAAATCTGTGATATTTTAGTGCTTCTCTAGCTTAATTTAGGCTAGTAGCAATACTAGGCAACAGAACCTGACTGGGTAGGCTACAGAACCTGACTCTGGGTAGGCTACAGAACCTGACTCTGGTTAGGCTACAGAACCTGACTCTGGGTAGGCTACAGACCCTGACTCTGGTTAGGATACAGAACCTGACTCAGGTTGTGTAAATAAAGTTAGGACTATTCTATCTAGGCATAGCCCAGCTTATGAAATATTTTTCAGCGGCAATGTTATGTTTAGACCTATATAGGTTGGTCTAGAAGTAAGCTATTCCTAGCCTAGTTTGAACTACGGCCAACTGTATACTAATTAGCCTAGAGAGCTTGGGTTATCTCAACCTAATTTTTCACACTTCACCTAAGATTTTAAACGTGTAGGCAAGTCTGCAACCCATGCCCTGAAAGAGGACATCATGCTAACCTAGCATGAAACATTTAATATATCTAAATAATTTCTGTAAAGATATTTAGTTCCTTAGTTAATAATTTTTATATCAAGCTAAATATAGGTTTTTCCCCTTTCAGATCAAGTGCGGGCAAAATTTAATAATTTGAAGGGATACTTCATCCATGAATATAAAAAAATTCAGGCTGCTCCAAGTGGTTCATGTGGTAAACCAAGCTCCAAGTGGGAATTGTTTGATTTGATGTCTTTTTTACATGATACAGTGGCTTCACAACCTACATATTCCAGTGACATTAATGAACAAGTAAGAGTATATACATATGTGTATTACATTATTTACATAGCAGTTTAATAATAGGTATAATTACTTGGCATTTAAGAATCAAATTTGCACAATAAACCTAGGCCCAGGTAAGCGAAACTGTAAGGTTAGGTCAGTAAGGTCAATAGAAAAATCTAATATTTTTAGTTAAGTAAAGGGAATTTATGCTTGCCATTCCATAATCTTAAATTATCAGAATTACTAATGCATCATTACCTAAAACTGATCCATTATACAGCAGTTTATGTTGTCAACATATTCATAGTAGAGTAATATTATATATATATATATTTTTTATTTACAGGTAAATCCTATAGATAATCCTCTAGTTATTGAGGTTACTCAAAGCACTTTTGCTGAGTTTCAGATTGGAGAGTCAAGTACGGGTTCTTTAACTCAACCTGTGTCCCCCAGCTTTGACCTTTCTAATGGAAGTTCTGATCGGTCTGTTGCACCAGCAACTCCCGCAACTTCATCTGTACAGAACCAAAAAGCAAGTAACAGTAGTAAGAAGAGGAAGCTACAAAATTCATTTGAGGAAGAATGCTTGCAAACCCTCAAAGAATTGGGCAACACCAGTACGCCTAATGACCTAGGTTTCGGTGTGGGAAAAACAGTTGAGGTTTGGATAAGGTCCCTACTAGTAAATGGACAAAAGGTTGCAGCAGCTAGGATTTCCCAAGTCGTCCTGGAAACTGAGCGGGATTATGGCTTACCTGATGATAAAGTAGGTTAACAGTAGTTATCAATTTGGTGCTAAATTCTGTCAGTATTTAATCTCTGGTGCTAATTTGAATTTCAAATACATGATCTGTAAGATCTCAGGCTTTCTAGTCTAATCAAGTTCCTGTAGCTGTAAACATTTTGTATACAATAAAGTTCAGTCTAATCAAGATTGATGTCATGCAGCTTTAAACATTTTTTATGTAATCATGCAGCTTTAAACATTTTCTATGTAATAAAGTTGATTAAAGCAATTTCAGGGTTTGTTTCTCCAGGTATTGCAGGGTACATATTTAAATTCCACATCGCTCTTCATAACTTTCTTAAAAGTATTGAGTAAATAATAGCAATTGAACAAATAATGAATTTTATTTTAAGATTACTGTATATACAAATGCAAATATTCAAAGGCATATGGGAGAAAATGTCCACTAGTGCATATAGGCTCGTTCATCTTGGAGTGGTACTGCCCCTTCATTATTAAAGTAATAATCCATTAATGTGTTCCTAACATTTTGGGCATCACTGGTACTACGTCCGCCATGTCCAGGAATACTATCCAAACCACTGTTTGATAAACCTCTCTCTCTTATTTCAGGGGGTGCATACAAATTCTTAGATTGTGCACGGATAAAATTATGTAAAACCACTATAGCAAACAAAATGTCCTTTACATTGTTTGGATAGGTTTTGATAACACCTTAAATACTACTGAATGATACCAAAGGCATTTTCTGATGTGCGCCTTGCTCTTGACAACCTATAATTGAATATAATTTTTTCTTTGTTTAATTGCCTTCCTGGGAAAGGTTTCATCAAATAGGGCTTAATTGGGAATGCCTCATCCCCAACAATGACATATGGGGTTTGCTTATCAGAGAAAGGTAAGCAACATGATGATGGGATATTTAAAACTTCACTATCTATTGCTTCCTTTAGGCTACACCTATCCCAAACCCCACCGTCGCTGGCTCTTCCATTAGCACCTATATTTACATACAGGAACTTGTATGATGCATCAACTAATGCCATCATAATCATACTAAAATTACCTTTATAATCATGAAAACCTGAACCAGAATGTGGGGGCTTTGCATTTAGCACCCTTTTCCCATCTAGTGCCCCTATGCAATTTGGAAAATTCCATTGCTGGAAATAATGCAGAGCAATTTCATTCCATTCCTCAGGCGTTGATGGAAGTTTTAAATATTCTGTTTTCATTATGTTGTATATGGCTCTGCATGTCTCTGGTATGAGGGATGAAACCAGATTATGGCTAATCCGAAATTGATACCCAAGGGAAACTTGTGATTCTCCTGAAATGAGAGAAAAATTCCCTTAGCCATAGTATAAATATATATTCCTAATGTACATACTGTAAACCTTGCATTTTTGCCTTGACATATTGTACTACAGCTTATCTGGAATTATCAGTTAATTAATAACCATACTGTCATCAACTATAAAGTTTAAAATATAATAGTGCAACCACAAAATTTACTTTTTTTTATTATAAATTGTGTAAACACGCAATTATTTTTTAATTATGTTACCCAATTAATAGACAGTATAGCTAGGTTAGGTTAGGTGGTTGTTTTGAGATTGGTAATACTTTACTAACCTAGCCTAGGCTACTTTGATGCCTGCCATTAGGTTATAGTCTAGTCTGGGTAGCCTTATGTACAATTCTATCAAATATCTTAATCTTGGCCTTGGCTAACTTATGCCAAGACAAAGAACGTCTATATATATATACATATATATATATATATTACATAGACATATACGTATATAGCAATATATATATACTTTTGATTTTCAAGTGCAATAAAAATAATAAATTGATAAACCAAACTTTTAAAATCATTGGCCTTATGATTTTATGTACGCTATAACTACACATAATGGTGTAATGGATTAATATATTAATTATATACTTAATATACACGGGTATATACATCGTATAGAATACCCTGCAAAAGGGTATTCTTTACCTGCAATACACCCCTAAGTAAGGGTATCTCAAGTGTATGTTATACCCTTGATATGGGTATATTGTAAAGGGTATATTATAGTTCTTATATACCCCGATAGGGCATGCTATTTTAACCACTAGAAATGCCCTTTTTCTACCCCTTTTATACCCTTAATTTTTTAGAGTGTAGAGATGACCAAGCTTGCCCTGGATGTGGTGAAAATCACAAATCCAATGAATGTGCTAGCAGCATCTTCAAGCGTAAAAATTGTGCAAAGAAAGGTCATAGTGATACAAAACAGAACATATGATGGCAATAAGTGCACAGTATATAAAGAATGTATCAAACGTGAAAAATAATATAGACCATGGCTTTGACTAATAATCTATGCAATTTAATAAAACTAACACTATTAGAAATCTGATAAATGATTACAATGTAGATATATGCATGCTAACGGAGACTTAGCTAAGAAATAATGTAAGCGATTACTCTAAAATAAACGAAATAACGCCAAGGTCTCACAACTTTACCATGTACCGAGAGAAAAAAACGGTGGTGGATGGGAATCTTTGTCAAAAAAGTGTACAAAATATCTATGATGAACCAAAATGTGTTCAGTACATTTGAATACATCAACACCAAAATCACACACATAAACAAACACATACAAATCATAAGAGTTTATAAACCACTAAGCACAAGTAAGAGATTATTCCTAGAAGAATTCAGTGACTTCCTCGTTGTTAGCTGATAAAAAAAATATGCTGATTTATGGTGACTTCAACCTGCATCTGGATGATAACGATGACAAATATGTCAAAGACTTTATAGAACTACTTGAAAGCCACGACCTCAAAAATGTTGTGAACAAACCGACATCAGTATGGAACCATACAACTGACCTAGTGAGACAAAACAAAAACAACGAGATTGTGAATGACATACAGGTTGAGCCTGAATGCGTGATATCTCCAGTACATAAACTAGTTATATTTAGTATAAATATCTGGAAAGGTTATACACTAAAAAAAAAAAAAACTATCACTTACAGAAACAAAAAACCAACTTTAATTAAAACTGATGAATTTATTGATGAGGGCTTAAAGAAAATGAGAGAAAAGAACCAGAAATGCAGGTGTAATTTGGGGAATATATACCTTGACAGGCGACCAAGTATGTGTAAGCTGTTTTACATTCTATAGCAAAAGTATATTGGCGTCAAGCTACAACGATAAATGTCCAGTAGTAACAAGGCAAATAACAGTTAAAGATAATGCCAAATGGTTTAACAGTGAATTACGTGAAACTAAGAAAAAGAAAAATGGAAGATCTATGGAAAACATGGAAAGATTCAAGAAATAATGAAAATTGGTCACTGTATAAAACAGCTAGAAATCATTACAACGACTTGATTATGAAAACCAAGAAAATATATTACAAGAAAATGTTTAGTGTAGAGAAAAATCCCCCCAAAATCTATGACAATTTAGCCGGAATATGGGGACTCAAGAAAAAGTTCCACCTGACGTAATTATTGACTACAAAATCCTGGCCGATAACTTTGCGAATTACTTTGAAGAAAAAATTGAAATAATCTAGCATGGTTGAGATAAGGAGATCCCTCCTGATCTCCCGGTGATCGCAATGAGAAATAGCAAATTCAGTAAGTTTAAAGAACTGAACATGAATCACTTTGACAAAATGATGAGAAACGTGAAAAACACCTGTTGTGAAAATGACCCGTTTCCCATAAGTGATATAAAAGAGGCAAAAAACTTTGATCAGTTGCGGGAGCTATATTTTGATATTGTCAACATGAGTCTGGCAAAGGCATCTTTCCCAAATAGTGAAAGGCTTGCTTGTATAAAGCCGGCCTATAAAGGAAAAGGTGATAAAGAAAATCTAAGCTTCTGTAAACCAATATCGAACCTATCGTACTTATCAAAACTTACAGAAACGGAAGTTCACAGACAAACATGGAAACACTTGAAACAACTCAATATCATACCTGATGATCAGTCAACATACAGAAAAAACCACTCAACAGAGACTGCATTGTGTGCAATTATAAATGACATGGTAGAAATTATAGCAAACGGAAAATGTGGCATCCTGGTTATGCTTGACCTAAGTGCAGCATTTAACACAGTTGACCACAATCTATTGCTTGCAGACCTGAGAGCAGTAGGCATCGAAGATGACGTACACAAATGGTACAAAAGCTATTTAAGAAAACAGGAAGGTTACGGTGGTTATATCAAAAGTGAAATCAGAAGAGAAAGGTCTAACAGAAGGAGTGCCCCAAGACAGCGTTCTGGGGCCACTGCTATTTAGCATTTACACAATTGAATTATCTAGAATTCTAAATAAGCACAAGGTTAAGTATGAACTGTATGCTGATGGTACCCAGTTCTATTTTCCTGTCGAAACGGTAGAGGACACCATTAGTCAAATTGATGCAATAATGAAAGATATCAAAAAATGGATGTCGGCGAAGATATTGAAACTTAGTGAAGACAAAACTGAGTGTATGCTATTTGGGTCTGACAGTGCACTACGTAAATATGAACACTTCAAAAGAATAACTATTGGTTCAACAATAAATATTGTAGCAGCAGTGAGGAACTTAGGAGTATTTATTGATGATAAATTGTCGAAGAAGAAACATATATATTGCATATTGCAGAAACCTGTAACTATCATACTAGAAACATTGCATTTACTAGAAAATACCTAAACGAAGATACTCTGAAAACAGCAATTTGCAACCAAATACTTTCGAGGCTTGACTACTGCAACGTTATATAAAAAAGGACTACGTTCCCGTGACAGAATAACCCCAGCATTAATTGAGCTACATTGGCTCCCAGTAAAAGCTAGAATAGAGTATAAAACACTACTAACAGTCTTTTAAGCACTAAAATATGATGAACCAACATATCTGAGAAACCGCTTAAGCTTCTTTAGACCCGAAATGAATATTGTAATCAGACATGCAAGTGAAGCATATAGGCTATTTGAACCTAGAACAAATTGTAAGTCAGGCTAGAAAGCATTTCTACACTGTGCACCAAAATACCGCCTGAAGTGAAGAGCACACAAGAAGAATGCAAATTTAAAAAGGAGCTAAAGACTCATCTCCTATTCTGCAGGAAGGAGCTACGATACTGACGAGAAAACACCGAAAGACAATTATAAAATATAAGAAGCACCTTATTTTGAAGACTACAGTACAAGGGCCGGCCAGAGAGGGAATTATCCCTGTGGAGGGCTCTACAGAAAACCAAAGTGAAACAACGTGAAAGTGACAATATAAGATGATAGTGGAAGTGATGTTCAGAGGCTGTAGAACACTGAGATGGTTCGGGACTTATTAGAAGGAAATATAAGGAACAGCTGGTCAAAACGCAGTAATTATAAGGAGCCAGAAGAAAATAACTAGCAAAAAATAAGGAAATAGCAGAAAATGGAAACAGGTCAGATGGGGAGTCTTCAGCCGGAATGTGTACCAAATATTGGAGAGTGGGGAGAACCCCTTCCACCAAGTGTGGCAAATTCAAGGGGAAAATTTTACGTAAAAAATTTATTATTAACTGCTTTCAGAAGCCTGCCTTAGAAGTACAGGAACACCCTATTCAGCGAGGTTTAAAAATAGCAAAATTGTTTCTAAGCCTGTGCTAAACTAGATCAATGCTGAATATTTTCTCAACGCTTGTAAAACTCTTGGTTTCCTTTTTATATTTCAGAACGGTCAGAACACTGAACAAAGTAAAACCTTTCCAAATGAATTTATTTTTGCTCGAAAGAGAAAGACCAGACTGTAACCACCACAGTAAAAGAAAATGAGTTAGTGTGAATGACACTGATACAGAAGAAGCAACACCACTTGGACACTTTACTCTCTTGCAAAACTCACCAAGGGACACCGACTGTCCAAGGACATCCAGTCATTTCCTCATGTCCTCCCACTATTCGAAAGTCTTTCTTTCACTTTCAGATTCACACATCCTACGATTTCCTAGGGTAAAACTCAGTTCTTTTCCTACAGCCTACTTCATTATCCACTCGATTCATACAGCTTTTTCTTTCTTACTTTGAATCTTCAGCTGAAAACCCTTAGGACAGTGTCAACAGGCTATAAGAAAACCAAGAGGGCTCCAAAGAGAAACCAGCCTGCAGAGAGAGAGAGAGAAGTTACAGGAGAAGGTGATAAATAGATAGGCCTATGAGGGAACAGAAAGTAAAACCATCACACCTGAATTCAGGAGACGTCAGCAGAAGGCAGGAATAAGCCAGTAATTCGACATTAGGTTCCTTTCCATTTCAGTTGCCTATTTTTGCATAATTGTTTTGGTAAAATATGATGCATAATTGTTTTGGTAAAATATGAAAGTCATTTTCTGTGCCAAGGCTAATACTATCATGGACACACCAAAGCCACTATTTAGCCCTTACTCTTTGCACCAACTTCTCTCTCTCTCTCTCCTGTTTTGAAATGGCTTCCAACAATTTCTTGCATTAGATCAGTGAGCATTTGATCAGCCTTTATGAAGCCTTCTTGGTCTTCACTGAAGACCAATTGTTTATATTACAGTTTTGGTCTAAAGTTTCCAAACCTGCAGTTCTTCTTGCAAGGTGACCAAACTCATCCCTTCATCGAATATCAATGGAACTATTCAAGTTACTGCAGTTTCTGCCACGAGGAAAACCGACTCAAAATTTGCATAATTTTTATTCAATGCCACAAAAAAATTTTCGGGACTCAAGTCTTGGATTCTAAGATGTTTGAAACTGTGCCCAGTTTGATTTTTCTATAAGGAATGTTAGGTAATAAGAGTTTCTCTTTAAATGTAAATTAGTCATTAAGTCATTTTCCCTGCGCATACCATCACCATTGACTTTTGCGGCACCTACAGAGGTTACAAGGTGAAAGGAAAGCTCAGAAGAACTGCAGTCATTCAGTTATAGAGATAACTGTGTCTACAACAGGAATAAACCGATACAGATATCATGATCCCTTACTTGGATTAAACTATTTTGTTGGGCGCCAACATTCGTCCAAGGATGGGGACTAGATAAAGCAGATCTTTATAATCATCTTCCCCAGAAATGAAGGGGTGTAGTCTTCTCTCGGCCGAGGATCGTTAACCTGAAAATTGAAAGAACTTCATGACATTCTTGTAAGTACAGTTACGGGCAAATATATTTCGAGGGAGAGAGGAACTTTAGTTAAACCTATCACAATATAAAGGCATAGTTCTCTCGCCTAGGCTCGTGCTTTTGTACGAAGGTGGTGATTCCAGAGTTTATCTAGATCTTGGTAGTATCTGTCACACTCTCATGACTCGATAGACATTTTGAAATAAATTCTAAGTGTACCTCTTAAAATCCTAGTTTTAAAATTAATTTCAATTGTGTAAGCAATTCCTTACAATCGTGCAGTATAACGCCTCAAAATAATTGGCCCTTTTATCAGAATATGCTGGAACAGGTACAAGAAAATGGAAGCAACTATCTTGCACACAACTTACCATGCTGGAAGAAAACCTCTTCCCCAAAGCTTATTTCTACATCCTTCACGCCACTCTAGGGTTCCTGTCTGTGGCCAAAGGCACTTTGCTATGACAACGTTAACTTTCGTGTGATCACCAAATCCCAGGTTCTCAGGAAGGCCATAACTGGAAGAGAAAGGCAATATCATACACTTGCTTGCAACTCGATCCATGGAAAGACCAGTGTTCTACAATTTTTTTGTTTCTAAAGGACACCTTATTCTAATATGTGAAGTCATGCTATTTACTTGAGTATCAAATACTCACTGGATTAACAGGGACCTTTGTCCTAAATCCTGTCAATAGTAATAATCAACACCACAGGAACGGTTCCATTCAAATTTAGTTGTCAGGTGTCGTAATGAGTGCTTTAGCATGAGCAATATATCAGCAGATATCAATTTTACGACTAATGACCCCGTGAAGGAAGATCTACTCATTTCATGGGTTTTTGACAACAAATAAAATACAACTGCATAGACAGATCTCCCAGTTGAATATACAGTATAATTATGGATTGCCTCTATCTAAAAGAAGCAGGATTCTATGACAGCCCTTCTCATCTTGAAAAAAATTACCACTGACCAAAATGAGTTTTTCTGAAAGAATATTCAAGATATCTTTACGTGTTTCAAGTATGAAGACTGCGTGACGAGCCCGGAGTGTCCTACCATGATAAGGTGGCCCTTACTGTACCTCTGTGGGAAAACACTGGATATAATTACATTCCTTCACAGTGAAAAAAAAAAAAATCATCTGCATTTTTGACAAAACCCCGAAATATAACCGTCAGGTTTAACTGTTAACTTCTTCAAAGGAGGTCACCGTAGGAACCTTTATAAAACATCTTCCATAATGTTTCCCCATTTGGCTTCAAAATCTTAACTTGTTCCACATCACCCTGTAGTAAGTACCCTCACAGCATCACCAGAGAGTTCTGCTTCCAACCTCTGTCGCAGGGGGGCGGCTCCTCTCTGGTACCCGCCCCCACCCCGACCCTCAACACTTTCAGTGTTTCACTTTGTTTGGGTTTATGTAGAACCCTGTGGCCACAGGGATAATTCCCTCTCTGGCGGGCCCTTGTACAGTACATCCCCAAGGGGCTGGTACTAAACACGGCGCCCATTTTGCACGTAAACGTGCTTACGGCCTAAATGACTTACGGCCGAAACGACCCGAATGCGTAGGGAGACAGTTACAGGGTCAGAAAATATTTGTATTCGTATCAAGCGGCGATGCAATGCATTACTACCCTAAATCAATTCACCTCGTATTTTATATTTTTATTTATATTTTTGAGCTATTTCCCTATTCATTTATCTGTAAATTTATTTTTTATTAACTCATCTCTTCTTTCTGTATTTCCTGTTACCTTCTGCTACTTCTTTCAAATGAACGCCTTAATATTTTCTGGAAGCTTCAGTATGAACACCGGGTTATCTTCTGGATAATATAATAATAATAATAATAATAAACAACCGTGGAGGCAGTCACCTGAGAAGATCGCGACGGTTGGCTGGTTTGGAGACCGAGAACGAGGGAATTACCTAATTATCATTTTTGTAAAGAATGCGTCTTGTTTACCCTTGCTTTTAAAGTTTGTTTTTAAGTTCTCATAACCAAGACTGTCATTTCTAGATCAAGAAGGGAGCTGAGCAGGCTCTCGAAAGCTCCTGGAATTCATTTTATTATTTGTAAATACAGTACTTTACATAAATGTGGATTTTGTATTTTATAAAAATATTCACGGGATTGTGAAGAAGATTTGCAATAATAATAATAATAATAATAATAATAATAATAATAATAATAATAATAATAACAGTTACCAGTCGATTTCAAGGAATCGTATTAGTCAATGAAAACGAAAGAGTGGATAAGAATAATGAAGGAATACAAATACATCATACTGGCTTAGGGAACGACAGAACAAAAGAATTCAGATAAAGTCAAACCCTATGATCTAAGAACTGCAAGAAAAAAGTGAGAAAGCGAGGGATTTAACTTTGAGTTATTCAACGTAGGCCCACTATTTTTTCGTGGGTCATGGGTTGGTTCTAAAAAGAATGTGCCAAATGAAACCGTAAGATAGAAATACTAACAGAGATATGGAAGTAATATAGATTTCAAAGGAATAAGGCCAGAAATAATACGCTGTTTTAAGTGAAGTCTTATCACAGGGAACAGAAGTGATCAAAATAGTAGATAGGAAACACTTGCAAATTCTGCATTTTAATCATTTACTTGCATTATTTGTTTATTTATTAAATTGTTAATTTATATCTTTATTTTTTTTAATAAGCGATCTGTTCTTTCTGTATTTCACTTTTCCTCCTGTTGCTTCTTTCAAATGAACACCTTATCATTCTTTGGGAGCTTCAGTTTCAAGCCAGTGGCCCCTTTGGTGGGCTTCTTGTTCCATAGGAATAGGATTCACTTTCTGAGTAGTAGTAGTAGTAGTAGTAGTAGTAGTAGCAGTAGTAGTAGTAGTAGTAGTAGTAATAATAATAATAATAATAATAATAATAATAATAATAATAAAAGACTAAGAGAGAGACTTATCCAGGACCCTGGGAAAGAAGATGATAAAGAAAGGAGAAAGGTGACTAGGTATGACATCCTCCAATCACTGCGAAGACCTGTAATAAACCTCTCATTGGGGAATCTGTCTGGAAGGTAATATAGCTGTCAAGTATGTCACAAGCGGGGCGGGGGGAGTTGGGGGGTGTCCCCCTACATTATACCTTCTATCCACCAACACCTCCCCTTTATCCTACCCCCTCCAAAAAAAAATATACCAACGTACGCCGAATTTAACCAGAAACATTCAAACTGCTTTCTTAGACTAAATTCACGTGGATTCTTTGACTCATTTCCCCTAAAAAATAGATTCATTCCCCCTAAAAACAGATTAATTTCCCCCTACAAACAGATTCATTACCCCTTAAAAAAGATCCATTTCCCCCTAAAAACAGTCATGTCCCCTTAAAAAAGATTCATTTTCCCCTAAAAAAAAAATTCATTTCTCCCTAAAAACGTTAATTTCCCCTTAAAAGCAGATTCACTTCTCCCTGAAAAACAGATGCATCCCCCCCCCAAAAAAAAGATTCATTCCCCCCCACCGAAAATAAAACCGACAGTCTGTGGAATCGAAGACATTTCAAGCCAATAAGATGATTCCACTTCTGTATCTCGCCTCCCTCTTCCCGAATTCCACTCTGGCACCGACGGGACAGCAGCAGCAGCAGCAGTCATTCTCCAGCCAAAGAGAGAGAGAGAGAGAGAGAGAGAGAGAGAGAGACACCAATGGAATCATTCCCTCATTTGGAAGCCGAAGGGACATGTGTAAACAGAGGACCTCGCTTCTAGGATATAAGGAGACAAGGTCAGAGGGCGTTTGAAAGGGCCTGTTCTCTCCAATAGGAAGGAGGTTCTCCTTCAGGAAGGAAGGAAGGAAGTTCTCCTGTCAATGTTTCTGAAGATTATCCTGCTAAGGATACGACAATATTTTAAGGATCCTGGCAGGTATGCAATTCTCCTGTCAATGTTACAAAGTAATTATTAACCAAATAATGGAACACCAAAATAGTATTTACGATACAAAAGCATCAATATTACTCCTTTCCACCCAGCCTGTCTCCCTTAATTAACCCAAATGTTTACGAATATCATCATCATTTCTCCACCGGAAACGAAAAGAAAAGAAACAAACAACAGCTTTAATGACCGCTTTAGACCCGGAGTTCTTTAATTGAAAGAATAGTGGGAATATAATTTCTGTTTTATTGGTGAATGCCATAAAATCATGGAGAGGACAAATTTAACATGTACAAATAATTTACTCACACTTGTACTACGGGTCATTTGTGTGTGTACACACACACAGACACACACATACACACACATACACACACACATATATATATACTGTATATATATATACATACATATATACATATATATACATACATATATATACATATATATATTATATATATATATATATGTATGTATGTATGTATGTATGTATGTATGTATGTATGTATGTATGCGTCTTCCCCTTCGGTGATATTCCCGCTACAGAGCGAATTGGTATTAAACAACATTTGTAGCTTAGTGTTTGTGAATATACAAAAGTGACGGTGCAAGTAATAACAACAAATGTGTGCTCGCGTGTGTGATTATATACAACTGAAACAGCAATGTACCAACAACTCTGCACCTCTGTTACAGAAACACAAGCAACAGACTCCACTCAATAGCAGTAAATGAAA
Organism: Macrobrachium rosenbergii; assembly: GCA_039081455.1. Taxonomy (NCBI): domain Eukaryota; kingdom Metazoa; phylum Arthropoda; class Malacostraca; order Decapoda; family Palaemonidae; genus Macrobrachium; species Macrobrachium rosenbergii. The sequence goes on from JANJGK010000022.1 coordinate 3,252,351, forward strand.
TTACACACACATACACAACCAGCTTGCTTCAGACAGTGTATTTCCGTAACCTAATGAGATAGAGAGCACACCTGTGTCACTCAGCACCGATTCCTTCCCACTGATAACCACAGAGTCGATATTTCCTTTTATATACAAATAATGTTCTCTCGAAGCAATTCACGAATTTCGTTCTCAGGCCCAAAGGCTGAAGGCTCTAGGGATTACAAGATGGTAATCTGGTCCTCTCTACTGTATTCAGTTACTGTATTTAGTCACTTTTTGATGTTAAGTAGCTGCTACATGAAACGTGTCCTGTAGAAAATAGTCTTCACTAATTATACAATAGAATTGCAAAACCTGACAAATTTATAGAGAAACAAAAATTTTTCGAGCGTGAAAATAACACAATGCTTCTGACTTTGCTTGACATTTAAAACAGATTGTATTGTACAGTAATTGAAATTATTTTTTTTTTGTATACTAGAGTTTAATTAATTGTATCATATAGCGAGTTGAAATGATTGTATTGTATAGTGAGATTAAATTATAATATTGTATAGTAAGTTTAAATGATTTTATTGTATAATGAGTTGTATTGATTGTATCTCATAGTTCAAACGATTGTATTTTATACCGACTTAAAATTTTTGTATTTTACATTGATTTGAACCGATTGTATAGCGAGTTAAATTGATTGTATCCTACAGAGTTGAAATTATTGTATTGTATAGTGAGTTGTATTGTTTGTATCTGATAGTGAGTTGATACGACTGTATTTATAGCGAGTTGAATCGATTGTTTTTTATAGTGAGTTGAAATTCTTGTGTTTTATAGTGAGTTTTAATTATTGCATTTTATACTGCGTTGTAATGACTGCATCTCATTCGGGTAGTTAGCTGTAATGCTGTACTCAATATGAAACAACTAGACTACGTGCCATACTTACACTTTTAGCAAAGAAAACCAGTTGTATTCGATGTATACAAAACGCAAACACTATACCATATTTGGGCAAAAACAGAGAACATCACCTAACAAACACCTACTGTAGCTTTTAATTTCTTTCTATAGGCGTTCAATTGCATACGCCCTCAAGATCAATTAGCTATTCGCAGCGGAGGTCATTTGCATACTTGATTTCACCAAATATCGCGGCAAATCTCAGACCATTTGCATTTTTAATTATCTAAGAGAGAGAGAGAGAGAGAGAGAGAGAGAGAGAGAGAGAGAGAGAGAGAGAGAGAGAGAGAGAGAGAGAGAGAGTCCTTCTTCCCCTACATTTTAGGTGAACCAGAACAATTATTGTCTATACAAACAAGGAAGTGCTTAAGTCTAATACTCATCTAATACTCATCTGAAAATCACTAATAAAAGCCAAAATATACAAAACATTCATCTCATAATGTGTGCCAACATGTCATAAACACACGTCGGCAACATATTATATACAAGTTGACAACGAGTCAACGACCGTTAAGTGGAGAACGAACCCTTGGTCAATGCTCGATATTCAAATGAAACACTGGTTAGGACTACCAATAAGTCGTTGACTTGTATTCAACATGTTTGTGACATGTATGTCACGAGTTGACGACATCATTTATGACATGTTTCGCTGTACTGTGGACGCATTCTAAATGGTCACACGTATTACGGGCTCAGTATGAAATTATCGTTATGCGTCTGAAAGATTTCACTCCTCATCTGGGATTTCCAAAAACTGGGATGAGTTTGGAAAGACATTTGGCGTCTTCTCTTCTGTTGGTCGAGAGCGTCCTCGATCAATGTAATACACCCTAGGTCTGGTACCTTAATATAAGTGCAAAGGGCACTTGCAACACTTTCGTGCAAAATTCCACGCATGCACTTTACTATTTATATCAAAGTATCACTCCCTCCTCTACTGTGTCAAAAAGAATTGATCTTTCTTAGGGAAAGCAAACAAAAATATTCAGAAGCATTAAGTCATTGTCAGCAACAAAATCTGTCCTTTAATCTAAAGTGTCCGACAGCGTGCAGCTAAAGCATCAGCAATGTCCAGAAGCAGAAGCAATATTCCATTTTATGGATAACCAAAATCCATAACTTCCCCTCCCCCTCCCACCCTCCCCCTCATGGGATCCAATCCGGGTACGTCCACCCGCTTCGCTTGGAGGTTGGTGAAATATAGAGAGGAATTTGAAGGCTGGGCTCTTTTACAGATAGGAAGATGGACTAATCGGAAAACTGGGCTTTTATACTGAACGAAATACGAAAATAGTGGACGACTATTTTATATTGACGTCAAATTATTGGATTTTACAGTGAGTTGAAGTGACTGTATTGTATAGTGAGTTAAATTGATTGTATTTTATAGCAGGCTAAAATTATTGTATTGTATAGTGAGCTGAAACGACTGTATTGTACAGTGAGTTGAATTTATTGTATTGTAATGTATTGGAGTTTCGGGTAGATTCCTGTAGAGTATACATAGTTTTCGTGTTAATAACATCCCTAGGGACAACCAGATTTTGCGATGAGGTGGCGAATACAAGTCGTCGAACGTGGAAATTTAAGAGAAACTTAAATTAGTCGACTTTAGGTAGTTTCATAAAGGTCATTTCATTTGAACCCTAATAGTTCTTTTACTCTATTATTCACCCTGTGCCTCTGCTTGGCAGAAGATTCAATTCCAACTCTCTTTTTTCGGTATAAAATACCTCGGCCAGCTAGGTACGAGCTTCACTGGTAAGTTTCTACACATAATTCTGGTCTCAATCTTATGCCTTCTGGAAATATTCTATTCGTATGTCATGCAATACCCCAGGATTGGAAAGTCTTTGTTGAAGATTAACCCTAGTTTTCTACGATGTATGTCTATGAGAGAGAGAGAGAGAGAGAGAGAGAGAGAGAGAGAGAGAGAGAGAGAGAGAGAGAGAGAATTTCTCATTACAAGCAATCTCGTCATGTCAGCAGGTTTATAAGAACTGATGTGACGAGAACAATTACATTCATGAATCTTCCAAAATATCCTTAATCGTTGCTTCCAAAATTTCCTGAGTCCAGACAACTTCACAAAACTAAAACGACTGATTCCTTCAGCGCTCATTGTACAGAAATATTCACTAGAAACCCTAAACTACTCAGAGAAGAAAAAAATTAGTGAACTCTCATCATTATTATTAATACAGAAATTGTTTAAACGTTCAAATGGAATGGAATGGAATAACGAATTCAGGCCAAAGGCCAAGCGCTGGGTCCTATGAGGTTCTTCAGCGCTCAAACAGAAACTGACAGTAAGAATCTTTGAAAGGCGTAACAGCAGGAAAACTTGCAGTTGCACTATGAAACACTTGTTAGGAGAGGGTTGAGGAAAGTAAGATGTAAGAAAGAGAATGTGAACGGAGGTTCAGTAAAAGCAATGAAAGGTGTTGCAGCTAGGGGCCAAAGGGACGATGCAAAGAACCTTAAGTAGCGCCTGCAGTTAACCGCGCGAGGTGTACTAACGGCACCACCCCCTTGCGGGGTAAGCGTTCAAACGGACAACTCAGAATTAATCATATGCAAACCAAGCCTCACAAAATGGAACGCCAACTCGTGGATAAAAAGCGAAAACACAGAAATGAATAACGATAAATAACAAATGCTAGAGTGCAGTACAGTACAGTATAAACAAGAAACATAATATATACAAGCGTAAACAAACAAATCAGATGTCAGTACAAACAAATACCTGTCCTTTCTTCAAACCTCCCACACAGAGAGAAGAAACAAGGGAGGATTTCCCCTTGAAGGAAGGAATCCTTTCCTTCCTCGCTCGGTTGGGGGCCTCTCTCCTGCAGGCCTCTCGTCGGGAGGAATTCGGAATGGATCCTGCGTCTGGGGTCGATGGGTTCCAGATGTATATTGATGCATGTGTACCTAACAGGCTGTAACAAACACACACACTCATGCACAAACAGACGTGGTCACGTTCATACTACTAGGGGTAATCATGGTAAAAAAAAAAAAAATTAAGCGGAATTTTTGGAAACATTTTTTGATCTTGAAACAATGCACGACCGAAATAAAAACATTGGACAGTGAATAGGCTTCAGAAAGAGTCAGGCTCTCTCTCTCTCTCTCTCTCTCTCTCTCTCTCTCTCTCTCTCTCTCTCTCTCTCTCTCTCTCTCTCTCTCTTCTAAGAGTTATGTAAATGCACAGTATACTTAGCCATGAAAATCCTTGAGCAACACAAAAGCTTCCTTACAATAACTGTCTTTCCTCTTCCTTAATGAAAAGATACGCTGGGCCAAATCTCTGCAAATGTAGAGGAGGAGACTTTCTACTCATAAAAGTTCCCTTTTAAGAGAAATAGAGAGAAAGAGAGAAAAATAGAGAGAAAGAAACAGGAAGAGAGAGAGAGAGAGAGAGAGAGAGAGAGAGAGAGAGAGAGAGAGAGAGAGAGAGAGAGAGAGAGTGGAAGGGAACGACACTCAAATCAGAAGGGATGCGTAGTAAAAGCAGCGTTTACAAGAATTTGGAAAGAGAGAGAGAGACTTGTATCATTGTATCTGAATCAATTAAGAGCGAGTGACCATCAGTCCCAAGAGAGAGAGAGAGAGAGAGAGAGAGAGAGAGAGAGAGAGAGAGAGAGAGAAAGATTCCTTTGTCTTTGGCAATAACTAACAGTGTCCAAGAACAGACCGGGCTTGAAATCAAACTATGACCTATGACACAAATATTCCTGAGAAGCAACATTTCCGAGTCACGAGCATAATTATCATATCAGTCCATCCTTACAACGCAATAAGGATTCCAAAATCATCCTAAGATAGGACTATCCTTCTTTTTTCCCAGGAGACGCCATGCTCTTACGAGTCCTACAGGACTCCACGAAAGCAGAGACAAAATTACTTCACTTCTGGAATCGCGCAACGAAGTAACCGGCGTCCTAACGAAGTTATCGTGGTCCTTCGTCAACTGACGATGCCCGAGTTCCTTCGGGATATCCCTGACAGGATGTCGTT
>JANJGK010000022.1:3259821-3262321 GCA_039081455.1 Macrobrachium rosenbergii
CGCATAAATAAAACAATTTCTTTCGAAAAAACTTGGCATATATCAAGATGTTCGATCAACTTTAAGGTCTCATAAAGAAATCCATTATTTCGAAATCAGTTTATTTTTTCAAGGCTAAATTAAAGAGGAAATGTTCAATCTCTCAATTTCTGTTACTCATCAAATCCAGCTCAACCTGTGACAAACATTCTCAACTGTCTTTCAGAAACTTCTGTAAGAAACTCCTCGTTGGTCACAAGACCAGCAAATGGGTCTGACCTTCCATGCCAACTTACTGTAGATTCTCTCCTTTACCTCTGGACTAAAACCAGCATTCCTAAATCACTCTGTTAGCGACGGGTTCTATTCTCTCCTCCTACAAAACAAACAGGATGAGAAGATGCGTTTGGAGCACAATACAAATCCCATGAGGATAATTCCAGTCATAAAATCAATCCTCTGGACCACTAATCTTCCAGGCATCCTCTGGAACGCGGTACTGGAACAGGGGTGGGTCAAACAGAAGTTCTCATTTCAGTAAATTCTCCCCGTTCGAACGGAGAGGAAGGAACAAGAGAGAATCATTACTGATTCCTTTCGCGAAGGAGAGAAAGACAAAAAGGTGAATGAGAAACAATATTTCCTGATTTGAAGATACTGGAAAACGTATTTGGACGCTGATGTTAACGTTATGCGTTTGTAATAGGAACGAGAGAGAGAGAGAGAGAGAGAGAGAGAGAGAGATGAGAGAGAGAGAGAGAGAGAGAGAGAGAGAGAGCAAACAACCTCCAAAATCCCACCAGAGGACATATGCACCCTCTCAGAAACTTACAACAGCCCTTATGAAACAAGCGTGGGCAGCAACGGGGTACAACGAGACCAAGAGAGGCCAAATCAGCGAAGCAAACGAGAGAAGCCCTAACCATAACATAGGTTTCCCAAACCCCAAATTTTGGGGACACCCTCAGGAGTGTGTGCAAAGCCTTCATTGAATTCTAACCAGCGAGCCTTAGGCCTCATAAATACTGAGATGTGGGCCAATTTTCTCCAGGGGCAGGCGACGAAAATACTGTGTCGAAGATTTTCGAAATTGCAGATTTTCTCAAGCTTTTGTGAATATTTAGATAATTTTATTTTCACCAAGGTAAAAAAAAGTATGAAGTTAAAAGAAAAGGAAGAATTCCTCATTTTTCTAAGCATAGGATGAATAAATAATTTTATTCAAATATTTTTTTTCATCCTAAAGCAAATATATTATTATTATTATTATTATTATTATTATTATTATTATTATTATTATTATTATTATTATTATTATTATTATTATTATTATTATTATGAAAAAAACACTTTAGTCCAATTGTGTAATGGTTGGTAGGTAGTGGCTAGAGGCGGATAAAGTGTAGTGGGATTGGTGGATTAGGAAGACCGGGCCAAGATTGTGGGATGGAGAGGGGTAGTGTAGAGGGGATCTGTAGTGGGGCATTGATTAGGTAAGGGCAGACAAAAAATTATGAATACTGGAAAAACAAATTTATTAAAACATCTTCACAAGAAGCACGTGTTTTTTAATATACAGAGACAGAGACGGGGGCGGGGGGGGGGGGGGGGTTTGCAACAACATAAACTAATCCTGTTAGCTGACATCACAGAAACTCCTTCAGGCGTGAGCAATTGTAGAAGTGGGGCGGCATTTTAATGCCGACAGCTGCAGAACAAGAACCTTTCTAACGTGATTTACCTGCACCAGGTGACTACCAGAAGAAAGCACACTCCCTTCTCGTTTTCTAAGTCTCTTAATTCATAATTAGTCTCATAAGCTTCTCTTCATCTTCATTAAGGTCTTAATTTGATGTTTTTTCCTAAAAAATTTTCAATGTTCATATATTTTTATCTCTCTTACTCTATCAGAAACTTTACAGCATAAAAATGTACTTTTATTTCTCTTTCTCTATTAAAACTTTGCAACATTAAAAATTATGCACGTTTTAAAATCAAGGAATTAAAAAAGTATTATTTTCGTGAATTTTGATTACGAGAAGTTCACGAAAATGTTAAAAGTAAATATCAAATGAAAAAAGAAAGAAACAAAGACAAAGGAAAAGTAACTAACACTTCTTTCTTTCTCTAATTAAAAAAAAATGTCTTTGATTGTCTACTGAAGTTTTGTCAGAGTGAATGAAACACTACACTTCGCGAAACAAAAACGGACGGTGTAAAACTTCTGACATCTGACGGGGACAGAGAGAGAGAGAGAGAGAGAGAGAGAGAGAGAGAGAGAGAGAGAGAGAGTGAGAGAGAGAGAGAGAGAGGAGGGCATTTTATGACTTGTTGCAATTAAGAAGTCAGTCAGTCTCAGGACTTGAATGACGACTGAGGGAACCCGTCTAAATTCTGAGCCTGCCTCTCTCTCTCGTCTCTCTCTCTCTCATCTCTCTCTCTCTCTCTCTCTCTCTCTCTCTCTCTCTCTCTCTATGACCCCAGAGCCTTTCGCCCGAAACCCGACCCCCTGGACCCCCCG
>JANJGK010000022.1:3265015-3362515 GCA_039081455.1 Macrobrachium rosenbergii
TTATTTGGTCGAAAATCCTCTGGGATATCTCGAGGTAAACGACCCTTTGGCTATCTCGGGTCTTACTGGTTGACAATTGACTCATTCGAGGTAAAACTAAGTGACCACTGATGATGTAAAGCGGTTGAAATATTCATTTTGTTATTATTACTGTGCTTGGTGTCATTTCTAATATACTGTATGATCTGTGTAGTGCTACTAAAAATAAATTCACATGTGCTTCGAGTTTCGATATAATTTTCTGACAATATAAAAAATGAGCAAAATGCCGTATTATTATTATCTTAGAAAATAGAATTTAAGCCAAAGGCCTTGGCAAGCGCTGAAAAGGAAAATGGGAGTAAAAAGTTCTTAATTAAAGGCGTAACATAATGAAAACCTCAAAGCAGTCGCACTATGAATCCAATGTTAGGAGAGGGTTAAGGAGAGTAAGATGGAAGAAAGAGAATATGAACGGAGGTGCATTAGAGGAATGAAAGGGGGTTGCAGCCAGGGGCCGAGGGCACGCTGCAAAAAAAACCAAGAGTAATGCCTACAGTGCACCTCGTGAGGTGCACTGACGGCACTACGGAGAACAAGACGCCGTGTACTGAAAACATTGCAAAAAATTGCCAAATTACGGGTGTCATTTCTAGGAAGAAGAGTCTCAGTGTTCTCTTGCATAGTTATACATTATTCATAAATTCACTGAATAGAATGAATTACGAAACACTGTATGTGTATGATCACCATACACAGTAGGCTGCTAATTTTAAAAAATCACAAAGATTTTTAAAATACTCAGATAGTTATCAGGACGGTGCGTGCTACCTAATACAGGTCTCTCTCTCTCTCTCTCTCTCTCTCTCTCTCTCTCTCTCTCTCTCTCTCTCTCTCTCTCTCTCTCATATATTAAGTTTACTTGATTGTACGATGTTTTCAAGGGGCTATCGTGTAAGTCAAAACTTCGAATATTTCACTTTCACTAAACCCTTTTTTTGATGATTATAAATGATGATGAATTCGATGATTTAATAAGAGACTGGGATGATTTTGAATAGCTCATTACTTAATATTTCAAAATCTTCATAATTTTCGAAGGGATTCATTTCAAGGTCACTTCATCATTTCCATTCGTCATAGTTTAGTAAGTTCCAAGATAATTCAAGAAACAGTTCAGATAAATGGTGACAGGACTAATTCTTGAATATTCTACCTAGAATCCAGATTTTGGGATATTTCAAGTTTTTAAACCCCTATACTCCCGGGTCAACTCTAATTCCAATGCCAACTGGAACTCCCAAATAGATAAACACTAATTCTATACCAGCCCTTTGACTGACTGGCACTAAGAGATTTCAAATCATATCCTATCCTTGATTTTCGTTCCACAGGTGAATAGACACCTACAGGCCGCTCTTATAAGCAAGAGCCCGTGCTGGTATAAGACCGGTTTAATGTAACTACAGTAGCAAAATGGTACCCAGAGAGGACAATGATTATCAAATGCCTATGATTATTTATTCCACTGACCCTCTGCTGGAAACCCCCCTTACCTCATGAGGTCCAGGCGCCCAAATCTATCCGTCCGGTTTTCTCCTGCAGAAGGCCCAAGAGAAGCAGCACCTTCAGCCCTCAGGAAAGTTTCTCTGAAGGGCCAACACCAAACTCCTTCCTTTGGGCATATGACAAACCGTTCAGGTGACAAAAATAAAAAAAAAATAACAATCTTGTCTTGTGGCACAATATCTTGCGGACGAGGAGAAACGTGCTAGACTGATCTCAGTCCATTCGACAGTCTGAAAACTGAAAACCTCAGGAACAGCTTTCAGCCAATCACGAGAGCCCATGCATCATCAACTACCTTCACAAGCAGCGAGGGTTGAAAACCGACGCCTGATTGGCTGAGAGGACAAACAAACGAATCTGGAAATGCGCCGACATTTTTTAAGAAGGTGACAAGGTGCTCTAAAGGTTTTATTAACTGTCTTACGATTTAAGTCATGCTTGAGCTGTAATAAATTATTGTGATTCATATTTATACCGAAAGACTTATATTGTTCATATTTTCATTTTATGAACATTCATGTGCCAAACATTCTAACGGTCAAAAAGGCTCTCTCTCTCTCTCTCTCTCTCTCTCTCTCTCTCTCTCTCTCTTATACAATTGATTATAATAAAAAATGTATTTAATGGATAGCCTGTATGTATACAGTTAATTTGGCATGGCACGCCAGAGGGTGGTGGTGCATTTGTTGCGAGAATTCACAGAGGCCCTATTTAGCATTCCCTGGAATATGTCAGGACCTGATTGATTGAACGATTGTCGTCGACTTATCTTCGTCTACCCTTTGGTTTTCTTTCCATTTATGTGTTATTAGTGACTCTGGAAGCTTAGTACTATATCTTTTTTAGAACTGTTCAGTGAGTTTAAGATTGTAATAATAATAATGGCCTGTTTTACAACCATTCTACGGAGGTCAGGCTTGAGTCAGTCTTGCTACTTCAGCGGTGGCTGTCAGTTTTACCAACTACTCAACATACAATATAAAAAAAATTGAAATAATAACCTAACTTTACAGACTGACCAGCATGATTATTTATTACTTAAATATACAGAAAGAAACTACATGCCTTATACACATGACAGTTGAGGGCAAACTCGATACAGAACAGTTAATTGTAAAATAGGAAGCAGTGTTAGCAATCTTCTAAGGAGCTTCGAGATTGTCTCAACATTGTCAAAATAGTCCCAATATAAATAAAGTTCCCCAAAAAAGTGGGCCTCAGACGCCACTATATACAAGACAGCCCAAAATAACACATCATTCACAAATGTGAGGTTGGTGTTTATGAAAGCGAAGATGTCTGAGTATCGTTGTTTTGAAATGTCCAAACAGAGTAAAAATGGAAAACTAGATGTATATACCACGTAACTGGATGAGGCTATATGGTAGGTTCTCTGTTTACACCCAACGCCGTGGGCAATGAATAAAAGGGAATAAATAAATTGGGAACAAATAAATGGGTAATAAACAATGAGTTTGCAAACTCACGAGGCACCAAAGACATGGCTGGCCCATGAATGGACGAAAACGGAAGTAAGAATACAAAGAACACTGAAAAAAATTCAGCAGCTTCTTCATGGATGACGCATTAATTGTCGTGGAAGCAGCCTCCCCAGAACCGCAGAGAGAGAGAGAGAGAGAGAGAGAGAGAGAGAGAGAGAGAGAGAGAGAGAGAGAATGTGGACATGACACATTGTTGTGACTCAGACTTTGCCTTCGCTGATGTAAAGAGGCTCAGTCAGTCATTCATTAAGTTCGTCTCATCTCCTGAGTCCTGTCCCACTTCAGTCGAACTTCATTCTCGTGCGAGGGGAGGAGGAGGAGGAGGAGGAGGAGGAGGAGGAGGAAGGAAATGACAGGTCTTTTGAACGACACTGTGCATCATTTGTAAAAAAAAAAACAAGTAAAAAATGTGCCGGAGTTTCTTCACGTAAACGAGTTTTCTGTACAGCGGCTACAGAGCTATCTTTCGGTGGTCTCGGTATAATGCTATACGAGTTGCGGGCCATGAAACTTTAACCAAGGCCCGGTGGTGCCCTATGCTATAGCATTGCCAGAAGTACGATTATAGCTAACTTTAACCTTAGATAAAAATAAAAACTACTGAGGAGGCTAGAGGGCTGCAATTTGGTATGTTTGACGATTGGAGGGTGGATGATCAACATAACAATTTGCAGCCCTCTAGCCTCAGTAGTTTTTAAGATCTGAGGGCGAACAGAAACCGACACAATAGTTTTCTTTTTCAGAAAACTAAAAGTGGATGGAATCCATTTAGATCTTGACACGTCTGACAGTCAGGGTCCATTAAAGACAAGCTCGTTCTAGCGACAAGAGATGAACTGAACGATAATCATGACACCAATATGGTTTACTTTGAGCTTAAACTTTTGGTTGCTAGGTGCTAAAATAGGTATAAACAAAAGCATTTAAGGAAGCGGGAAAATTTATACGATATATTATTCAGTACAAACACTTAGCACTACCCTCTTCACAAGTTTTAATCTGGCTTTCAAGCAACGAGGTATTAAACCGGTAACTTCCCCATCCATAGGACTTGAATTGAGCGCATTTTCATTTTAGATACCTTATGTAAAACAATCGTGGTTGCTTCTGCGCTATTTCAGTGTCTGAGACTCGACTTCACTTTGTTTCACTTTGTTTGGTTTCATGTAGAGCCCTGAGGCCACAGGGACGATTCCCTCTCTGGCGGGGGGCCCTATACGTCTTCAAAATAAGGTGCTTCTTATATTTTACAATATAAGAATAGGAGTCTTTAGTTCCTTTTCAAATTTGCTTTCTTCTTGTATTAAGTATACATTAGTTGAACCAGACCACAGAGGAAGAGCTGATGAAGAAGAGCTCTCCTAGAGAGGGAGGGAGGGCTGGCCCCAAGGATTAGACTTATTTTACGTGGCCAAGAACCAGTTGGTTACCTAGCAACTGGACCTACAGTTATTGTGGAATCCGAACCACATTATACCGAGAAATGAATTTCTATCACAAGAAATAAATTCCTCTAATTCTTCATTGGCCGGCCGGAGAATCGAACGCGGGCCTAGCAGAGTGCCAGCCGAGTACGATATCGACCCGTCCAATGAGGAAGCCTTCTTGTATTAAATTGCATAGATTATTTGTCAAAGCCATGATCCGTATTATTTTTCACCTTTGACACATTCTTTGTATACTGTGCGCTTATTGCCATCATATGTTTTATGTTTAGTATCACTATGGCCTTTCTTTACACAGTTTTTACACTTGAAGATGTTGCTAGCACATTCATTTGATCTAGGCAAGCTTGGTCATTTCTACAATTTTTTGGGCCGTGACCAAATTCCTGACATTTATAGCACTGATAGGGCATGTAACAGTCGTGTACTTTGCAACGGCTATGCAGTGTACACAGTTTGTCACCTCTGTGAACAGTGTTGTCCTGCATCAAAGCCGCAGTATATAATATCTATAGAGGCCTAGGCAGAATTTCAGTCAGGGGAGGAGGAGAGTGGAAGGGGCGTGGAGGAACGCTATAACATAACTACATGCAAATATTAAATAATTTTTATGTCCACAAATTACTGAGATTCTTTGGCAATGGCTTTGAATGACAGAATATGTGCTAGAGCTATTCATTCCGTGGATTGTGAAATGCAGTATCGAGTTCCGTTCGCTTACTTATATGACTTACACGGCAGTTATTGAAACGAGAATACGTTAGCCCTTCAACTGTTAAGAATACCAAGAATGCCTAGCATGAAATAAATGTAGAATATTCTCTATTCTTCCCTCTCGAAGAATAGAATATTCTTCCCTCCCTGGGAATCGCCTTCACTATGCACCATGGCCTTATAGTAGAAAGGTTTTCCAAGGAAACCCGTCGCAACTGAGATCTTCGGTTTGTCAAAACTTATGACAATTACCTTCACATTTCAGACAACATACATTGAGAACACCCATAATGTAATAATCATTTATCCTACCGTCTGTGTATAATGAATATCATTAGCTCTATTTCAACGACAGTCGGGAAAATGTTTTCATCATCACTGGAGACCCGACAGTGATATCCCATAATATACACTTCTTGTTGCACTAGACGAGGACCTACAAGAGGTCCTGTGCAGTTATAAATCAAACCGCAGGGCTTTCATCCTACTGCCCTGCAGGCACTCTGATCGCCCTCTTGCAAGAGATGTTATTCCCTAAACCTCTAATCATTGCCTATGGGCAACATCACTGGAACTCGAGTCCAGTTCCTCTACTGGAAACGGTCGGCCATACAACCATTTCTCTGGGCAGCTTTCAATTGGTGGTTTGACACCTTCATAAATCTCTTATTCTAGACTGAGACCAGCGACCTTGCTCGGTGGATGGACCCAAGTCCCAACAAGACGTACCTTTCAACGTCCCAAAAATCAGGAGACATCACAGAAATATAGCTGAGAATCCCACGGCCGAACCACTACCATAACACTGCACCGTTTTTTTTTTCCAGTCCACTGAAGTTCCGGCTGCCTGTAACGGTTCTTGGACCAATGAGAACAGTCCGTGATATTTCTTGTCAAAAAAAAAGAAAAAAAAAAAAAAAGAGGAACCGACACTCTGATTGTCTGAATAACAGAGGCTTATTGCCAACTGACGCTACACCACTGTACTGAACTGAACTGAATATAGAATTTAGGCCAAAGGCCAAGTATGGGGACCAATGAGGTCATTTAGAGCTGAAACGGAAGTTGACAGTAAAAAGGTTTACAGGAGTAACAGGAGGAAAACCTCAAAGCAGTTGCACTATGAATCAGTTGTTAGAAGAAGGTGGAAAGTAAGATGGAAGAAAGAGAACATGAAAGGAGGTACAGTAAAAGGAACGAAAGGGGTTGCAGCTAGGGGCGGAAGGCATGCTGCGAAGAACCTTAAGTAATGCCTACAGTGCACCGTATGGGGTTATGAGGTGCACTGACGGCACTAGCCCCCTACGGAGTACGTCACTTAAGAACACCATAAGGTGGAAAATATGTGAAAAATCAATGCCCTGGAGCTTTCACGTACAAACTGATAAAAAAAGCATTTAATTACTTGTTTGATGCTTGACTGAACACACAGCTCAGTTAAGATGGGCAGTTTTACCAGAAGAGTGGCCCAGTGCACCTCAAGCATATAAGTACATTTAATTACATGAGACCACGATGCAGAGGCGATGGATTAGCTTAAAGCAGCAGACTAAACAAAATCAATTTCCACTCCCTTGACCCGGGTTACCTGCTCTAACTGAACGGCCGTAGACTAGGAACCGCCACCATTATATTTGGCAATCACGCTGAGATAGGAAATTGTCCTCCCTTCAGGGGAAGTCAGTCTGACGTACAGGTCAAACTGACCTCTCCTTCAAATCACATCATATAATACAACCGTAACGAACAATAAATGTGGCATTGAACTGAAACCTAAGGAAATGACAGTAGATCATATAGGTTAAACCATGACAGTCATTCTTCTGTAAATACTTGAACAGAACCTTGAAATAAAATCTGATGACAAATATCGCGCAATCGTTCACTGTCACTGAGAGAGAGAGAGAGAGAGAGAGAGAGAGAGAGAGAGAGAGAGAGAGAGAGAGAGAGAGAGAGAGAGAGAGAGAGAGAGAGAGAGAGAAAGTAAAATTATAATAAAGAGCCTACATCTTCCAGTTTCGAAGCTCTTTGTAAAATGGGAGTACCTTTCTGATCACCTTATACCCGATTTACCAGTAACCCAGAATAATAAAACACTCGTTTTAATGATACATATTCTTCTGCAACAACGGGCCCCACCCTCAGCTGGCATAAACCCAACACCGGATCTACAGTTATCACAGCGTGCTATAAGGATACTTAAATCATTAATTTACATATACTGTACATACCATCGTCAGCAATTGACCTTCCCTTTTAATAATCCATCGCAAAACTCCGCAATATTTTTCCTGGTAAACCTTTAACTGCAATAATAATAGCAAAATATACCGCCACGCTCATTACCAAAAACTAAAGCTTAGATGGCACCACCAGACACGGTGTTGGCATTCCGAACTGCCAAGAAATATAGGGAGTTCTTCCGTAATAAAGTCAGTTATATACAATAGGAACTTCAAATCATGGCAAAGATACGAGATTCTGTCGATTAAATGACATCGTCTCAGACGGAGGAGAACTACTTATTCAATTGATCTTCCAAGGCTAAAAACCTGAAGGCAAAGGAAGGGTGCAATGAATCAAATACCTGGACGCAGACCCGCTTGTAGTTGGGTTTAAAATTCCATTTATATTTAAGTCATAGAATATTCCCTTTAAATAACTGATATCAATACGATAAAATTCTCACTAAATACTAAAGGTACGAAATCACAGAATACACTACAGTTCTGGAGTCAATCATGATATTGCAACATTCAGTTTCGATAAGTAATATTGCCGCTAACCAAAAAGCTCTCGTTTTCCCACGTTTTCTCACGCCTGCATGAACTGCAAGCTGACGTAATGATGCTAAAAACACCGTAATGTACTTATATACCTTCAACACAAGCAGTGGACATTCCTTTCAAACTATCCTTACTTATAGACTATAATATATACTTTTTCCTGTTAATGGCTTCGTGCAATAATATTCAATTCGTATTTACTTACCTCATCCACGGCAAAGATAACACAGAAATAAAAGTGGCATTCGCCTTTATTTGTCACGAGCGCCCTTACAGTAGTCATTTCCCAGAAACACTTACTATGGAAATAATACCAAATAAGTAGGAATTTTCTAAAGCACCAAACTATTTCCTTCATCAGCACTCACACTAACGCCCACCTCGCCTCGAGCGAGACAGTTCATTTTGTTGGCAGGTGGACTTACGGTAATTAAAAGCCAGACATGTTTCAATCTGTGGACGAATAAAATGAACCTGAAACCGCTAGAAGGACAAACATTGTCTCAAACCCATGTTTGAAATTTTGACAAAATCGAAAATCGTCCTTGGAAATTGCCTAGTTTGAAGTTTCTGATGAAAGTCTATAAACAAGAGTTTTACAAAGGAAACAGAACCGCAATTGATCCCATGGGAGTGTAACATCTGAATTGAATTGAATATATGGGCCAAAGGCCAAACACTGGGACCAATGAGGTCATACAGCGCTGAAACGGAAATTGACACTATAAAAGGCTTCAAAGGTTAAGTAACAGGAGGATAACCTCAAAACAGTTGCATTATGAATCAGTTGTCAGGAGAAAGAGGGTTGAGGAAAGTAAGATGGAAGAAAGAATATGAAAAGAGGTACAGTAAAAGGAACGAAAGGGGTTGCAGCATGAGATGCACTGACGGCGGTACCCCCCTACGCATTGTAAAATGCAGACCCTTTTCCAGAAATGTCCTCCTTCTGTGCTTCTGGGGACATCATCAGTAAATTACATATGAGGGATTGCAGCGAAGGTTGATTTAGGCACGGGGCTCGCAATTTCACCCCCAAAGCAAAATTTATTTGCTGTTGATACCGAGTGCTAAATCTGAGAGGTTAAATGGCCAGATTTTGATCCTCTCTCTCTCTCTCTCTCTCTCTCTCTCTCTCTCTCTCTCTCTCTCTATTCGTCTCGGGAGGGAACTGAGCAACATCCCCAAAGGCAAATAAAGAGAGAGAGAGAGAGAGAGAGAGAGAGAGAGAGAGAGAGAGAGAGAGAGAGAGAGAGAGAGAGAGAGACTGATGAATGGTTTCACCCCCAGTAAGGTACGGATGACCTCATCGAGGCCCTCTCATGTTTGACTAAATGCCACACATTTTTATGTAGTACGGACAGTTTATGCGACCCACAACAGTTTACTAACAGTCAGATCTGTTGTCAATCCGTGGTGATTAATCAGTAGAAGACACTTAAGCATTACCTGAAATAAAGGAATTTAAATTGGGTATTTGTGATATTAAGTCAACAAGTGCACAGCCTCTGATCATCAATGTTCCCATGATGATAAAAAAATATCGATGCGTCAAAAGAAGTTTTGACAGATTTCTCGACACCAACGTCAAAATTAATTAAGACCGTGAGATCTGAGCCCTTTAAAATTGATTTTATTCTTTAATTTTATCGTTCTTCATTGGACGGGTGAGTATCGTTCTCGGCTAACACTCTGCTGGGCCCGCGTTCGAATCTCCAACCGGCCAATGAAGAATTAGGGGAATTTATTTCTGTTGATAGAAATTAATTTCCCGCTATAATGTGGCTCGGATTCCACAATAAGCTGTAAGTTCCGTTGCTAAGTAACCAATTGGTTCTTAGCCACGTAAAATAAATCTAATCCTTCGGGCCAGCCCTCTCTAGGAGAGCTGTTAATCGGCTCAGTGGTCTGATTAAACTAAGGTATACTTCTTCTTTAATTTTAACCAGAGCTTTTGCACTTTTGAACATGGGGAGTTAAGAGCACATTTGTAAAGAACATTTTCCTTCTAGTTTCACTCCTGACTCCTCATAACCTGAGATTGGAGAGGGCATTCGGTTGCTCACTGCCCAGAGGTCCACACCAAGCCCCTCATTCCTTCAACACCCAATCACCCTTTCAATAAAAGATCTGTCATGGACCCTGAACCACCGACAACCTCAGAATTTTAGAAAAAAATAAATTGGAGAGTCAGTTTTGAATAGTGTACCATAGGTATTCGGTTTAGGAACTTCACAGGATTCGAGTATTTTTTCGAAAATCTGCAACATCCCCAGTCCTGTCACCACAATATTCCTTTCCATAACATTTTCAAGATTTGCAGTGGTGATCCAAACCTTCAAGAATGTACGAAAAACTACCTTGAAACTCCTCGTCCTTTCCGAAGTCCCTTTCTTCACTTCTTGGACTTACATTGTCAGGGGAGGAAATGCTTTGGCCAATCAGAGATGTGGTGAATACAATATATTAGGCTAAACAACTGCTTCCAGTGGTGCTTGCTATCACCCTGTATTGAATCAGTCTACAACCACCCTTTAACTGCAAGCTACAGAACATAAGACTGATCATTCATCCAACAAGTGATGTTGGGCTAGCAGAACTATTCATTCAGTGGTGAATGAACACATTAGAATAGGTAGGTTACTCTAGGTTAGCCAAGTAATCACTAGCCTAGATGTTACTTATGAACTGTAAAGTTTCTGAGGTACTTAGTACTATACTAAATCTGTATATTGACAGGTACTGTAGTGGCTTACTCCCACTGGTACAATCACCGTAAGTTCTAAGCTTAGGCTAACAACCCAACGCCTACCGTAGCTTGTTGACTTGATGCAAGATATAGTTACTACTATTAGGTCTAGGTTCAAATGAAAGCTTGTTACAAATTTATAACAAAATATAATTAAGAAAATATATATATATCTAGTACACCAAAATTACATCACAGGCTTTAATGCCTCACCTTACTGAACATCACGTTTATTACTTAAATAAATGTAACTGAAACAGATATATACCTAGTATGAAAATCAAGAGTCCACTTGGTAGGTAAGCAATGTAAACACGAAATAGGCTATCAGGGTACTCTAGTTAATGAAAATCTCAAACAAGTCAGTCATAGGTAGGTATTACTAAAGCTTATTGCTAAGGTACTGAAATCTCAATGAATGTAAGATTTACAAATATGATTCCCACAGCTACCAAGGTCTTGGAGATAGGACATGACTATCTTTTTCGAAGAAAACAGTCTTACAAACATGGAAGACTTATCTGTAGCTGTTCCAGACGCCTTCTGCCTGCCGGGAAACAACGACATTAGAAACGACTCGTGGCAAATAAGTCACAGTTAAATAATGAGATAAGCGTTACAAAATGATATTGTCCCTTCATAAATTCAAATTAGCTTTACAAATCTAATACTTTCACTCATGACAAATGGAACATTACAATTTTGGTTTCATACTGATGATGACAAAGTTACAATCTCAAATATAAACTCAAGTACAGAAGAGCAATCATATAACAAACTTTATGCCAAAATATACATTTTTTCATACAAACTAAAGTTCCAATGCTTCTGCAAACTTAAATTTCACTTTTAGGTTACACGAACAACAAAACAAATCAAGTCTTCAATCACAGAAACTCTGCATGGATTCACACATACACAGAAATTGTGTGTGGTTTCTCAAATCACCACAAGAGACCTCCACCATACACAAAGCTTCTATCGCCCTCTTTCATTGGCTGATAGCTTCGGTTCTTGGGCAAAGGTCTTTGTACAAGATCTCCCATTGGCTAATTGAATGAGAACCAATTTACAGAATGTATTTCTAAGGGGAACATTCATTCTCTCTCGATATGTAGCACATATATGAACAGTTTATGAACATATGTAAGCACATTCATAAAAAACAAAAGGTCAGTTAATAAAGTGATAATTGTAGAAAGGGAAAACAGAATGACAAGGCGAAAAAATTAAAAAAATGTTCAGTATATAAGAAACAATTCCAGCAGTATCCCAAATATACAAAATGTAGCCTACGTATATTTAAATTTGATTGTGCTTCTAGATGCCTTTATATGTCCATGCTCATGTGCATTTACACCTATTAAGACACACACATATAAATAAATAAATACATACATACATACATACATACATACATACATACATATATATATATATATATATATATATATATATATATATATATATATATATATATATATATAATATACCTCCCAGGTTATCCATCATGGGATTATAATAACCAACGTAAAAAGTAGTTGAAAAGACTCAAGTGTCTAAGCGAATTTTACTTCGAATTTTGTTGCTGTTGATATTAAAAACCAGCTAATACTTTCTTGTAGGAAAAATGAGTCCTTGAAAACTAGAGAGGAATTTTACAGGACTCCCAATTCCTAAAGGAATCATCTTCCGTTGGCAATGGGAGATACAGATCCCTTTTGTCTACTGTCATTAGACGTTTAGTATGCACCCACCCACCCACCCACCCACCCACCCACCCACACACCCACCCACCCACACACACACACCAAAAAAAATGAGCCTAAGTGATAGTATAAGAGCTTTTATCATATATTGCAGGTACGACAGTTAATTACAAAAAAATTACAATATCCAGTGAACACTTGAATATTTGCATACCCCAATCTACACATTAACAATTAGGTAAAGGCTTGGGCCTCTGGACTCGGCCCTACCAACTGAGACGTGTTCCTAAGGTAGCTCAGGAGTTAATCTTGAAATAACTTACTGCTCTAAACAACAGATATTTTTTCTTTTAATTCCTTATTGCCTCTTCCAGTCAGGTGGTAGCCAGCCACACTCCAGTCCAAAATCCGGACTTATAGCATTCTCGCGCTCTCTCTTAGGATTGGTATCTGTTGGTAGCTCTGAGATTCTAAGGACGCATTCTGGTCGTTAAAGAAGAAGCTACGTAATTTTTAGCAAGACAAAATCTAAATTTTGGATCAATATTTATAAATAAAGTCAAGGGAATGAAATAATATTTGTCTCGTGAAATTGATGCTTAAACAGGAGGCATGGAAAATGGAAAATGCTATTGGTGTTGTCATAATTATACCAACATCTCTATTTTCTTTTTCAAGTCTTCCCTCCAGAGGTTTTGGTAGTCGAGGTCTATTTGCTCCCCGATCTATGCTGAGGTTTTCACAGACTTATCATAATCTCAATATTATTGCTTTTAGAAGTTGAGGATTTGGAGACGTACCTTAAGCTTCATTCCTCCCTGGATTGAGAGAGGTAAGTTCGACCCCACATCTATGCTGACCACAGGAGAAGTACTTATGTGTAATGCTAAGTTATGTACTTCATCTCATTTTTCCAAGTGAGTTTCACAGACTGACCTATAAATTTGACAGGCGTAATCCAACTTGCTTAAACAAAAATATAGAAAGCCTAAGCAAAGAGTTTTTCAGTCTGCACCTCAATCAAAATGTGATGCCACCTTCAATACATTCAGTGCCTGTTTAACATTTCTGATGAGGTCATTTATATACTTCTTAAGCAGTAGATCTGCTGCAATGGATAGCAAGATCATCTGCAAATGATGACCCTAGAACCCCAGTTGGTATGGGGCCCATGAACCTGTCGACTGTTATTACAAATATAGTAACACTTAGCAAGCCACCTTGTGGGACACCTCCTCCATGTAAATAGGAAGAGGAAACGGCTGATCCTACGCCAACTTTTAGGGAGGAATCTGACAAGAAATTCTTTGTGAACTAAGACATATTGCCTCAGTGCCCTCATTGAAGCCAACTGCTTTAAAAAACCATCCCTCCAAATGGTATCTTAAGATTTCCCCACCTCAAAGGTTTCAGTGAGTTGATTCTGGATAGCAAAAGTATTTTGGATCTATTTAGATAACATTAATAGTTGGTCTAAGTTTCTTGTGTACTTTCCAAAGCCAAATTGCCTATTAGATAACGGGTTTTTCGTTTCCAGATACCAGGTCAATCTGTTGTTATTCACCATCCTTTCGAAAGGCTGACATACAGAGCCTGTAATAGCTACTGACCCGTAACTCTTAAGTTAGTTTTGGGTTCTTACCAACTGACGTCTTCTAAGGCCTTTGGGTGGTCTGGAAGATGCCTCAAAATTCCAGAAGTATATTGAAAGCCCCTGTATTACTGGACAGAGCTGGAACTACTTATGTGGAGTTTTGAATTTGCTGACCCTCATGAGCATTGTGTTGCACCAGTTACTTTGGCAAAATTCATCCCAAACATCTCTGCCACTTCTGTAAGACCAGGCATATACTAATTCTCCACCTTTAGTATAATCTTATTCCAAATTTGGCTACATGAAAGTTTTTGCAGAGATCTCCGAGATAACATGATTGTTTCTAAGCATTTTCTTTACTGATTTTTCTGTTGTGCACAAGCTCAGGCATAAGCAGTTTCCTTTGCCTTACAGGGAGTTCTTGAAATCTTACAGAAGCGTGTTCTAGCCACTATCTAGTACTACTTCAGTGAAGTGCTGATAAACTGAACTTGCATATGAAGTCCACCAGTCTATTTCATCTAATTTTCACTTTGGGGTGCATGGGGATGCAGTATTAAGAATATATTGCAGGTATATGGGTCAATGGTCACTGCCTTACTTGCTGACCACTGGTACTGTAGTGCCAGAGCCGATGGGAGCATATATTAAAGTCTCTGGCAGATGAGGAATTGTAGTAAGAATCACACCTTGATGATCAGTCATTCAATAGGTGTTGAAGATCATATATCTCTAATTGCCAGCTGTTTCAAAAGATTTCACATCTTCCAGGCTAATGCAGATGTGGATCATCTGAACTCCAAATGTTTAAGCAAGAGATAACCAAATTCCTCCTTTTTGTTAACATCTAAATTCAGACGTATCAGTCTTATTTGTTATTCCCTCGTATTTATTTGTCACTCTTTGTAGACTGATTTCCCTTTGGAGCCCTTTTGGGGTTATTATCTGTTGACTTAGTTTGCTGAAGATTGTGTCGCATAATAAAGTTAAATGAGCCCTCTTGTGTTGTAGCACAACACAAGCCCTCTATACCAATACTTCCTGCTGAATACCCTCCATGCATGTGAACACCGAACAAAAAAAGCAAATCCAATTACATACACTGCATGTACTGTACTGTACAAGGGCTTCTACATCACAATCTACAGAAAGAATGAAAAAAATAAGACAAAGACTGAGAACATAAACCGGCCTTCTCATCAGTGCTAACTTGTACAGCACAAACCTGAAGTATTGTTTCAAGTTGGATCATTTTACTGATTTATAGATAAAAAAAAGACTGCCTCCTCCAACTCTTTCCTGGTTGTGGGGAAGATCTGTAAACATTACATTATTAAAACCAGGGCCTTATACCGTCCAATTTTCGTTTCTTGAGCCATTTCTTCTTTGCAATTGAGTCCTTGGTGTTTTTCATTTGTTCAACTATCAAAAGTACCATGACAGTTCCAATGTATGCCTGACATTCTTTTTTTTTTATATTTTTGAGAGGCCTTTTCCTTAGGGGATTTCTGGATGATCACTGAGCTGTGGCTTTGTATTGGTACCTGTATGTTCATAACTCTTTACTATTGTTTATTTCAATATGGGAATGATCTCTGCTACTGTGCTTTTTATACTCATGGTGCTGGACTCTTTTCAGTCTCATTTCACCGAGGAATTTTTATCTGTAATGCTTCATGTACAGCAGGATGGAAAAGATAAGGCTAGATTCTTTTCACCAAGTGGTGACGTATTTACCCTAGGAGGTGACTTACCTCCTTTTCATGGGTACGTTCTTGCCTCAACAGGCCAAGCACCTGACCCAGAGGGATGGGAGCCTCTACCACAGGGGACTGAGCTACTGCTGCAGGGTGGATGCCATTAGTACATTGACAGGAACCCTTGTGGTATTAAGAGGCAAAGGATTTAGAGCTCCTGCATAGCTCTCAACATGTCACATTGGTCTTACTGAATGACCTATGACAATGTGCTCAGCATTTGCTTACCATTATTGCTTGCTTGAGTTCCAATTCTTCACGCTTTTATCATTGGAATTGTGGTCTAAGCGACATTTAACAAACTTTGGAGAAGCGTAACAAAACCAAGTCTTGTGACAATGTAACTACCCAAGCACTATTCAGCTCAAACACAAGTTAGCCTGCAATAAATAAAACCTTGTATCACAACAGCATTTTAATGCAATTTTGACTAGTCCAAAAATAAAGCGCAGGACACTGCAACTCTTAAATACAAAAAGTAGTATACATACACTTCGTATGTACATCCTAATACACAAATGAAAGGGAAGAATCTTGTGTTGAGTGAATGGTCCCACCAATCCTGTGTTGTAAACAAACCTCAAGTATGACAAGCGATGGCAAAATGACACAAGTATTTAAAGTACAAACAACAAATGTAAGAAAACATAACAACACCATGTTCGGGGGCTGTGCAGTTATTGCAAACTTTAGTCATTTTATCCGGTCTTGATGAATGGCTAAACCTAAAGCAGTTAAAAGGCTTTGTAGCTTTTTTGTGGGAGGGTCATTTTCAAGTGTAACATTTGGGTCATGGAAAATTCATAGGAATGAAGATAAAAAAAAAAAGTGCCTAACACTTACTTGGATCCACAGCGTAGATAGCTGGCACAATAGTGCAGACAGTCTCTGCACCAAATTCCAATACCCCCCAAAAGCCAAACAACATATTGGCATCAGAAGTTTTAAGCATGTGGCTACGCGTCTTTAGTTTCATTAGTAATGAATGTGCTTGATCACAAGCGTTCAAGCCACTACAGTCTTTAATATTTTTGAGATTGCTTCACATTCTCAATTCTGAATCAGGTAGTCAACATGTGGGTACACCTGTCAAAATACACTGATTAGCTTTAAGATATTATAGACCCGCAAGGGTTTACGAAGGTTAAACAAATATTCTATGACTTTTCAGTGTAATTCTGTCTGTAACGACTATTTCTCAGTAAATTACCTTTACCTCTTACCTGACTGCATTACCTCATCAGCCAAATAATTACACTTCTCCTAGATTAGGTTTGTGAAGGTGCACTTTTTAATTTGTTTCTTAAATGTAATCCCTTAGAGCAGTCCTCTGCAAACATTTGCATCTCTTCACCATTTTGCACCCATACATTAATCCAGAAAATATGAACGTGAAGTAAACCTGATAATTCATGTAAATTAGTAAATATACAAGATTATGAAGTCAATACACAAAGAAAAGCAAAATTTGGGAAGAACAGTGAAAGCCAGTGTAAACAATTAATTTAATAAAGTTGACACGGTAGAACCATACGCATAGGATATACAACCCAATGCATGCCATTTTTTGCCAAATTAAACTAGAAATGACTCATTTGAACTTTAATTTCATCAACATAATTCACCTTGTTCAGCCAAAGATTAGCAACATCCCAACTCAGCTGACCATATTATGGAACTTTTTTCCTAAGCTACCATTCAAGACGTGATACATACAACTTCAGATAAATCTCTTAAATTGAATGAAGTGTAAAGTACATGTTAGTTTAAGTTAGGAACTATGTGGAATTGCTGTTAGCTGTAAGATATCTTCAAAATATTGAAAGTTCATGGTGTAATATAGGGGTCTTTTTTACTTAACAGACTCTTACTTATCACAAAGGCCATACCCCTAAAAGTGTAGCAGATAAATCCAAAAGGGAACAAAGTTATCTGTAAGACGTAACCTTCCAATTATGTACTGCACAACAGTAAATCAGTAGACATAAATTTCACCTATGCTTCATGGCTTGTGGTCAGTTTGCCTCTAGCCTCAACTTGATACAGTATAGTAAAATGTTGGCAACACTGGCATCTAGTCAAGAGCTAATTTTACAGGACACACATTAACACAGGCAGTTCCACTGACATGGTCTGACAGGGCACTTGAAGCCTACAAGACTTTGAATCCAGAATGGTTTCATGACAAAATATTCTTTTCCTTTGAAACTTGCAAGCAGGCAGTTTCCACGTCTCAGTTCCTGTAAAACAGAATCACTGTTAGTACAAATCACAATTCATAATGAACTAAAACAGGTATTTATGTTTAATAGCTTTCTGCCCATTCCCATAAAACTCAATCATTATTACAGTATTAGTACAGTACTACACTCTGCTTTAGTAAGAAATTCAGTTATACAACTAGAGAAGTTGAAGTTTTTTTCCTTTAGTAAGAAATTCAGTTGGGAATTGTCTTGACTTTCACTTCATAAATAATGCTTAAAGCAAGAATGTAAATGGATGTCAGCTAAACCCCAATAGCTGCTGTAGTTCAGGGCACACGAAGCTTCCTCTTATATCCATAAGTTTTCCACTGGTAACCAACTGCCTTCAAGTAGGAAAGAAGTGCATAGAATTCCTATGCAAAATACAAGCAGAAACTACGCAGCACTAATATGCAGTAAATGTGCTTCGCTGTCACTTTTGTACAAAACAAAAGGCTGTGAAAAGCCCACATGTAGTATGGATGGGAAATTGTCAATAGATGAAACCACAAAAACTAAGGAAGAAATGTCATTACAAGTATAAAACATGGTAAATATTCCATCAAAAACTGACCACTAAAAGGTGCTATAAGCATACAAATGACACTCAAAGGTATGACATTGTGCTAGGGATCAAGATGCATAAAGGGCAACAGAAGACAGTAAAATTACAAGAAGAGTACCAGATATGCATTTAATTCTAAGAATTCTTTCCATTGCTTTTGTGAGATTCATCACACCACAGTTTCCTAAAAAGTGCATTACAGCTGAGAACACAGTCTTCCTAGTCACCAGTTAAAATCGTTGGAACTTCAAACATCCACATGGGCATACAAACTTTCCTGTTAAGTTCATGCATATCATTTCATATTTTTTCTTTCCTTTAATATTCTTTTATTAATTTATTGTATACTTACTTTTTTGACATTCCCTGGCTATTTTTTACATCTCTGCCAGAACTTCTGATACTGTGTAGAGCAGAAAAGTTTTAGAAATGCCTCCCTCCACCTTGTTTTACCTTATCCCACACAAAATGAAATTCTTTAAAACTAGTTTGTTCTACCTCTTCCCACAAAAAAGGAAGTTCTTTAAAACTAGATGTTTCATCAAAACTGCATAACCTCATATAAAAGGATAAAATAAATGAATACAAAAAATCAATTCCCCTAGTCACTTCTGGGGAGTGAAAAGAGCTTCAGCACCAAACCACAGACCTGATGAAAGGGTCACCAACAAATGAAAGTGGTCTACATATTGTACTTTTTCAAGTGACAAATCAAGTCACTTTTTTCACCTATGGCCCCCTTGATTATATGTTAGTTTTATAAGTTAGTCATTATTTTATTTTTATTTTCTGCACTGATGAAGTGGTATGGGCATTACAAAATGTATAAAAAGAAAGCACGTTTAATTTTATAAGACGTTTTTATAGCAAAGCATTCCTTATGTTTCAAAAGTATGCTATTGTTGTACGTCATAGGAAATGACGTCATAGGACAAAAATAGCGGGAGGGAGGGAGAAAAATGTAAACAAACGCGGGCGGGAGTGTTAAACAAATGGTGGCAGGTCAGAGAGAGAGAGCTCTCTGAAGGTTAGGTCGATAATAGTTGGGTTGTAAGTCTGTTTTGTGGTTTTTGTTGTCGTAAGCTGGGTTGCATAGTGAAAAAAGAACAACGTGAACAGCTGAGTGGATCACATAATTGAATCATTTAAGGGCAGGTTAGGCTAGCAGAAGTTTCAAGTGGTAGCAGAGTGTGGTTCATTAAAAATGGATGGATCTGATGGTAAACTTTGACAATCTGATGGTAAACTTTGGGAGATTGGGAGATAAAATGGAGAAGAGACTGTCCGAGGTTTAGCGGGGCACAGGGTGATTATAAAGGATGGAGAGGACAAGTCGAAGATTGGCTTGTGGTGTGTGGAGAAGTGAAATATCCGGGGATAGATATAAGAATGAGCTTAACAGGGAAAGCTTTAGAAGTAACAGAAGGAATAGATAGAGATGAACTTAAGGATAGAGAGGGTTCAAAGATAATCCTATCCAAAAAGTTTATCTAAAAGATACGTTAATGGAAAATTACAGTAAAATGAAAAACTGTTTTAAAATAGAAAGAGAATCTAGTGAAAAGATGAGAGATTTTATAATTAGGTATGAAAAGGCAGAGTCAGAGTGTAGTAGGGCACTAGGGAAGAGCATGCTTGAAGGGGAAGCAAAAGGTTTTCATGTACTAGAACAATCGAATCTCACAGAAGATCCAAACCAAATGGTATTAGCAGCTTGTGGTCGAGAAAAGTTGGAATATAAAACGGTGTCACAAATAATGAAAAGAATATTTGAGGGATTAGGGAATAGAGAGGAGGGGGAATGGTTGGGATTAGAAGGTTGTGAGAATTTTGGGAAAGGGTGGAAAACCAAAGATATCGGGGAAAGGTGAATCGAGGTAGAGGTGGAAGAAATCCTTTAAATAGAGAAGGGAGAAGAAATCCTTTAAATAGAGAAGGGAAGGTAACACTGTGTGCTACTTGCAAATCGAATGGCATTGGGCCAGAGATTGTCCTCAGAACTTTCAAAATAAGAAGAAATCAGAAACTGGACAAGAAGAAGAAAAAGTTTATATAGGAGAAGTTAGCAAAATAGAAGAAGAATCTTGGGAAGAGGTTGATGCAATTTTAGACACAGGGTGTAAGTCAACAGTTTGTGGGGAATTGTGACTAGCACGCATTGTTGTGGGTTTGAATCAGGAAGAGTTGAGGAGAATGAATGATACTAAGAAAGAGTCTAATAAAGTATTTAATTTTGGTGAGTCATCATACAAGTCGAAAGGAGTAATGGAAATACCTGTGATATTGAAAAACAAAAAGTTTTATTTGAAGACAGAAATTTTGCAGGGTGATGTACCACGGTTAATAGGTAAGAAAACCATGAGTAAAATGGGATGACCATAAATCTAAAAAAGAATTGTGTTAAAACAGAAGTATTAGGGGAAACGAAGGTAAAGTTAAAAGAAGGCAGACAGGGCCATTTAAGAATACCAATTTTGAGGAGGAAGGTAGAAGAATTATTATTGGAGGGTTGGAAGGGAGAGAGTCTAAGGGCTACAATTTGGCCACGGAAGTGGAGATAAAATATGGAAGCTAACAGAAGAAGCACAGTGGAGTGATGGTTTGAGAGAGAAGGAAAAAGAGGAAATAAAAAAGTTACTAACAGACTTAATCACAAGTTGTGAGGTATGTAAAAGATATAAAAGAAACCCAGCTAAACCAGTAGTGGGATTTTCTTGGAGTAAGACATTCAATAAGTTGTAGCTATGGATGTGGGAGAGATAGAAGAGAGAAAGTTCTTGGTAATGGTAGATATGGCAACAAGGTATTGTCAGGCTTTTTGGATAAAAGACAAGAAACCAGAAACAATTATAAAGACACTTTTTGACGGGTGGTTTGCTATATTTGGGGCACCTTCTAAAATATTATCAGACAACGGGGGAGAATTTCAAAATGAAAAAGTAAGGAGGATGGCAGAAAGATGGAATATTAAAGTATTAGCCACAGCATCAGAATCTCCATGGAGCAATGGATTGTGTGAAAAGACAGTGGAAATAATCAAAGAAAGCTTAAGAAAGATGAAAGATGATGAGGAAGTGGATTGGTCCATAGCATTAAGATGGGTAGTGAGTGCTAAGAACTGCTTAATAAATAATGGTGGTTTCTCCCCTAAACAATTAGTATTTGGGAAAAATCCTTCTTTGCCTAATTTAATGGGAGAAGAAAGTTCAAGTCCTGCAAGCAGAGAGAAAGGTATGGAAGAAAGCATAGTAAGGGACACACTGAATGCAATGCATAAGGCCAGAGAAGTGTTTATCAAAAATGAGTCTTGTAATAAAATAAGAACTGCTCTAAACAAAAATGTCAGAGAACATAAATTTGAAGACGCAGTAGTAGGAGACGAGGTATTCTATAAGAGAGAAAATGAAAATAAATGGAGAGGACCTGCTCAGGTAGTGGGAGTATCAGGTAAAACAGTAGTGGTTAATCATGGGGATTCTCTAAGAGAAGTAGCAAGAATACATGTTACTAGGATTCAAAGACTATCACCAGAAAAGGAGAAGATACTTAAAGTAGACAAAACATACACTGTGAAGGATGAATCCCTTACATCAAAGGAAGGGAATATAGATAGATGGGCAGGAAGGAAAGGAGATGATAATTGGCTGGAGAAGGAATGCAGATATAGAAGAGACTATAGAAAGAGATTTGGCAGAGGAAACACTGGAAGATGAAGGGGAAAGTGAGGTAACAGAAAAAAGTAAATTAACAGAAGAGATACCCAAATTCAGAAAAGGAAATAGAGTTAGAGCTATAAACAAAAATACAGGACAAGTAGAAGGGTGGACGATATTGAGTCTTGCAGGGAAAAGATCATGCAAATCTTGGGCTAATTCATACAATGTAGAAGACTCACAGTCAGGTGACAAGGGATAGGCTGACTTAAGAGATTATAGTCATGTAGAAAATATCGAAAATGGAAGTGTAATTGAAGATAAAGAAAAAGAACTACAAAGTTGGAGAGAAAACAAGGTATATGAGGAGGTAAATGACATTGGACAAAAATCTATATCTACAAGATGGATAGTAACTGAAAAGGTAAAAGGTGGGGAAAGGATATGTAAAGCAAGACTGATAGCTAGAGGTTTTGAAGAAGAAATGGCTGAATGGCAAAAAGATGCTCCTACATGCAATGCCGAAATTTTGAAATTTTGTTTGACAGTAATAAAACTGAAAGATTGGAATTGTTATACGTTAGATGTAAAAATTGCATGTCTACAAGGTGATGAAATACAGCGAGAGGTAAATTTAAAACCACCTAGTGAAGACGGTTGGAGTGGATTATGGAAATTGAAGAAAACTGTTCATGGGCTCAAGGATGCAGCAAAGGCATGGTATTGTAAGGTGGTAAAAGTGGTGGTAAAAGTGGCGGAGGAGCTGAAAGGCGAGAGGAGTAGATTAGAACCTAATATATTCTTTTGGAAGAAAGGCAATAAATTGAACGGTATTTTATGTACACATGTAGATGATTTTTGCTATGGAGGTACTGAAGGATTTTTAAGGAAACAATTGGGAAATTGAAAGGGAAATTGCGAGTAAGAGAACAAGAAAGTAAAAGTTTTAAGTATATAGGAGCAATAGTAGAGCATAAGGAAAATGGAATTTGTCTTAATCAGTGGCAGTATATAAATTCTATAAGAGAACCAGAAGCCAGAAGATTTACAGGTAATAGAGTATTAGGACCAAAGGAATTAACAGAATATAGATCAGTGGTAGGAGAGTTGAACTGGGTATCGCTACATACCGTGCCAGAAATATCATATGATGTTAGTGAATTAAGTAAAGCTTTTAAAGAAGGAACGACTCAAGATATGAGAAAGCTGATTAAGATAGTGAGAAAAACTAAGAGCATAATGGGTGAAGTGATAATAAGTGAATTAGAAGAAGAAAAGACTTATTGGGAAGCCTATGCAGATGCTTCATTCGGGAATACTGATGATGGTCATACTCAATTAGGTTATGTGATATCATTGACAGATGGTAAGAGGAGAAGCCCTATACGGTGGAAATCCAGAAAATCCAGAAGAGTAGCAAAGTCCACCATTGAAGCAGAAGCTCTGAGTGTTGGGGAGGCCATAGAGGGATTGATGTATTTCAAACATTTGTGGGAAGAGATAGTAGGAGGGAGAAAATTAGAAGCACTGGTGAAAACTGACAGTAAAACCCTAATGACTGCAATAAAATCAAGTACTGGAGTTAGTAGTAAGAGATTAAAAATTGATATTGCAGCAATAAGAGAAACAATAGAATCTGGAGAAATAAGTGAGGTGAGATGGATAAAAGGAAAGCATCAAATAGCTGATGTATTGACCAAAGAAAGCACATGTTTAATTTTATAAGATGTTTTTATAGCATAGCATTCCTTATGTTTAAAGAGTATGTTATTGTTGTGACGTCATAGGAAGTGACGTCACAGGACGAAAATGGCGGGAGGGAGAAAAATGTAAACAAACAAGAAGCGGTAGTGTTGAAAGCATGGTAGAAAAGGTAGAGAGAGCTCTCTGAAGGTTAGGTCGATAATGGTTGGGTTGTAAGTCTGCTTGTGGTTTTTGTTGTCGTAAGCTGGATTGCATAGAGTAAAAAGAACAACGTGAACAGGTGAGTGGATCACATAATTGAATAATTTAAGGATAGGTTAGGCTAGCAAAATTTTCACCTATTCCTGATAGGGTAGGGTCCAGCTATGGGTTAAATAGGAAAACTCAGCAATGATGGAAAGAAATGAAAGAATAAACGACAATGACATAAATTAAACCTCTGGCAAGAGGGAGCTTTGTCCGGGAGTCAGGTATACAGCCCAATGAGTGGGGGTGTTGGTCAGGTGCTTAGAGGTCGTCACCCAGCAACTGACCACCACAATGATAGTAACCAGCAACCAGAGACAGGAGCTACAAAGGAAAACCAGAAGAAGAAGAAACGGACAAGAGAAATAAGGAAATTTGGAGATGCTACAGCAGGAGCAACCCGACAGAAAGATGACGATTGGGCAACATCTGGAATGAGAGAACTAACACCCCTCAAACAGAACAGAGGCTGCAGAGCAAGTAAGAAACATAAAGAGAAAGAACTGGCTCTTCACAGCAGAAAGAGAGGAATTGGAGAGAGAAATAACACCCAGCAATGAAGGACAAGACGACGAACTAAGAGACGATACCACGGAAGATGATGGGAATGATGAGCTTCCAAACAACGGCACCTGAGGAACTACTGAAGATGTAACAGAGGTCAGAATAGGTGGAAAAGATCAGACAATGGATGAAGCCAGATACAGAAAGACAAAGATCCCCTCCATGAAAGCCTACAACACAAAGAAACGAAGTGAAGTTAATGAAATAGTGAGACTAATACACACCACCAGTACAGCCGACCCGCGCCTATTTGCGGACTCACTGATTCGCGGATTTCTCTGTGGAACATACATACACATTATTCATTGAAAATTCGCCTACTTGTGTTATTTTCCACTGAGAAATATTCACAGAGTGCTGTATTTTCACATTTTCATGACTAACACCACCATCGCAACCAACCCAACAGAACTCTACTTGGAAGAGGCACCTGGAGAAACAAATCATGGTGATGAGATCTGACTTGAGTAAAGTGACAGAGGAGGCAGAAAAGAAGTTAAGAAGCACGAAAACAAGGGAGGATCTGAACAAGAAATACAAAGTACAGGAGAAGGACTGAACAATACAATAGAAGATATAAAACAGAGGGTTAAATCCAAAACATAAGACCCAACAGTACATGAACAGGAATAAAGGATACCAACAGAACAAACTTCGGAACCAACCAGAAAAGACTATACAGTACAGCCAGCTAAGGGTGGACGACAACCACCAGGAAATTCCTGAAGCCGAACCAAGTAAGAGACTCTGGGAAAACATCTGGAGCAATCCATTATCACACAACAAACATGCAGCATGGCTCCAGGAAGTCAAGGCAGAAGAAATGGAGAGAACAAAACAAAGATTCACCAACATCATGACAGACACAGTCAAGACACCAACTGAAGAAAATGCCCAACTGGAAAGCCCAGGTCCCAGTGAAGTCCATGGATACTGGCTCAAAAACTTCCCAAGGTCCTACACTCATGCATAGCAGTACAACTCCAGCATTGTATCACAAACCACCATGCACCAAAATGGATGACCACAGGGAGAACATCCTAAGTACAGAAAGACAAGAACACGGGAAATAAAACAAGTAACCACAGGCCTATCACCTGCCTACCAATAATGTGGAAGTTACTTACATGTATCATCAGTGAAAGGATATACAACTACCTAGAGGATACAAACACCATCCCCCACCTACAGACAGGCTGCAAAAGGAAATGTAGGGGCACAAATGACCAGCTCCTGATAAACAAAATAGTAATGAAGAATAGTAAGAGAAGGAAAACCAACCTAAGCAAGACATGGATTGACTACAAGAAAGTCTTCGGCATGATACCTCACATGTGGCTGCCTGAAAATACATGGGGCAGAGGAAAACACCATCAGCTTCTTAAAAAATAAAAGGTGCAACTGGAATACAGTACTTACAAGCTCTGAGATGAGACTAGCTGGGGTTAACATCGGGAGAGGAATCTTTCAAGGCAACTTACTGTCCCCACTACTCTTCGTAGTAGCCTTGATTCCCATGACAAGAGTACTGAAGAAGATGGATGCTGGGTACCATCTCAAGAAAGGAAGCAACAGAATTAACCATCTGATGTTCATGGACGACATCAAGCTATATGGTACAAGTATCACGGAAACAGATACCCTAATCCAGACTGTAAGGATTGTATCTGGGGACATCAGGATGGAGTTTGGAATAGAAAAATGTGCCTCGGTCAACATACAAAAAGGCAGAGTGACAAGGCCCGAAGGGATAAAGCTACCCGAAAGGAACAGCATCAAACACATAGATGAGACCTGGGAATAATAGGAGAGGATAAAAAGCACCAAGAGATGAAGGATACTCAAACAATCAGGAAAGAATATATGCAGAGGCAGAAGGTGATACTCAAATTAAAACGCAATGCTGGAAACACGATGAAAGCCATAAACACATGGGCAGTACCAGTAATCAGATACAGCGCAGGAGTAGTGGAGTGGACAAAGGCTGAACTCCACAGCACAGACCAGAAAACTAGGAAACATGACAATACACAAAGCACTACACCCAAGAGCAAATACAGACAGACTACATTAGACAAAAGGAAGGAGGGAGAGGTCTACTAAGTATAGAGGACTGTGTCAGCATCGAGAGCAGAGCACTGGGGCAATACCTGAAAATCAGTGAAGACGAGTGGCTAAGGAGTGTATGGGAAGGACTGATAAAAGTATATGAAGACCCAGAAATATACAGACACAGGGGTATGAAAAACAGAACAGGGGAATGGCACAACAAACCAATGCATGGACAGTACATGAGACAGACTAAAGAACTGGCCAGCAATGAAACATGGCAATGGCTACAGAGGGGAGAACTCAAGAAGGAAACAGAAGGAATGGTAGCAGCAGCACAAGATCAGGCCCTAAGAACCAGATATGTCCCAAGAACAACAGATGAAAATAACATCTCACATCTGCAGAAAGTGCAATATGAATGACGAGACCATAAACCACACAGCAAGCAGTAACAAGTGGTACGAACACCATCCTGGGGGAGTGATAGAAAACCATCAGGCAAAGATCCTCTGGGACTGTGGTATCAGAACAGATAGGGTGATACGTGCCAATAGCCCAGACTTGATGCTGATTGACAAAATCAAGAAGAAAGCATCACTCACTGATGTCGCAGTACCATGGGACACCAGAATAGATGAGAAATAAAGAGAAAAAACTGTTAAGTGTTATAAAGACCCAAAAATTTAAATAAGAAGGATATGGGATATGCCAGTGGAAATTGCACCCATAATCATAGGAACACTAGGCATGATCTCAAGATCCCTGAAATGGAACCTGGAAAAACTAGATGCCGAAGTAGCACTAGGACTCATGCAGAAGAGTGTTATTAGAAACAGCACACCCAGTTAGAAAAGTGATGGATTAGTCAGGAGGCAGGATGCAACCCAGAACCCCACACTATAAAAACCACCCAGTCAAATAGGATGAATAGTGTTGGAAATCTCTAAATCTGTACTTTAGACTCCTTAACAATTCTTTATATCCCACCCAAATACTCTATTTCCCCACAAACCTTGCTTCAAATTCATTCAACTCTTCCCTTTGTTAAAATATTTCACAGCACTTCCTTCAAGAACTTGAAAGCTGTAGATGACCTGGAAAGGTTAGAAGAGAGTGAGTATCGTGGAAAACCGAGTTCTTTTTACTTACAAGGTTTTTCCAAATGAGGACAGAATTAGCTCCAACCAGGCCTCAAGCATCCTGTACACAAGTCCCCATTACTAAGAGGGGCAGCACAGGTGGCATCCTGGTCACTGTTCATATCTGCAGTGCTTTTATCAAGGATATATAGATCTATAAAATTTCATTTAATCTGCAACACTAACTATTAAAAAATAAAAAGTTTGGAGCTTAACACTTATGCCAAAGACCTAGCACTGGGACCTATGAGGTCATTCAGCCCTGAAAGGGAAGCTGAGAGTGAAAAGGTTTGAAAGGTGCAACAGGAGGAGGACCTTTTGCAGCTGCACCTTGAAACAATTAGTAGGAGAGGCTGGAAAAAAGAAAGATGGAAGAGAATATGAATGGAATTACAGTCAAAGGAATGAAAGGGGTTGCAGCTGGGGGCCATGGAAGGGACGCTGCAAAGTATGCCTCCAGTAATGCCTCGGTACAACTAAAGACTATATGAAGCTTTTCAACACAAATGCAACCTCATTTCAAAAAGTCTTGCTGAGAACCAAAAAGATAACTCCCTCTGTAGTCACTCCTTTATGCATTATTATTATTATTATTATCATAAGGTTATTATTATTATTATTATTATTCAGAGGATGAAACCCATTCATATGGAACAAGAAGAAGCCCACCAAAGGAGCCACTGACGTGAAACTCAAGAAGCTTCCAAAGAATCCTGAGGTGCTCATTAGGAAGTAAGAGAAGGTAAATAAGGGGAAATACGGAAAGAAGAAGAGATCCCACTCACTTATTCAAAAAAAAAAAAAAATGAATAAATTAACAAACAGATAAAAATGCAACAAAATGCAAGGAGAACAGCATCAGGGTAGTCAAGGCTCATGGCTAAATAAACAAAAGTAACCAGTACTTGTGTTGGCTGTAACCTTTTCAAACCCTAAAACAATTTCCCACAATCTGTTAAAAGCCGAAATCCAACAGAACTCCAGCCTTTCTGGATTCACATTTATCTTTCCGCTATAAATTTGTGCTTTCTCTCTCAGGCCTTTGGCTCAGTTTCATTACTGGTTGCTTTAGTGAACTAACAGCTATTGCAAGAATAGTCCTAAAACTGATAACATCCCAAGCTTTAATTGTTTTGTCTCCTGTCGTAATTGTAAGATCGTAATATCTTTCAGTTTCTTTAAAACAACCTGCATAGTTCTGCACTTTTTATCATCATAATGAGCGCAGTATACCATACTTGGGTAAAATTTCCCCCCCCCCCCGAAGAAACATCGATTAATGTTTTAGACTCATTTAAGTCAAGCAATCTTCTTGGCTTAATTTCTAAATTGGGTTACTGCTTCAATCTCGTCCAGCCCCCTTCCCCAAGTACCTGGGTCTTCATATGGCTGTCTGCATAGCCCGTGCAGACTGCAATTGCAAGAAAACCTCTCATTTAAATAAATGAACAAAAGGCTTCACTTTCAGCAACACAATATATCTCTTCAGCAATTAAGAGAAACTTGCATTTTACAAGTTCAATCCATCAAGGTTCCTAAAAATATTACTCATACAAAAGATGTGAAGACTTGCATCAACATCCTAAAATAGAATGTGTTCCAAAACAAACCTTCAGAGGACACTTTCCCAAACTGTATATGTAATGTGATTCAGTCTTGTACACCTCAACATCAATTCCTTCAACTCCAGGCATACAAAAATGAGAATAAAAATGACTTGTGGACTTTTCAACTTTGCCTCTTGTTGTTGTAAGGAATAAAGGTCACAGTTACTGGCCATCCATCACTCTGCCTTCTTGGAAGAGTTCAGAACTCATTATGAAGTCCACCCCCTCACCCTTCCACAAACCTGGCATTTAACTCGCAACCCATCTAGACTGGGCATTGGGTAACCCTATTTGCCTATTTTGCCCTTGGTTATGAATCTAAATCATAGAATGTTCGGAATCTTTTGTGAACTAAGCTCAAGATTGAAAGAGTCAAAATTAGAGTAAATTAATTTCTTTCAAGCCTACTTTGCAAGAATCTTTTTAAAGCCTGACACTAAACTTTATGATCATGCAAACTGATTAACTGCTTCCATACTAGGGCGGATATCTCAGATGTGCAGTGGCTATTCCAGCAGAAATAAAATCTACAGTACTTTTATTGTATAACCAGTGACTGAAGACAGATTCATACAACTGACTGGTGATATGCTACAGAAAACTTTTCAACCTCACGACACAAAAATATGAATTTGAAAACATGGCTACTTCTTTCAACATGAACAGGATTCTTCTCTCAGTTTGGGGGAGGAGGAACCCTGACCAGCTGCCTGTTCAAAATCAGCTGCTGACATAAATCAAGATTATATCTGGATCTAATTGCATTCACAATCGATACTGTACTGGAGTTATTGTCATTATATTTCATGCCACACTGGGCACATGAACTGAAGGTCAATACGACAAGACAATAAGGGGAATAAGGAGTCTGAGAATGTGAAAAAGCAATGTAAATAAGGTCTATCTCTCTCTCTCTCTCTCTCTCTCTCTCTCTCTCTCTCTCTCTCTCTCTCTCTCTCTCTCTCTCTCTCTCTCTCTCTCTCACACACACACAAACACATCTTCAGATATAATGCACACTGTATGGAATGCAAGTCTGAGATATCCAACTGCTTAAACAGGAACAGCTGAACTAGATTTTAGCACCCTAACAAACAATACCATTCTAGACCTGACACTTTTAAAAGCTAATAACAAATTGAATGTTTCAATACCTGGAAAACTCAAGTCAACAAGGTAATCAATTACAAGCTTATCTAGACACTGCAACATCACACAAGCTTATGAAATTGTTACCAATATTTTTACTGGAAAACACTTTTGGAAATGGAATATGAAATTTAATCCAAAGGCCAAGCACTGGGACCTACGAGGTCATTCAGTGCTGAAAGGGAAATTGAGAATAAAGAAGGTTTTAAAGAGGTAACATGAGGAAAACCTCACAGCTGCAATATGAATCAATGTTACGAGAGGCTTGAGGAAAGTAAGACGGAAGAAAGGGAATATGAAAGGAAGCACAGTAAAAGAAATAAAAGGGACTGCAGGCAGGGGCCATGGAAGGTTTGATGCAAAGAACCTTATCCAGTAATGCCTACAGTGCACCATGCCACTACCCTCACTACAGGGGAAAACCTTTAGTACCTGTATATCAAAGAAGAGGCTACAATTTCCAAGAAGACTGACCTCAAGCTTCAGCCAAACAAACTTCACGTCAGAGGGATTTTGAAGATGTTAAAACGGCTGTTCAGTTTTTAATCTGAAATAAAAAGAGGTTCTTCAATACTGATCACATATGTTTAAAGGTATTTCCAAAACTTTGTCCACATACTCTTAAGATTCAGATGTTATTTTAGCCACCAACTTTTGAATTTTAGCTCGCCTGAAACATACCTAATATTCTTTATCAATCGTCTTGAAAATCATATCTTATACATCTTACTAACAGTTAGATATCCCCCATCCAGACAACTTTGGTTGACCAAATTCCCCATCCAGCTATATCAATCAACACTGAAGGGAAAATACTTTATCATTAGTAGTTGTGACCCAATACGTCAAGTGTTACAATGCCTCACAACAATCTTTCAAAAGTGCATCTTCACATACAGTGTACAGTGCTAGGAATGATGCAGCTATCAAATGACTGCTGGTAATTCCTATCAAGAATCAAGGTGAAGGCCAAGACATTTAATTCTGGTACATATAGGTTCTTTGAGGGTACAATTTGTTAGGAAAGCATACCATGGACAATATCCATGCAGCTGTCAAGTGGTGTTACTTCACTTTGAACTCAGATCAATTCTACAGTGATTCCATCATGACCTGGTGTAACCCTCTTCAGAAACTGATTTCATGATTAGAAAATTCAGGTCTTCCTCAGTTCTTGTATATCAGTCAAATTATCCTCTGCATATTGCTCATAATTATTCTTAACTGCAGTTTCTTCCTTCTCATTTTTATACTGCATCGTCCTTCTTTTGGCCTTGAATAGTCCACTCTATTCTTTTCACCCTTGGATATTTCATCATTCTGAGGGCTGCCCAGGCCATGTGTCCCTCCCTAAATAAATGGCTTTATCTACAGTATCAGCCTATGTTTCCACACAGAGTATTTCTCCAATGCCTTTCTGCAATCTGTTCAACTTTACTTCAACTTGAGTTTGTAATGTATTCTATTTTGCATTCTCCATCTCCTCCCCGACATTTTTCTCCATGACCTTTTGCTTTCGTCTGTGCCTTACTGTTACCCCATTTCCCAGTGTACTTTTTTCCCAGTGTAGTTTTTCCCAGAACACAGATACATTCACCAGGTTAAACCAGTCCTCACTGATTGTGCTCCTCCTCAGATATGGTTCCTAGAACTGCAAATCTATTTCAACATTCAATGAAAATTTCCTCTTGATGCTCATCAAGAAACTTTAGGGTCTAAAAGTCTGTCAACTTTCTGTTAGGGGCTTCTCGGCTTCTCATTTCAGCTTTAGCATGGCAAAGACAAGTTGGTGATAACTATCAATATCCGGCCCTCTGTAACTCCTCCCCAACATTCCTCAGCATAACTAGATAACTGGGGTATGGAAATAAATTGGGGATATGCATTCCTACTCCTTACTGAGCACAAGTCCACCTGATACTATAGAGGGATGAATAAATTTGTTTTTATTTAGCATTTCCCAACGTTTTGTGTGTGAGAGAGAGAGAGAGAGAGAGAGAGAGAGAGAGAGAGAGAGAGAGAGAGAGAGAGAGAGAGAGAGAGAGAGAGAGAGAGAGAGAGAGAGAGAGAGAGAGTGTAATTGTCGTAAGTGAGTGCTTCGGTTGTTGGAAGAGGGATGAGGTCGTTAGTTTGTTTACGGCGCTGTCTGTCTGTGGAATGTGTGTGTGAGGATTTTTCGGTTTTGAAGGCAGTCTTTTTTTTGAGTCTTTAGTCAGAGCTAGTGCCGGTCAGTGGTTCTTGTGTGGGACAGTTTTTGTCGTATGCTTTTCTCGGAGTTGTTGGTCTTCTTGTTGGTGTGCTGTTTATTTGTGTGTGTGTTCCGTTTCTTTTTTTTTGTATTTCCTTGTGTTTGTGGTTGTTTGCGGTTGTGGTTGTTACGGCGGCCTTTATCCATCTCCAGCAACCGAAGATCAGGGTGAGTGTTGTTTGTTGTTTTGTTTGTGGGTTTGAATTCCGCCACAATACTACCTGAACTAGGGTCTGGAGCTCAGGATGAGCCGAGCCGTCTTGTAAGCTGATGACTCTTTAGGTAAAGGCTAGATCCACAATAAAAAAAAACTGTGGCCTTGCTCAGTATAATATGAGAAATCATTAGCAGCAGAATAGGTGGAGGTCCTTCAATGCTGTGTTCCATTGCTTTAACTCTGTATGCCTGGTGGATAACCTTGGATATAAACAGATAAGCAACAGCAAGGGTGATTGAACTTGATAAGCTAAGAACTGCATGCTAGAAAGAACTGGCCATCCTTTAGTGTAAACCTGCCTGTTCGTAAACTGGCAAAATTTAAAAATGGCCCCTACTCCCTAGCATCTAAGGGTGCTGAGACTATTCATCAAGATTAGGGATAAATCTAAAACGCTGTACAAAGCTGAACTATGAATCAAACTGGAAAGAGAACAGGCAGAGACTGAATTCAGGAGATACAGACTGGACATTTTAGCTATTCGTGAATCTTGATGCAAAAAAATGAGAAAAGAGATTGGATGAAAGTAATGCAGACATTTCAAACTGAGCAGATCTTTACAAATGTACCTGATGTACTCTTTGCCTACAAGAGGGCACTCATAAATACACTTGGACATCTCACAGAGAGAGAGAGAGAGAGAGAGAGAGAGAGAATTCACCATGTACAAAATGCATCAAAATGATTATATCCCACAGAGAACATACAAACATTTCATACTGCCATGAATATGGAGCTCTTTCAGGGCTCCACTAATGTTTTAAATAAAATCACACAAAACTTAAAGGTTGCACAAGCAGTGAAGCCTCTACAAAGAGCACCTACCATGTTAAAAGCATCCACGGATCAGAAAAGCTTCCACGGTAATCTTGATTTAGAATTTACCTCTTCACTTCAGCTAAGAAGTTCCAGATTTTGCACTCGGTAGCAACACTGCATGTATGCATCCTACTCAATTCTGAAAGCTAGAAAAATCCCTTGGTTAATAACAGATAAATTAGCTTATATTTAACGATTCTGAGAGTAAACTCTATTGCTGAAACTAAGACTCAGGTTGCTTGAATCCTAAACATGCAAAATTCCCCACTGGTTCACCAGCTGCAGTCCTCTCTGGCCCAAGGGGGTCAGTTGTTCCCCTTGCTCTCTTCTGACCTGCCTGTCTCGCTTTCAACTCCACCTTTAGCTAATCTTTACCTCTCATTTAAAAGCGGATATCTATTGGGACAACTCTGCAAAGACCTTGAAAGGACTTATGATAAAAAAAATACAGCAGTTACTTTTTATGTTATACAGCACTCAGAATACGAGGAAAAATGAAGTCTTCTTGGAGTACTGCTTGAACCACTTAAAACAGCATGATGAAAGGTCATGATCCAAGTTACAGTCTGTGTGCAATTTGAAAGGATCTTCTTGGTGGAGTACACATGCCACAACTGAAGCCCTATTTTATTCTTTTTTAATTTCTCATGGAATGTTCTGGTCAATGGTTCATACATGACGAGTGGCAACTTTAGAATTCAGCTCAGGTGAAGGAGTGGGCGTCTCAGGGAGATCAGTATTGTTCTTGACTTGAAGAGTGAATGTATTCTTATTTA
The DNA here is from genome assembly GCA_039081455.1 of Macrobrachium rosenbergii. Classification (NCBI taxonomy): domain Eukaryota; kingdom Metazoa; phylum Arthropoda; class Malacostraca; order Decapoda; family Palaemonidae; genus Macrobrachium; species Macrobrachium rosenbergii. Next base: position 3,299,799 of record JANJGK010000022.1, read on the forward strand.
TTTGCTCATATATATACTCAGGGATTGCTGTTGGTTTTAGTTCTTATCTGTTATGATAAGATGTCATAATTGTAATTTTGTAGAGAAAAATTATGAAAAAAATGTATAGCTCTAAAAAAGTTACTGGACCTCTTGACCTTAGTAAGTTTAAGTGAATATTTTACAACAAATATACTGTTGACATTGTGTGAGCTGTAGTTATAATTTTAAAAAATAAAATAAATGAGAAAAAAAACGTATAACTTGGTGAAATTTATGACTGTTTTGCAAGAGACCCCACACAGGGTTGCAAATAGTGACTTTCAACTTCCTGCAGAAGGTGGTAGGAAACATTTTTTAAAATTTTTTTTCTTACACCCTGACATGCACGTCTTCCACTTTCCATTGATGCGGCTTTTTATTCTTTTAAATTGGCCAACCTTAAAGTGTGCGCGGTCTGGGGGGTTGCATGATATATAATCAGCCCTTCCCTTAAGGGTTAAAAGTGGCATGCAGAAAGGCTTACAGGAATACAATAAACTGACGCCAAAGGGGAAATTGAGAGTAAAGGAGGTTTGAAAGGTTTAACAGGAGGAAAACCTCAAAGCAGTAGCACTATGAGACAATTGTTAGGAGAGGTTGAGGAAAGTAAGATGGAAGAAAGAGAATATGAATGGAGGTACAGCAAAAGGAATGAACGGGGTTACAGCTGGGGACTGAAGGGATGCCGCAGAGACCCTTAAGTAAGTAATGGTTACAATCACCGCATGGGGTGCACAGGTGGCATTACCCCCTATGGGGGAAAAAGGCTTATAATCAAAGGTAGCAATAAATCTACCCAGCATTAGTGAATACTGGACTAATCACAATGATGAAAGACTCAGGACAAACTACTGTGCTAATAACAGGTACCAGTGCAACACTGACCAGTGGAATTCCTTTTGCATATCGATGCAGCAAGTCAAATTGAAAGTTCCACATCATTATGTCCACACTCAAAGGAGAACAGAAATCCAGTGATGAAAAAAAGCTCAATATTTCACAACTAAACTTGTACAGCTTCCAAACAAGTTTACGCTATGCTTCCAAAAGAGCTCAGTGCTTTCTCAGACTGGACAAGGAAGATGTCAGGAGCAGTTTGACAGTCCTGTCATCCTACAGACATCTACTGCAGCATGCCTTGTGTGACACTACACACAGTAATAAAGGCTCTTGCTCAATTCACACTTAGCTGTTCAATTTCTCTAATTCTACTGCTTTATTTACACTACATTTCATGACAAATCTTTCAGGGTGAGCCTATGAACCTACAACTTTGACTTGATTTAGTCCAGAATTTAAAATGAAAATCTGCCTAAAAAATGCACACAGTGTCCGTCTTACTCTCTCTCCCACTCAACAAAAATTTGTCACAGGAACCAGCTCTGGCCTCATGGCCCACCTTATGTAACAATGGCAGCATCCCAAAATGAGCACACACACAAATGGGCTTTACTTGAACACAATGGAAATGATACCAGCATGAAATTTCACACCCAAGCTAACTCCTAGCTGAAAAACTGGTTGTGGAAACGCAAAACAAAATGAATGAAACTTCCCAGTGATTGTAAGTTTGGGGGGAGAGAGAATAATTGGTCAAAATGGAGTCAAAATTATATGAACCACGCTGATTACATTTACATGGACATAGACAGTTACTGAAGAGTTGACCATCAATTAGCTGTATAATGTTTGCTAAGCCACTTGTTTAAATCAGTGAAGTTGGGCAACATTGGGTTTTGTCCAAATTTGGACAGTGGTCAAATTCCAACTGACAGTTGGTTCCAACCCTGTGAATGATCACAAAGCTGTCAACATACCTAGGGAGTTTGATGTCCCAACAAGTGATAAGAGGCCCAAGGAGCCTACAAAATGGAGGAGGTGAACAAGTACTAGAAGCTATCCAACCCATACTGAAGCCATTTAACCAGTGGCCCAATTTTAGGTTTAGATCATGATTTGGCCTGAAGTTTGATCTTGCAAACCAGCAACAGTACTATCACAGTAACTACAAGAGTAGCTGTGGAGTGCAATCTAAAATATAAATATAAAAACAAAACCTGTATTTTATCTTCATAATACATAGGACCAGTAATTTAAGTATGAATCAACATCACACTGTAAATGATGTTATTCAACAACAGACATTTTCACCTGGTAAGATAGCTTAGCAAGAAAATGCTAGACTTATTATGCTGCAAAAGAATCGTACAAGTACCATTTTTCTTAGAACGGAGCTTGGTTCCCACCAACCGGTTTGAAGTCAAAATGGATGCAAGTCCAACCTTAGAAAATGGTCGACATACTGGATAGGGCATAATATCAAACCTTTGCTATATAAAGTACCTACATAGTACTTGTAATGTAATGTACAGTCATTTCAGTTTTTTTACCATAATGTACTTCTACTGATATATTTTACTTATTTATGTAATGTATATAAAGGACAGCTAGGCATCAAGTCACAACAGGGTTAGTTTCCTGCATGTATGTTGGAAGTTGATTTTAACGTAAATCGGTTTACAATTGAGTCTACAGTACAGTTAATAAATACTGTATGATGCTACTGATAGGCCAGGGTAACTCACAATGATGCTGCCTGAGTGATGAGACAGCTCTCCCAAGATGGTGCATTCCCAAGCAACTCAGTGGTCAAGTGTTATGCATCAGCCTACCCAGCCCCACTGCCAGAAGTAAGGTTGTAAGTACAAGTGGTTGTGCGTCGAGCAGGTTGTAAGCTAGCTGGTACTTGTACTGGCAAATCAAAAGTGAAACTGGATTCAGGACAACTTTCAATAAAATCTCCAGTTAAAGAAGCACAAATGGCACATTACAATGTGATGTTCAAGGAACAATATCTTCAAAACCATAGGACTTGTTCCCTGATGTGTGTAAAACCTTGGGGTTGCAATAATGCTCACTGTACTCAGCATATTACTGAGTGTAAAACCAACAATAATAGATGTACTCATACTAGAACTTGCACCTGTTTGAGTATTAAAATACTCCCCCTACATATGACTGCCTCAATAAAATGTTACAGCAAAAATCTTTCAACTGCAATTGAGTTACAATAAAGCTACTCCTTTTTGGGAGTATAGCACAATTTTTAAAATGTCCCTGTGGCAAAATGGTGTATGTACATTATTTGTATTCTGATTTCTACTTCTGAACTGTTCCCTGCTGCAGTTCTTTGATCTCAAAGTTGTCTCACCTCATCCATCTTCCTGTCAGGCTGTATCAATTCCAACTTTGTTGACTAGGCAGGGCCCCACTTTTGTCAGAATGATTTTTTCTTACATACTGTTCCTAGATCAGGAACGAACCAATGGCTCAAGACAGCTCTACAACCCTAGAAACGACCAAGTAGTTTTGGTCCACTAACTGGAACTGTAAAATAGGACAAGAAGCCCACAGGCCATAGCATTCTCCTGATCCACACCTCTTGAAAGACTCGTCCAATGGATTCCTACTGAAATGGCCCTTGCCATGGACCAAGATTTATCCCAAACGAAATTTGAGTATATGAAGATGACAGCACATTAACCCTTAGACCACTCATGATTTGATGACACTTCATGCAAAATACAACCTCACAGGCCTTTGCGGTGCTTTGATCATTTTTAGAAATTTTCAAACTCATCATTCTGACCTTTGTCTTTTTGAGCCACAACAGAAACTTACCAGTAAACTGCTTCAAAATGACACCAGAATGAGTATCATGACATGAGTATAAGCTCATATTATAGAGGGATGAATAAATTTGTTTGTATTTAGCATTTCCCAATGTTTTGTGTGAGAGAGAGAGAGAGAGAGAGAGAGAGAGAGAGAGCGAGAGCGAGAGAGTGTAATTGTCGTTAGTGAGTGCTTCGGTTGTTGGAAGAGGGATGAGGTCGTTAGTTTGTTTACGGCGCTGTCTGTCTGTGGAATATGTGAAGGATTTTTTGGTTTTTGAGTGAGTCTTGAGTCAGAGCTAGTGCCGGTCAGTCGTTTGGTCTTGGACAGTTTTTTGTGTGCTTTTGAGAGTTGTTGGTTTCCTTGTTGTGTATATGGTTCATGTGTCTCTTCTTTTTTTTTGTTCGTTGTTGGTGGAGGGTCTGTTCTCAGTTTTGTTTTGTGGTTTGGTGTGCTGTGATTGGCAACCGTGGACCTTTTCTCCATCTCCAGGGTGAGTGTTGTTGTTTGTGGGTTTGAATTCCGCCACAACATACAGAAAATGATATATCACTTATCACACTTCTGACCTAGGACAGACAGGACTCTCACACTTCCTACTTCACAAATGAACCCTGGATCCCTACTGGGGTTCTATCATAGCCCTGGGAGCCATGGATTGAACATTTGAATTTACAGTACATTATACAGTACTACTTTTGGAAACTGTCAAGTTAGTTTTTCATGTCTGGAATTTTTAGGGAACCTAAGATTTATGGACCTATGAGATTATTCTGCACTGAAAGGAAAATTGAGAGCAAATGTGGGTTTAAAGGTGTAACAGAAGGGAAACTTGGCAACTGCACCATGAAACAATTGTTATATTAGGAAGGGTTGAGGAAAGTAAGATGGAAGAAGGCTACTATGAATGAATGGAGGTACAGTGAAAGGAACGAAAGGGGTTGCAGCTTAGGGCAGAAAGGATGCTGCAAAGAACCTTTAGTAATGCCTACAGTGCACTGCATGAGGTGCACCGATATCACTAATCCCCTAAGTAGATTATTTCAGACCATTTTTTTCCAACCGACCTAACCTTGTTGTCAGTATTTTTGAATGCTCTCCCCTTATAAGATGTGGCACCTTTTTTGGACAAACTCTGACCCTTGACCTAAGGAGTGATGCCAAGTCTTGTTGAAATGAACCCTGTGGTTCTGAAGACATTAAATATGGGAAGTTGACAACTGACAGACTACACATACAGGCATAACCAGAGATAGACAAGCTTCCCTTTGACAGACATACCTGCTCCTCAGCTCAATGAGTTAATAGCCAGCATTAATCCGAAGTGCCATTGTCCATGTTAACTGATGCAAAGTGACGCTGCAGAACTTCCACTCTGAAAGAAAAAAATATCAGTAAATAAACAGAAGCCACTGGGAAAGATACGTTTACTTTTCAAGTCATTCAAAGCCACAAAACTGAAGCAAAGAATTTCATATCAGTCAAGAATGTTGAACAGAAGACAGTGTGCCTTTCATGGGATCCTTTAGGTAGCGTTAATGGCTGTTCCTTAGCGTCCTTTCAGCAACAGCAGCACTGCTTCCAATCATTACGTGACCCTTTCAGCATTAAGTCAAGTCTGATATTTGAGGAAATTTAATGCAAAATTATTAATTAAAATACTTCAAAATGGTTTTCAGTAAGACAGCCATAATAATAATGATGATAATATTTTCGCTTCTGGCCTCAGACAAATACTGATGGCTGATAAAATATATCATCACATGGTATAAATGGGAAAGAAAACCAACAGCTACACTAAAGTACTTCCAGTGGTATAGCCTATCACACCAAAAGGATCTGCGCAACTTTATTAATACACAGCTGAAGTGCACTGATCATTTGCACCTATTACAAGGAAAAAGTGAGGGATTATGTTAATAACAGACAAACCTGTCATTAGAAGTATAGCTCTGGTAGACCTTACACTAAATAGTCATGTCCCTACTCTTACAATAATTGTCCTGGCATGATAAAGGAAAAAATGCTTGACTGTCCATCCTTCCCGACCACACTAAATATTTAGAGAGTCACATCCAGGGCAGCCATAACCATAAGGAGATTATGGAACGGAATGGAATATGGATTTTAGGCCAAAGGCCAAGCACTTTGACCTAAGAGGTCAGTCAGAGCTGAAACAGAAATTGAGAGTAGAAAGACACATATTAACTATATTTTCCCATCAAACATTTCCAAAGTAATGGAAATTAATCCTAAAATGGCTGTGGAAGGGAACTATTATGGAACACCACTGCTTTCCCACCTGATCCCGTATCTGATGTACGTGTATGTACCCTTCAGGGCTCTGGAACAATGAAAGGCCAGTGAGATTCACACAAAGGGGATTGATGCCTTTGCTTCACGGACCACAGCTCCAGGAGCTAAATTCTTCACCAGTCGTAATGCATGATGGCTGATACGACCTGCAAAATAAAATTGAATTCAGAATAACACGTACTTGTCATTATAAAGCAATGGTAAATTTGTATCTTCTGATTGAGTCTGAATTAAAAAATATATAAAGGCCTTTTACCTTAATGAGTGATGGATATCTCTAGCATGACAGACAAGATTTCTAGTTACTTTGGTAAGACTGACAGTACATCATGAGGACACATGGATGGGCTTTCTTGAAGAAAATCCTGCATGACCATCTCTTTGAGAGTGAGCTTATAACTCACATTTACATCTCATCTCTACACATACACACACAGCCACTTGGGAAAAATATGCAATGTGCCTTCTTCATTCTTCCTACTTTCTGATGCCACGAAGTATTGTCCCTATACAACTCTTACAGAGGTGTCAACCTACTCTACTTCTCCCAAACTTACTGGACAGGACATAAACATTGCCTGATAACATAAATCAGCCTCCATCATCTCTGCCCATCTAGTCTACAACTCACAAAGGTTCCAAAAATGACAAACACAAATTTCTGGAATGGAAAAATCTGGAAACCTTCAAATCATTCCATGTTTATCCTGTGCTCCTTACTTGTTTGTGCATAAATAGGCTACTCATAATTCACCAAGACGCCACAGAAACTGAATGGCTGAGTCATAACCTTGGTTCCTCCCTCAGGCATTCTAAAGGAAAGAAAATATATCCAAGAACCTGGGGGAAGCAACACAGAAGCTCCTTGGGAAAAAAAAAAAAAAAAAAAAAAAAAAAAAAAACACTGGGTGCCACTCTCTCTCATTCTCCTGAGAGACAGCCTCTGCCCTTAAAAATATGACACCTCTGACCCCTACTCAATTCATATTCTGAACTGACAAATGACCTCCTTGAAGCAGGATGTACCCAACCCAGAGGAGCCAAAGAATGTGTTACAGACTGAAGTGAACACATAAATAAGGTGTGGTCCACACAGGTTGGCTGTTGGGAAAGCTCCTTTTTGGCAGTGCTTTTTGACGCATCCTTCAGAAAATTCAGAGGCCAACATTAGGGTACCAGATGATGATATATCCTGCACGTACTTGTTCTCTGTTCCCAAGGAATGCTGGGCAGAGAGAGGACAACACAAAAGGCCAGCAATGAGACTTTCACTTGACAAAAGCTTTTCAATGCACAATGTAACCTTTCATGCAACAGAGTTCCTATTAGGGAATATATTTGACAAACATGAACAGCCCATCCCACACCCAACCTTCTTGCATCCTCCAAACACACTCACTCTCTCTCTCTCTCTCTCTCTTCCTGCAACACACTCATTCTTCATCAGTCCACATCTTTTGTGCCCTAACTGGAAGGTGCCTAATACTTCCCAACCAGCACAAGGCCTACAGTATAAACCCAAACTTCCGCTGGGGATACAAGAAGACATCTGATACATCTCTTGAGCAAACGACTAACACAGACACCAAGTTTACCACTATATACCACAGCTATAAACTTCCATAATGCTCTTCTTTCTCATAAATTTATAACATGTAATACTGGTGGCAGTCACTTGCAAAACCAAGGGCTGTACTGTACACTTCTGTACATCCTTCAACAGTAAATGATCTCATGCTTATTCTGGAACCCCAAAGCATTTCTGGCATAAACAGCATACAGCAAAACTCTCAACACCTCACAAGACCAAGAACACCTTCAAGAGAGAGAGAGAGGATTAACAAGCAACAGTACAGTAATGAAACCAGAGATCTCTAACCACTGAGAGCTCCTCAAATAACCACAAGCAATTTACTCCAGCAATCAACAAAAGCAACTCCTGACCATTACATATTCATACCCAGTTCATTCAATGCTGCCCTGAAGTGGAGGCAGACATTCAATTGAAGGGAAGGGTGGGGAGGGTGGGGGGGGATGGTCCTTTCCTTCCAGATGACAGAGGGAAGGACTTGTCTGCTGTGACCTCCATTTCCTTCACCAACAATATGCTCGTCATTTATTCTGTAGAGTCCCTTCCAGCCACAATATCTGAAAAGATTTCTTTTACAGATCAGGTATCCCAGGCATGGTTAACTGCCAAAAGAACTCTACTTGAATTGTCTTCTAAAAAAATGTAAAAAAATGACAAACAGGTCAAATTCAGCTCTCAACACTACGTACAGTATTTCCTAATGACAGCTCACACTAATGAGTCGAGTACTACTCCATTGTGGCCCAAAACCTGTTCCCTCCCAATCCAAATGAACCATCCCTCATCTTACTCAAAATGGCCATCATGCTACTTGTTCACTTCTCTTACAAATTAAAGCTTCCGTACAGTCAATAAAGTACTTAAATGTTTGCCAATTCTTTCTCAGACTTCAATACTGTGGATAATTTAAGGCCATATTTTGCTTGCTCAAAGACAGAACATCATACACTCCTTAATGATTTTAAGAAAAGACGGTCACTGACTTGGAAAAAGTGCAAACATTCTGTTGCATGATATCACAGAGGAACAGTCTACTAAAGCAGCACTTCCAGTAGTAACAAATAAGACTTACCCTGGCAATCAAGATTTCCAAGATTTCATCCTAAAACCTGTAAACATCATTTCTGCAAAAATAATGTATGGTTCAAACTAATAATTCATTTAAAAAACTGTACATAATTTACCCAGATGGCATTTGAAGCAATGCCATGCAAGAGAATGGAAGTTGAATTCATAAGTAATGTTGAACAGAAAACAGTTGCCAACCCTCAGTCTTTTTGAAAGATGGTCACGAGTTTGGAAAGTAACCCAGGACCAAGTCTAGAACTTTCTCTATTTCTAAACAACAACAACAACAACAACAACAACAACAACAACAACAACAACAACAACAACAACAACAACAACAACAACAACAACAACAACAACAATAATAATAATAATAATAATAATAATAATAATAATAATAATAATAATAATAATAATAATAATAATAATAATAATGACTGTTCTGCAAGTAAATGTTTCACTAAATCAAGTCCTGGGCTCCTCTTTGGGGCTGTGCAGGGGATTTCTCAACCTGGCCAGCAGTAACTGTGAAGGCTTTGCTAAAACCCGTTCATGGCTGAACTAAAAATCCATCCCTGTGCAATTTACAAAAGATTTACTACCTAATGTGAGGCCATCATGGAGAATATGTAAAATAGTAGAGAATTTAGGCCAAAGGCCAAGTGCTGGGACCTATGGTGAGGTCATTCAGCCGCCCTTCAGCCTCCTACCCGCCCCTAGCCCAAGCCCTTCGAGCCAACTACAATTGTCGCCAAGACAATTTCCGCATCGATGCCTCACTTGTGGGGGGAACATTGTAAGAGCTCGTCGCCCCGATGCCGTCTCTTCCAAACAATCAGACGTTACACACGTCTTGGGGGAGAGTACTTGTAAGAGCCCCGACGCTGTCTCTTCCAAACACTTGTGTGTTCGTCGATCGTCATCATCGGAGTCGACAGGACAAAACAGGAGCGGCTCGTTTTCTTTCTCTACAGGAACGCGATTTCAACCATACAATATTTCCGTCTGCTTCCCCCTAAGCATTGTTGTCTTGATGTATGTACAATCACCACTACTTGCATTGCCATGCAAGCATTCTAATCATGTACTCATAATGTTCTAACGAATCTTCTGTATCAAACTGTGTGTATGTTTCTGTTTGTGAAGACGCCAAATGTCTCTCCATTTCACATTTATTATGCTACTGTATTGTATCCATTAATCTGTCTTGAATCTCAAGCAATTGGCCATATGTAAAATTTCCTGGCCTTTCCACTGATGTATGTTTCATCACTGTATGTTAATCATGTCTCTTGATATCGCCATCTGTTTGTCTGCCGACAAACACAGATGTCTGAACCTTTTATCTCTGTTTTACCTGTCTGTGTGTAGACGCTACATTAACGCTCGCACGCGTCAATGACATCGAAGATTCTGTACATTTATTTTTAGTTACGGGCTGCTCTAGAAGCAAGAGCCCGTGCTGGCACAAGGCCAGCTAAATCTAAAACAACAACATTTATTTCAGTAAGGAACTACCAATAAACCAGTAAACACCTAGCCAGTATGTCACTCAATCACCAGTCCTTACAGGTTCAATGCCTCTCTTTGATAAAACATGACCCATAAATACTAGTTTTTCCATACCAAATTTACATTTATCTGGATTCAGAGTTAGATTTCTACTACACAATGTTGCCAATACCTTTTCCAGCCTGTTGTCATGCTCTTTGACATTAGTACAATACACAATTATGTCATCTGCTAGCACTTAAACTCCTTCACAATCATGTAATACTTGTTGCATAATATGTTGATAAACCTCAGGAGCGCAGTTAACTCCAAACAACAACCGTTTGTACCTAAACAAACCTTTGTGAGTTACAAAAGTGGTTAAATATCTACTCTCAGGGTCTAACTCAATTTGATGAAAACCTCACTTCAAATCAAGCTTAGAAAAAACAGCAGCACCATTCATATCAATCAACAATTCATCAATAGGAATTGGATGTCTAGTTCTCAAAATAGCCTCATTGACTCTTCTCATATCAACACAAAGTCGCAATTCCTTACTATTCCCAGGCTTTGGGACGAATACAGGAGCCGATACCCATTCAGTAGGTCCCTGTACTGGCTCAATGATATCCAAACCCAACAAATCATCAAGTGTTTTTTCCATTTGCCCCCTAATATTAAAAGGAATTCTTCTCACAGGTTGTGCTACAGGTTTCACATTAGGGTTAACATGTAACTTCAACGAAAAATCAGTCAACTTACCCAGACCTGAAAAGCAAGTTTCATATTTAACTTTCAAACTGGAATACTTATCACATGCAGTACTAGTATTTATTGCATTTACATCCTCACCAATCCTTAACATATTTAGTGCTGTGGCAGTATTTTTTCCAAGTAAATTAACATCAATGACATCATTTTTCTCTACTACAATAAAATCTGCCTCCACACAAACTCTCCCAGATGGAGATTCAATCTTAAGGGCCCCACAGACGATCATGCATGCATGCGCAATCATATGAATGCGCAACCATCCTGCTGAGCCCACAAACGACCCTAAAGATTGTGCATGCACCAGTTAATCTTTGGCAGTCAGCATAAGAACATTAAGAGGATGAACAAGCTTAAAGCTTGCTTAGCCATTATTATTGCTTTAGAGAGTGATAACACAAAGAAAAAACATAGGAGGAGGATGTGGATAAAAGATTGGTTTAAAAAACGGTCTTCATTTGCACACGATAACCTTTTACAAGAACTTAGCATATCAGCACCTGCAGACTATGAAAATTATCTGCGGATGGATCATTTAACATTTCTAGATCTCCTTCAGAGAGTGGAACCACTAATCAAGAAAGAAAATACCATTATGAGAGATTCCATCCCTGCAAGTAACAGACTCTCAAGCACTTTGCGCTTTCTTGCTACAGGCCAGTCATATGAGGAATTGAAATTCGTCACTGCAATATCGCCTCAAAGCCTTGGACTTATAATCATGGAGACATGTGAAGCTCTCATATCTGTATTGAAAGATTATATCAAGGTAAGTGTATGCTTGAATAATGGTACAAATGCAATGTAAAAAATTTATTCCATCCTTAAACCATTGACAAAAGTATCCCAACACCAAAAAATGCAAATAAATGTTGAATCAAACATTGTATTGTGGATCATTGAAAAGATCATCAATCGTTGAATATACTGGCAGAGCATTTCGCTGTTCATGAGTGTATTTAGAATCCGTCGATTGCAATCTTGTCGGTTTTGAATGGCTTTCAGCACTATTTATTCTGAATGAGTTTGCTCGTAAATTTCCCAATCTCCCTTCGTATAATATGTCATTAATTGCCTTTTTGGCAAATATTTGTTGATCTTCACTAAGTTTATTAAAATCATTGGCCCAGGTTTTTGCCAAATGATATGAAGGGTCATCCTCCTTCTGAAGTTGCTCACAAGCTATCTCTAGAAGCTCATGTTTCCTTTTCTCCGATATATTTTGCCTCATTTTTTTTTTGGCTTCTGAACTTGCCTCACGAGAGGGACCTCTGGATGTACTCGGTACCTAAATAAAAAAGGAAATAATGAAAAACTAATAATCGTTTTTGCTGAAGGATATGAACATATTCATTACTCGAGTATGGTTTTTCTTTTCTTTTAAGTTTTGCTAATGAGAATTAAATGAAGATTTTTAATATATATTTTATAGTGTTTCTTAGTGTTTACCTAGATTACACAATTGAAGAGATAAAATGTACTTCCATTTCAATAACCAATAGCAAATTACTATGCTTTGTCATAAGAGGAAAAAAAAAGAGGTAACTTAATCTACTACCAATTGTTATAAGTCTAATCATTTTCATGCATATGGGGCAATTTTTATTGTATGTTATATTCTGACAATTTTGCTTTTTTTCCTTTCAACAGATGCCAACTACGGAAGACGAGTGGAAAGCTGTGGCAAACTCATTTGCTGAAAAATGGGGCTTTCCTCATTGCCTGGGCGCCATAGATGGAAAGCATATTGTAATAAGAAAACCAGCTGGATCAGGATCTTATTATTATAATTACAAAAAGTCTTTTAGCATTGTTTTAATGGCTCTTGTCAATGCAGATTGCGAGTTCCTTATGGTTGATGTTGGGGCAAATGGTAGAGTGTCGGATGGAGGAGTTTTTATGAACAGCAAATTTGGTCACAAGCTGAAAGAACAAAAGTTACGTATACCTATGGCTGAACCTTTGCCTGTTTCCAGTGAAATATTGCCATACGTTATAGTAGCTGACGATGCTTTCCCACTAATGGTTAATCTAATGAAACCATATCCTCAAAGGAATTTGACAAAGGAACAAGAAATCTACAATTATTGGCTATCTCGATCACGTAGGGTTGTTGAAAATGCCTTTGGAATACTAGCTTCACGATTCAGAGTTTTTTTATCTGCTGTAAATCTATGCCCAAGTAAGGTATCTAAAATTACTTTGACATGCTGTTACCTACACAACTATCTGAAAAAACGGAATGTCGAAGCGTATTTGCAAGGTCCTTTTGAATTAGAGGATAAAAATACCAGACATTCGTCTGAAAATTTAGGGTTAGAGAATGGCCAACTCATTCCATTAGAATGTATAGATGGAAATGATGCACCAATATGTGCCAAAACCGTAAGAGATAAGTTTAAATGCTATTTTCAGTAATAAGCCCAAACGTTGATAACACTGGTAACATGTTTTCTTGTGATTTGACCACCACTATCATAAAATTGATTCAATATTTATGCAACAGAATAGTTATTGATTTTATTATGACTAGTCAAAATGTATATCTTTTAATTCTCATGTGGTATGCAACTTTGCTGCCAATGCAATTAAAAGGGGATTATTCAAAGGCACTTCTAATAATTTCTTCGATTATAGGGACACAACTGAAATAAAACTGCATTGTATAGTACTTTTTATTTTCCTATCTTACAAACAATTATAATAATGGAATATGCAAATTTACCGGGTCTTCAGGCGAGGATTCTCGTGCAATATCATCATCCGAAATGGTTGACAATCCGGATTCCTGGCATTCCTGGTCGTAGAGAAATCCAAGTTCGTCGAAATACCATAGCGATGGCAGATATATGTCATCTGTACCAGCCCCAGACTTTTCACTCTTCAACACTTTTCTCAGTTCCCTCCTGTAATTTGATCTAAAAGTATTAATTTTTCTCACTACCAAGCTTCTGTTCGCTTTTGGCTCTATTTCTTTCATCTTTTCTACCAATTTAGCGTAACCATCTGCCTTTGCTTGTCTGTTCTTATAACAATCACTTCTGATTTTCCAAAGTGCCGGCAAATCTCGATAAAGGGCTAAAAAATCGGACCAAAACTCCTGATGCTCGGATCTACCTGCCATGACGACTTGAAATGACTGAGCAAAACTGTCATGCTAAACCATAGACAGCCAGTCAAGCATGCGCACTCGTAGACTGACGGTAAGCATGCGCAATCGGCATGCGCATTCCATCAGTCACTGCCACAAACGACGGTTAAGCATATACAACCACCTTGTTTGCGCATGCATGCATGATCGTCTGTGGGGCCCTTTACTGCTGAATTCTCCTCTTAGCTTTAATGGAGTTGTGACACCATAAGGATACAGATTCTTATTACAGTTTCTTAAACATACATACTTACTCAACATCTCAAAATCACTTGCAGTAATAACATTACAAGTAGCACCTGAATCAATCATAAATTTAATTGGCACATTACTAACTATTACGATCTCGCCTCTCGAGATCGACAGGTTCTTTAAAACAAACAAGCAATTGGGCTGAAATGACTGACGAGAGGTGACAAACAAAGGAGGGAGGAGCTGAACAAAACCAAAAAGTTACCTTAAAATTAATTTATTTACAATAAAGTTATATGCTGTACATATTAACAGATGAGTCAATTGGTTCAATTTATAAAATCCATATTTAAAGCAAAAATCAAAGTAAACAATGAAACAGTTTCAGTTAAAGCATCGCAAGAGCCAGTACAATAACAAAAAAAAACATTTGACATAAAATGGGGAACAAGAATTAGGCTTCATAAATTTAAATCAGTAAAAATAATGCGTCCAAAAATAAACATAACAAATAATGACAGCAATAACAGGTAAAGCACAAATGTCCATTACAACACTTAACATAATAAATAGGCCTACATTAAGCATGAACAAAACGGGATCATAAACAAAATCAATACAGCAGGGTTAACAAAGATAAAATCATGAAAAACAACATCACATGAAAAATACAGTCAGCAAAGCAATAAACAATCACATGAAATACAAAAAGCCGGAGTTACATAAACATACACAGACGAAGCTGCAACACAGGAACACTGCAGGACAACAAAGACAGAGCCGATACGGCAACCATCTAGCCCTCAAGCAGAGTCCTCCAACTCCAGGCGCCCATGACAGAGTCGATACGACAACCATCATGGCCAAAAACAACCTCCGCTGCTCTGCTGACGAGACCTGCTGACGTCCTCCTCCAATAACGACCAAGACAGAGCCGACACGGCAACCATCTCGTCCTCCAAGAAACGTACTGACGTCCTCCTCCATCTACGACGACCATGACAGAGCCGACACGGCAACCATCTCGTCCTCAAAAACTCTCCATTGCTCTGCTGCCAGGATCTGACTCGCAGGTACACTCGGCAAGGAAAGTGAGGATACAGTTTTTTTAACCTTCGGACATATATTGCTAATTAATGCGACATCTGGCAACTTTAGAAGGGGGAGGAGCTTCAGTCTTAATGTGTTTGCCTTTTGCTTGACCACCTATAACTTTCAATCATATTCTACGGTTCTGAAATCATTGATACTTAAATGCAGTAGTAAGCTTTACAGTATTCGTTCAAGTTGTAATTTGCAGCGACAGTTCTGAGCAAAATAAACATTTTTCCACGTAACCTGCCAACTAACCTTACACAAATGAATTTGTGACACCACAATGAACGGAATGCTTGCGTAATCGGAAACGCGATCTTCCATAATGAAATCAAGAGTTAAATATGAGCAACCTCCAACGAAAAACATGGGGAACAATAAAGGAATGAATGCAATGTTATGATGAGAGAGAGAGAGAGAGAGAGAGAGAGAGAGAGAGAGAGAGAGAGAGAGAGAGAGAGAGAGAGAGAGAGAGAGAGAGAGAGAGTTGCTGTTGTGTAAGCCTAGGCCTATATGAAGAGCTACTCATTTCATGATTTTTTTTCATTTAGAGATTGAACTATACTATACTTGTATAGTATGTTTTAGCAATGGAGAGAGAGAGAGAGAGAGAGAGAGAGAGAGAGAGAGAGAGAGAGAGAGAGAGAGAGAGAGAGAGAGAGTTGCTGTTGTGTAGGCCTAGGCCTATATGTAGAGCTACTCATTTTATTATTTTTTTCTTTTAGAGAGTGAGCGATACTATACTTGTATAGTATGTTTTAGCAATGGAGAGAGAGAGAGAGAGAGAGAGAGAGAGAGAGAGAGAGAGAGAGAGAGAGAGAGAGAGAGAGAGAGAGAGAGAGAGAACTATGGCAACGTCAAGAAGCATCCAGTTACTTGTGTTTTCCCGCTACTCCGCACATCATAGAGAACGCTCTTGCGGATTTAAATAGATTTGGTCAACCTACCCTAGCTGTCACATCATTTACTGCCATTAATTCCAGCTGCTTTAACACTGTGAAATATAAATATGAATGTGTAAAAATTAAATAAATTATCATTACCTCGTATGATGATGCAATAATAAGCCTGTTCATAACGGAAAACGAGTAAACATTGCCGTTCTGATAAACAGTACTACACCGAGATATCCATACACTATCTTTTAGATTTCTATGAACGAAGTCATCTGAGAAATTCTGATTACTTCGGACGTCCATGGTGGTTTTAAGCATCTGAACGTTTTTGTTTTGCAGATTTAATATATAGCCTATGATATAATTTGCATTGTGTTTTCATATTCTAGAGTAAATTTATCGAGATGTGTTTTCTGTAAGAAAAAAAATTAAAATTCGATGAACGAAATCTAATGGAAACTGTATCCTCACTTTTCTTCCCAAGTGTACTGATACCTGCTGCTGCTAACCCAACTGGCTCTCTGTTGCCCGCAACCTGACTCGTTGCTGCTACGAACCTGACTGACGAAGACTGACGCCATCAAACAGACTCGCCAGCAAGAAAAACAAACAAAAACAAAGGAGGCAACAACCCACTAAGGGAACAATCGGCAAACAATTGTTCCTAACACTAACATTAAAATTAAATGAACTAGATGTTTCACAAATACCTCTGACATTAAACAAATAATGATCCTCATAGTGATCATCATCACCATCATAAAAAGTTTCACTCTGAGAATCTTTAACAACATTGACATGCTGATTTGGTCCAGAATGACCTCTGGAATAATTTCCAGAACCACCACTTCTTCCCCTGGACTTTTTCATTCCAGGTTGTGACACTGACGCTTTAGGCTTATGTTCTGACTCATAATTTGTATGAGAAACACTATTGAGGTTGGACCGGCAAACACGGGCCAAATGTCCAATCTTACCACACCTTCGGCATGCCTTATCCCTGGCAACAACACAGTCATTATGCCAATGACCTTGCAGACTACATCGCCAACAATTTTGATTTACACTAAAGTTAGGCTTACCATTTCTCAGCCTATTAGAATGCACAAAATTTCCTGTGCTTCCTCCTCTTTTTCCTTGAAATGTACCATTACCATGGGCTTGATAACTAACTTATTCACTTTAAGATTATCTGGCCTAGGCCTAACAGAATCCGCTTCGATTTGCCTAGCCTGGCTCTCGGCCATTTCATGAGCTCTTGCCATCTCCACAATATTATCTAAAGTTAGGTTTCTTTCCCTTTAAAACCTTACTCTTAGTTTCTTAGAAAAACACTTCTCTATGATCTGATCCCTTAAATTAAAATTGACCTCAGCTGCAGGGTAGCCTACTCACACGACTTAATCAAATTTCTTAACCTAGTTAAGTAAGCATCCATACTTTCGGACGGACCTTGGCAAACTTGCCTGAAAACATGCCTCTCATATGCAACATTCTTCTTAGGTATAAAATGGTTATCCAAAGCTGCAACTGCATCATCAAAAGTATCACCAGCAACAGTTAATGTTCTAAAAATACGCTGAACTTCCATACCTGCTTGGTGAAGCAATATAGCTTTTTTCTGGGCATCTTCTGTTATACCACTACCTTGTATATAGTATGAAAAAGACTCCTTCCAGTCCGCCCACTTCTGGGAAACATTTGCGGACTTCTCAGGGGAAAATGCTGGTAAGGGCGTTAACTGTAGCGGGCTGGCCATTGTCACCAGTAATCTAACTTAGGCTAAAGTTACTCACGTATCCAGTAGGGTAGGCTAACTAAGGCTACCGTAGTCCAGCCTTGGCTTTATGCAAACTTGGCGGCTCCAACACAAACCAGGTTTCTGGATGAACAGGCTCTTGACACCTCATAACTTTGTTGCAGACAGGTTATCCTCGTCGCCATTTATAATAGCCTTTATGTGTGGAGGATGGCGTAATAACAGCAGCATCTTAGCAGCAACATAACTTTATTTCCTTTACTGTTCCGACATGGTATCAAACACCAAACACATGGCGCTCTTCTCAGCTTCTGGCGGAATACATTCAAAACATACAATGTTCCCAAAGTTAAGGGAGATGCCCCAAGAGTTAAGGTACATAGTGCATTAAAGAAAATGGTTTTTTTTACAGACACTACAACGGACTAAATAGGCTAGGGCGTACCCAAAAAGGGCACGTTTTGGAACTTCGTTCGACCACTCGAACAATCAACACCATTTATGGACTCAATGCAGCGCATTTTCCCGCGTTTTAGTGCGTGAGTAGTAAATATGTCTGAAGCTGAACTTCAATGCGAACCAGCGAGCATCGTCTGTACGCCTCTCTCGCCAGTAAAGCCAGATGTTGTCAAACTTCCCCATTTTCACGGCAGAACATGGCATCATGGTTCCTGCAAGCAGGCATGCACTTTTGCATGGCGCGCATCTCAGCCAATGCTGTCAAATCCGACATCACCATGACGGTGCTCCCAGAAGAGTTGTTCAACAGAATCTCCCCCCGGCTTGATGCGCAACCAGACAAGGTCACCTACGCGGCCTTGAAAGATAAACTGATGTAATCTTACTCCATGTCCGTGACCGAGAGAGCGCAGAGCGAGCTCGACCTATTATCCCAGCCCCTTGGAGAAGCATCATCCAGGGAAGCCTGGGACAAACTACGGGGGTTGGTAACACTGCCAGGCCACGACGAAAATGGGAGGAGAAGGACGGTAGATTTAACAAAAGCAATCTTCCTTCGGCACCTCCCGCAGGAAGTTAGGTGCCAGATAAGGGATGCCGACACCCCCCGACTAGCAGGTTTCTTCATAAGAGACGAAATTTCAGAATGGCACCTGCTGGTAGATACGGGGGCAATGCAGTCAGTCTTCCCTCCATCCAGGGAAGGTTTAGAAAAAATACCTGACTCGACACCCACCCTCGTAGCAGCAGACAGAACTCAGATCCGCACATATGGCACAACGACCCAGACTATCTCAATTCTGGGACACAGATACCACTGGCCTTTCATCAT
Organism: Macrobrachium rosenbergii; assembly: GCA_039081455.1. NCBI lineage: Eukaryota > Metazoa > Arthropoda > Malacostraca > Decapoda > Palaemonidae > Macrobrachium > Macrobrachium rosenbergii. Next base: position 3,319,116 of record JANJGK010000022.1, read on the forward strand.
CGCGGATGTAAAGTTCCCCCTGCTGGGTGCAGATTTCTTAGGACACCATGGACTTCTAGTCGACATCACAAGACAATGCCTCCTCGACACAGGAACCTACCACTCCTGTAGTTCTCCACTGGACCTGGAATGCCCAACATCTGCTCCACAATCCCCAAGTGCTACACATCCCTCCTACAGGAGTTCCCGGACGTATTCAAACCAGAGCTACGCCAGTCACCTGGGGCTTCAGTAAAGCACAGCATCTTCCATCACATCACCACGACAGGCCCACCAACCCATGCCAAGTTCCAACGACTGCCTCCCCAAAAGTTACAAGACGCCAAACGGGCCTTCGCAGAGATGGAACGGATGGGCGTCTGTAAAAAAGCATAAGCCCGTGGGCTTCTCCCCTCCACATGGTAAAGAAATCCGACGGTTCATGGAGGCCCTGTGGGGACTATCGGTGTTTGAATCTACTAACAACACCAGACCACTACCCCGCTCCCTAACATGCAAGACCTGATGGGCACCCTCCATGGAGCGAAGATTTTCTCCAAGGTGGACCTACTGAAGTCATACTGCCAAGTCCCTTTGCATCCCGACGACGTCCCAAAGACCACCATCATCACGCCCTTTGGGAGCTACACATTTTCCTATTCCACTTTTGGTCTCAGGAATGCATGTGCCACATTCCAGTGCCTGATGGACACCATCTTGGGGGATCTGCCTTTCTGCATCTGCTACGTCGACGACATTCTCATCTTCTCCAGGTCCCTAGAGGAACACCTTCGCCATGTCCACACCATCCTGAAACATCTGCAGGACAGCGGACTAGTCATCAGGTTTGACAAGTGCATTTTCGGGAAAGAAAAAGTAGAATTCCTCAGCCACGAGATTTCCCCAGCAGGAGTGACCCCCACGGCCTCTAAAGTAAAAGCTATAGAGAACTTCCTGAAACCACAAACCATCAAGGCCCTTCAAGAGTTTCTCGGGATGATAAACTACTACCGATGTTTTCATCCCAGGTGTCGCCCGCACTATGTACCCCCCACGTCAATCCTGAAGGGCAAACCAAAAACACTGACATGGAAGGCTCCGCAGCAGCAGGCATTCATTGAAACAAAGAGAACCCTCTCCAGTGCCACTGCCTTAACTCACCACAACCCCACCCCTGCCCTCAGGTTGACAACGGACGCCAGCAACATTGCCTGTGGCACAGTACTTGAGCAGCTAGTGAATGGCACCCCCCAGCCCTTGGCCTTCTTCAGCCACAAGTTTTCGCCAGCAGAGACCCGCTACAGCGCTTTCGACAGAGAGCTGCTGGCTATCTACCAGGCTGTGAGACACTTCAAGTACCTGCTGGAGGGGACCAAATTCACAATCCTAACAGATCACAAACCATTGGTGCATGCATTTGCTAAGCTGGGAGATGCGTGGTCACCAAGGCAACAGCGGCACCTGACTGCCATCTCTGAATTTGGGTGCACCATCAACTACGGTGGCCAACGCCCAATCAAGGGTAGAAACCAATTCCAATCAATTCCCTTCACCTCGGCATCGACTATGATGACCTGGCAAGAGAACAAGCAGCGGACCCAGACACAGCAGACCACAGGACAGCAGTGACGGCTCTTCCCAGAGACGGCAGACTACAGGACGGCAGTGGGAAGACGTGCCCTTACCTTAGCAAGCTCAAACGCAACTCTCCTCTGCGACACCAGCACAGGCTGCCCATGCCCCCTAGTGCCCACTTCGCGGAGAAAACAGGCGTTCGACATAGTCCACAGTCTCTCCCATCCATCAGGGCGCACAACAACGTGCCTCATGACTAACAAGTTCGTCTGGCATGGCATCAACAAGGACTTTCGTCAGTGGGCAAGGAGCTACATCCCGTGCCAGGCAAGCAAAACGTCCTGGCACACAGAATCCGCGGTCGGCAACTTCCCCCAGCCTCGTCGGCATTTCGGCCACATCCACATCAATGTCATTGGGCCCCTTCCGCAGTTGGGAGGAGCCAGATACCTCCTGACGATCATAGACTGCTCCATCCGCTGGCCCAAGGCAACCCCCATGGAGGAGGCACCAACAGCATCATGTGCAGAGGCCCTCCTCTCCAGTTGGATCAGCCATTTCGGAGTGCCAGACAGCATCACTACAGACAGGGGTCCAGCCTTCTTGTCACAGCTCTGGGTCTCCTTGGTATGCCTGATGGGTACAACTCTACATAGCGCAACAGCCTACAACCCCGCAGCGAAAGGCATGGTTGAGAGGGCACACCGCTCTCTTAAAGCAGCTCTCATGGCACGTTGCACCGATGGGAACAGCTTCCCTGGGTCCTGCTGGGTCTCCGCACTGCACCGAAGGCAAATGGCTACACCTCCCCTGCTGAGAAAATCTACGGGGAGACACTGGCCGCTCCTGGAGAATTCTTCCTGCCATCGGCGTTGACAACCCCCTCCCAAGGTTGAGGGAACTCACACAGAAGATCATGCCCTGCCATAAGACCTTCACCAACAGAACCACCACCACCTACAGCCCACCCGCTTTACAGTCCTGTGCCTATGTCTTCGTCAGGGTGGACGCCTGTCGACCGCCCTTAACCAGGCCCTACAGGGGGTGGCCCACCAAGTCATCAGGCGGGCTGCTAAGGCATACCTCCTTGACATCCACGGATGGGAAGACTGGATCACCATTGACAGGTTGAAGTTGGCATTCCTGTTGGACAGCGAAGTACGCGAGGAAGAAGGCAGGTGCCCCAGAGTTCCCCCTCAGTACCTCCCCGCAGACACTCCTGCTTCCCCACCAAAGCGGGGTCCAGGGCGGCCCAGGAAACACATCAAGCCAACCCTAGATGTCGGTTCCACCCCACACCCACAGTTCTCCAGGAGCAGGGGTCCACTCCGACTGCCTCAGCGTCTGTGTGATTAATGTTATTTTCATCCAATAATTGCTCGTCTAATTAATGTCTTTGGGGTGGGGGAGTATTTGTAAAGGCGTCAAATCGCCTCTCCTTTCTTGTGTTTCTCTCTTCATATGTACACTCGGCAAGGAAAGTGAGGATACAGTTTTTTTAAATCTTCGGACATATGTTGCTCAATAATGCGACATCTGGCAACTTTAGAAAGGGGAGGAGCTTCCGTCTTATTGTGTTTGTATTTTGCTTGACCTCTTATAACTTTCAATCAGTCTACGATAATGAAATCATTGATACTTAAATGCAGTAGTAAGTTTCACAGTATTCGTTCAAGTTGTAATTTGCAACGACAGTTCTGAGCAAAATAAACATTTTTCGACGTAACTTACCAAGCAACCTTACACAAATGAATTTATGACACCACATTGAACGGAATGCTTGCATAATCGGAAACGCAATCTTCCATAATGAAATCAAGAGTTAAATTTGAGCAATGTCCAACGAATAGGAACGAATGCATTGTTATGATGAGAGAGAGAGAGAGAGTCTGCTGTTGTGTAAGCCTAGGCCTATATGTACTGTAGAGCTAATTTCATTATTTTTTTCCTTTTAGAGAATGAGCGATACTATATTTGTAAAGTATGTTTTAGCAATGGAGAGAGAGAGAGAGAGAGTTGCTGTTGTGTAAGCCTAGGCCTATCGGTAGAGCTACTCATTTCATTGTTTTTTTCTTTTAGAGATTGAGCTACGGTATATTGGTATACTATGTTTTAGTAATGGCGAGAGACCGAGAGAGAGAGAGAGAGAAACTATGGCAACGTCAAGAAACATCCAGTTACTTGTGTTTTCCCCCCGAAGCTCCTGCGCTGCCCTTCACATCATAGAGAACGCTCTTGCGGATTTAAATAGATTTGGTCAACCTACCCTAGGTGTCACAACATTTACTGCCATTAATTCCAGCTGACTTTTAACACCGTGAAATACAAACATGAATGTGTAAAAATTAAAGAAATTATCATTACCTCGTATGGTGATGCAATAATAAGCCTGTTCATAACGGAAAACGAGTAAATATTGCCATTCTGATGAATAGTACTACACCGAGATATCCACATACTATCTTTTAGATCTCTATGAACGAAGTCATCTGAGAAATTCTGATTACTTCGTACATGCATGGTGTTTTTAAGTATCTGAACGTTTTTGTTTTGCAGATTTAACATATATGATATAATTTGCATTGTATTTTCATATTCTAGAGTAAATTTACCGAGATTATGTGTTTTCTGTAAGAAAAAAATTGAAATTCGATGAACGAAATCTAATGAAAACTGTATCTTCACTTTTCTTGCCGAGTGTACAACGATAATTTCATACTGAACCCGTTATACGCTTGACTATTTATGTTACATCCACAGTATAGCGAAACATGTCACAAACCTGTCGTCAAATCGTCGCACGCATCACAAACATGTTGAATACAAGTCAACGACTTATTAGTAGTCCTAACCAGTGCTTCATACTAGTATCGAGCATAGGCCAAAGGTTCGTTCTCCACTTTCGGTTGTTGACTTGTTTGTGATATGTATGCGATAAGTTGCGTACGCGTGTTTGACATGTTTGACTGCGGTGTTGATGGATCCTTTATGGGACGAACGTCGTATATATTGCCTTTTATCAGAGATTCTAAGATGAGCATAAGGCTTCAACACCTGTGTGCTTATATATGCAAGAATTGTTCTGATTTCCCTGAAATTTACTGCGATATTTGCTGAAATCAAGTATGCAAATGATCTCAGTTGTTAATGGCTAAAATTGATCTTGGCTACGCATGCAAATTATGTCTAATAAAAGGAAATCAAAAGAGCCGAGTGTTTGTTAGGTGATGTTTCCTGTTTTTTCCCACATAGAAACGGTATAGTGTTTGTGCGTGTGTCTACAACAAATAGAACCGTTTTCATTGGTAAAGAGTGTAGTTGTTGGCGCGTTGTCTAGTTGTGTCATATTTAAATACAGCGTTACTGCCAACTATGAAATGCAATCATGACTACTGTACTAGGTATAAGATGCAGTAATTAAAACTCACTTTTAAATACACCCAATTCGATTCACTCTACAATTTAGTCGTTTAACTTCATATAAAATACAATTATTTCATCTCACCATACAATACAATCATTCCAACTCACTATGCAATACGATCTGCTTTTTGTATATCAAGGAAAATCAGAAGCATTGTTATTTTTATGCGTGCAGTATCCTTGATATTCTTGTTACTCTATAAACTTGTCAAGTATTGCAGTTCTATAATTAATTAAGACTATTTTCTACATGACACGTTTCACATAGCAGCTACTTAACATCAAAAAGTGACTAAATAGAGTAGAGAGGATCAGATTCCCATCTTGCAATCCCTGGAGCCTTCAGCCTTTGGGCCTGAGAACGAAATTCGTGAATTGCTTCGAGAAAACATTATTTGTAAATAAACAGAACTCTCGCCTCTGTGGTTCTCAGTGGGAAGGAATCAGTGCTGTGTTGCACAGGTTTGTTCTATCATTTAAAGGTTGTGGAAATATGCTGTCTGAAGCAAGTTGGTTTGTGTGTGTGTGTGTGTGTGTGTGTGTAAATTCATTAACTCTTGGTTATTTTTCTGTGAGATCGGTGCACCGTTGTTGGTACACTGTTGTACTTTATAGATTATATACATAAAATCACTCACACGAACACACACACACACACACATTTTTATCACTTACTCCGTGACTTTTTTATGTTAACAAACATTAAGCTACAAATGAAGTTCAGTGCCAGTTCGCTCTACCTCAGGAATATCACCGAAGGGAAGAATTACAATTGATTAACGATTCGCCACCTGGGAGATTCGATCCCCCGACACCGCACGTCGACGACTTTCAGGGACGGTATCCATTCGGCTTCATGTGTGTGTGTGTGTGTGTGTCTCCATGATTTTATGGCATTCACCTACAGAACAGAAATTATATTCTCACCGTTCTTTTAAGAACTCCGGGTCAAAAGCGGTCAGTAAAACTGATTTTTGGTCTATGTAGACATTTCGTTTCCGGTGGAGATATGGAGATTACTGTATATTGTTTGTAAATACTTAGGTTAAGGGAGACAGGCTGGTTGGAAAGGTGTAATGTTGTAGGCTTTTGTATAATAGATACTGTTTTGGTGTTTCGTTATTTGGTTGTTATTCAGTTTGTAACACAAACGGGAGAGCTACATAACCGCCAACCTCCTTAAAACATTGTCGCATCTTGACCAGGATAATCTTCAGAAACATTGACAGGAGAACCTCCTCCTTATTGAAGAGAGCAGGAGGCCCTTTCCTGCTCCCTGTGACCTTGTCTCCTTGTGTTTGAAAACGAAGGTTTCTGTTTATCCTTATCCCTTCGGCTTCCTAATGAGGGAATGATTTCGTAGGTGTCTCTCTCTGGCTGGAGAATGACCGCTGCTGTCCCGTCGGGCCCAGAGTAGAATTCGCGAAGAGGGAGGCGACATGAAGTGGAATTAGTTTATCGGCTTGAAATGTCTTTGTTTCCACAGACTGTCGGTTTTATTTTTAGAGGGAAATTAATCTAGCTTTTAATGAGGAAATGAATCTGTTTTTTTCTTTTGGAGAAATGAGTCTGTCTTTTTAGGGGGAAATGAATCTGTTTTTAGGGGGAAATGAATGTTTGTTTATTTACTTAAGGGGAAATGAATTCTTGGGAAGTGAATATGTTTTTTAGAGGAAAATGAATGTTTTTAAGGGAGAAATGAGTCAAAGAATCCACGTGAATTTGAAGTCTAAGAAAGCAGTTGAATGCTTCTGGGTAAATTCGCCTTAAGTTTGGTAGGGGGAAGGGGAATGGGTTGGTGGATAGAGGGGATACTGTAGGGGGATACCGACCCTCATAACATGATATACCGTACTTGACAGCTATTTTCCCTTCCAGACAGATTCCCCAATTAGTGATTTATTGCAGGCCTTCGCTGTGTTTGTTTGGGGGATGGCATGCCTGATCACCTCTCTGCTTTCTTTAGCATCATATTTCTCTGGGTCTTGGATGACTCTCTTTATTATTATTATTATTATTATTATTATTATTATTATTATTATTATTATTATTATTATTATTATTATTATTATTATTATTATATTCGGGAGGAGACCTTCTCTGGGGGCATTTGCATTAAAAATTCAAGCTGTTTCCACGGCATTCAATTTATATAGAGTTTTCTCTATTCTTCTTCTTATCTTCTTTTCCTCAGCCTGTAGCTTGTATATGAGGTTTCCCACCCAGGGACAGACAAAGATTTCTGTTTTCTTAGTTTTATTTCCTCTGACGTTTCAAACGCTCTATGGCGTTTGTCTTCAGAGAGTGAATGAATGGTATTCAGGTTACAAGGGTATATATTACAAGCGGGGGTATACAGTTGTCAAGTCGGTTATTCAGCAGTGTTTCGGGTGGTCCTATAAGGTTGGTGACGAAATCTGGCCTGGAGGCGTTGGGGCCTTCTGGGCCTAATCGCTACTTGAATCTGGGAGTGGCTGTTTTCCGGGATTATACTTGATCAGGTAATCTGCCTTCTGTGTCCGATGCTGGGCCCCTTTCTCTCTCTCTCTCTCTCTCTCTCTCTCTCTCTCTCTCTCTCGACGGTGTCTGTCGTCGGTTGGTTTCTTAAATGTCTCCGTATGATGGTAGGGAGGGAGAAATTCAGTTTCCTTCACCGTGTTGATGTTCGGCTTTTTTTCTAAAATATGTAAAGCTTCGCGAAGCCGTAGGCGTCGGCGGTCCGTTGCCTGGTCGATGATTTTGGTATTCTTTACGAGTTCTTCTCTTTCGGGCCTTCTTTGGTGTTTTTGAGCGTAAGGATTAAAAATTGCCCCTTCTTGGTGACAGGAGAGACGCTTGGAGAATTTGGTAGTCGTCATCCCGATATAAGAGTGGTGGCCTCTTTCCATCAGGCATGTGAATTCGTAGATGACACTATAATACTTCTCTTCGAAGACGTTTGTGGGGGCGCAGGGCTGTTTTTAAGTCATAACTGGCTTGTCTTCATATTTTTGTAGTATATTATCAGGGCAATTTTGTCATCTTCTTTAATAGGGGTTACATTTTCATTTATTATTTTTCTGAGGGCCCTCTCATCGTCTGCATATTTTTGGTGCATGTATAATTATAGTTCCTGTAATATAGTTTTGTGGACTTACTATGGTTGTTTCCGGTGTCCGTCATGCTTTCCCGGTGCCAGTCATTTATAGAGACTCGGGTTTGTTGTTCAACCATGTGATTAGAGATGTTGTTGTTCATTAGTATTTGTGTTGATTTGTCGATCTCTTCCGTCGTTCCCTTTCCACGTGGAACAGTGTGAGAGGGCGCGACGGACGAAGGCGTCAACCACAGACTTTTTATACCTGTCCGGGCACTCACTGGACCCATTAAAGCATAGACCCAGGTTCGTGGGTTTCTTGTATACTGTAGTGGTATAACCCGTCGGGGTCTGCTGCACTCGAACGCCCAGGAAGGGAAGGGCGCCGTCAACACTACATTCGCACGTGAAACGGAGGACGGAACATTCTTCAAAAGTAGTCCTTAATTTTTCCATATCTTCTTCGTTATTCACTCTCGCAAAGGTATCGTCTATATACCTGCAGTATTGAGGAGGGCAGGGATATTACTGAAGACCCTCTCCTCTGCGACGCTCATGTAGAAATTGGCAAATAGGACCCCTAAATGTCCTATTTGCCAATTTCTACATGAGCTGTCATGTGGTGACCTTGAAACGCTGGGGGTGTGTCTGTGGGGTACCGAAGGGTGGTTCCTTACACCCTTACCCCTTTCTCTCCCCGGGACCTCAACTCCCCTGTGGAAAACTTTAATAATAATAATAATAATAATAATAATAATAATAATTGCCACGTCGTCCATCTGGCAGTAAAGATATCGTCTGCGGGTGGTGAAGGGGGCCTTCTTAGTACGTTTCGAGAAGGGTTTTTAGGGCTTCTTCGGGGATGTTCATGGTCGGTGTGTCCTCACATCCATATACCCTATTCAGGATTATGTTCAATCGTCTCGTCGACTGGCACGTTCATGAAGAGGCTCTCGACGTCTAGAGAGGCGACGATACCTGCAAGAGGGAGAAAGTCGGTAGACGACTGCAGACAATACCTGTCGGGGATATATAAGTAGAGGAAAAAACCCCATATAGACTCCACTTTTCTAACCCCGCCCCCGAAGGGGGCGTGGCCACCCCCCCCTCCCCCCCTCCTGATAAGCTCATGTACGTACGTGAGGCCTAAAAAGGGGCGGGGCAACGCCCCCAACCCCCAAAAGGGGGCGTGGCTAGCCCCTCCCCCCTCCTGATAAGCTCATATACGTACATGAGGCCTAAAAAGGGGGTGTGGCCTCCCCAGACCCCAAATAGACTCCACTATTCTGGTGGGCGTGGCCACCCCTGACCCCAAATCGACTCCAGTTGCATTATAAGCTCATGTACGTACATGAGCTCATATTAGGGGGGGAGGCGTGGCCACCCGTGACCCCAAATGGACTCCGCATGTCTTATAAGCTCATGTACGTACATGAACTAATATATGTACATGAGGTGCAAAAGGGGGTGTTGCCACCCCTGACTCCACTTGTCTTATAAGCTCATGTACGTACATGAGGTCGAAAAAGGGAGTGGGTGCGTGGACACCTGTAACTCTACGGGAATGAAACCACTTTTCTGCACCCCCGTGACGTCACGCAACTCTACGGGAATAAAACCACCAATTCAACCCCTGACCTCAAATTGACTCCACTTTTTCGGGGCGTGGCCACCTGTAACTCTATGGGAATAAAACCAACATTTCAACCCCCCGACCCCAACCTGCCTCCACTTTGCCACACCCCCCGTGACGTCACGCAACTCTACGGGAATAAAACCACCAATTCAACCCCTGACCTCAAATTGACTCCACTTTTTGGGGGCGTGGCCACCTGTAACTCTACGGGAATAAAACCAACATTTCAACCCCCCGACCCCAACCTGGCTCCACTTTGCCGCACCCCCGTGACATCACGTAACTCTACGGGAATAAAACCACCAATTCAACCCCTGACCTCAAATTGACTCCACTTTTTGGGGACGTGGCCACCTGTAACTCCACGGGAATAAAACTAACATTTCAACCCCCCGACCCCAACCTGGCTCCACTTTGCCGCACCCCCCGTGACGTAACTCTACGGGAATAAAACCACCAATTCAACCCCTGACCTCAAATTGACTCCACTTTTTGGGGGCGTGGCCACCTGTAACTCTACGGGAATAAAACCAACATTTCAACCCCCCGACCCCAACCTGGCTCCACTTTGCCGCACCCCCCGTGACGTCACGTAACTCTACGGGAATAAAACCACCAATTCAACCCCTGACCTCAAATTGACTCCACTTTTTGGGGGCGTGGCCACCTGTAACTCTACGGGAATAAAACCCACATTTCAACCCCCCGACCCCAACCTGGCTCCACTTTGCCGCACCCCCCGTGACGTCACGCAACTCTACGGGAATAAAACCACCAATTCAACCCCGACCTCAAATTGACTCCACCACTTTTCTACCTCCTGTGACGTCACGTAACTCTACGGGAATAAAACCATCCTTCCAACCCCCTACCCCAAATTGACTCCACCTTTCCTACCCCCCGTGACGTCACGTAACTCTATGGGAATAAAACCATCCTTCCAACCCCTGACCCCAAATCGACTCCATTCCTAACCCCCGTGACGTCACGAAACTCTACGGGAAACCCTTCATTTGACCCCCCGACCCCAAATCGACTCCACGCTTATGCCCCCGTGACGTCACGTAACTCTACGGGAATAAAACCACCCCACCCCAACCCCAAATAGACTCAGTTCACTGCTTTTTGCGACTCATGTCCCCTTTAATTGTTTTCAACGTAACCGGGACGTTTACCTCCTCCTCATATAAAATCTCTAAATTAATATATGCACATCGCGAATGTAGCCTCTCTCTCTCTCTCTCTCTCTCTCTCTCTCTCTCTCTCTCTCTCTCAGCCGTTACATTTTGCTTAGATATTCGGAGTATCATGATAAAAGGATATTTGGCGACTGACTTCAACCTCATGTGAGACATATATTTATCAGTTTGATATCTCCCCAATAACCGACACACGGATGAAACCTGACCTTATCGCCATATTTGCCAAGCTGACTTCACCCTCACGTGAAATTTTATCTATCATAGAATTTGAGTCATAACCTCCATACACTACACAAGTTTAAAGGCAAACACTTCAATTTGTTTATTTATTAATACCGAGTTTGAAAGAGGTTAAATGAAAAATCAAATGACAGACGGAATTTCAGTTTTGTTTATTTATTAATACCGAGTTTGAAAGAGGTTAAATGAAAAATCAAATGACAGACGGAATTGTTATTTTATATTTGTAACCAATGCTAAATACAGGGGAATGAATTAATATTCCATACAAATACATACATTAGAAAAAAACTGTATATACAAACACGAACGCGATAATATACGCATTCGCTTTTCCAAAAACAATACTTCAACGAAACACACGGCTACTAAATATTTTCTAACCTGTTCCTTCACATCACAGCCTCAGTATATGCCACATACATCTACTCCAGCACTTTCCCGACCGTTTATCAAAGACGACGTTTCATCTAACACCTCAAAGCTTTTAAATTTAGCTAACAAGTTTTTCATATATAAATCTTCCACGCACCTTTCCTCCAACAGGGATAAATTCTTTTTCATTATAGCCACGCAACATATTTTACCAATTTTGCTCATTTCATCACTGAATGTAGCTAACACAGGTAAATATTGATTCAACCAAGTCGTATTAACACGCCCGCTTTGACCGATGCCAGCGGGAAAGATAACATACTTGACAAAGTCATACGATGATTTAGATAATTCTTCCTTCAATTTCTTGACCGAAGAAAAAAAGTGGTTGAATCTCATCTGCTTACTATCTCTGGCCAAACGATCGGCATGATCTTCATCTTTGGAATAAGCCACGCTCTTTTGTGCGTATTCGTTCTCTTCAATGGGGGCGCCGATACCGTATTGTGTTAATAAGGTAGCTATGGTAGGGAGATCAACTTCATCGTTGCATTCCCAAGATGTGATATTTTCAGGTCTTTTCACAATGGCGGAACCTTCAATACCCCTATCACGAGGACATGCATATGATGCACCAGTGCGAGAATATCGAAAACCTGCCAACTCGGCATACGGATAAGCACGAATGACGTCTGCCACCACACCGTAATTCCTGCATGTGACACAATTAGTGGCCACTACTAAACACGTGTTCCGCTTCCTGAACATATTTTCGGACAAGTTCCCGAAAACTAACTTGCACGAGGAGGTTGATGAAGCCATGGCGAGAGTCCACGTCTTGATGTGATAATCCTTCAAGAGATAATGAGCTACCCGAGCTCCCTGCCTTTATCACAATCACCGATTACAAACCAGTTGTGACGAAGCATCAAGTCTCTCTCCCTCCCAGCCATGATTCACACACACACGAATAAACAAGTCTTATCATTCCCTCACGCCAAAGGTCATCCACACATATGACTCATTTTATCAAAATCAGTATCACTCCCAGCCATGATTCAAGCTCACACGAATAAACAAGTCTTATCATTCCCCCATGCCAAAGTCATCCACACATATGACTCATTTTATCAAAATCAGTATCACGTGACTAAACAGCTCCGGCATCATTGTTCCTAAAATGTTAATAAGCCACCCACGCATCCACCATGCTTCTGTTTCGTTTCTTCCTCACAACCGCCATCTTGTTTTTCCCTCCCCCTCCTCCTCCTCCTCCTCCTCCTCCTCCCTTTTTCCCCATATTTCGCCACGTTTCGATTTGTTTTTTAATGGCTATATTCCTTAACATCCAATCTTTAACCCCGGCCATTTCTATGAAGTAGTGATAATTCGAAATATTATCAACGTGGGTTTTTTTATTCCCTTGAAATTCTCGAGCTATATCTAAAATATTATAACCTGCGAGTGGATGAGTTAAATCTCCTTCTTCATTCCATTCAACCGTGTTAGAATCTTGTAAGTGCTTAACAAAAGCCGTAACATATGACTTTTGAGGTTCTTTAAAAAATATTGGAATAATACCTGTTAAATCGGGATTGCTTTTTTTGCGAGTCATGTCCCCTTTAATTGTTTTCAACGTAATCGGGGCGTTTACCACCTCCCCTCCAGTCACTGCACCTACACTTTCTATAGGAGGAGGAGGAGGAGGAAGAGGAGGTCCCGTGAGCGATATAGCTGGCACAGACAGTTTTTGGATATTAAGAGGGACGTGTCCGCTACTACTAACAGCTGTCGTATCCAACTTGCCAGTACCCTCCAGGTTATTAATATCACCATCACAAACCTCTTTTCTATTCATTAACCTCTCGTAGGTAATGGCAGGGATAACGTAAAACTCCTTCATTTTCAATTAAAAAGACTTCCTACCAAACTCGCTGCAATAGGCAATAACGCTGATAGAATAGCCCCCCCTTTACGACTTTTCAGTATATTTTTCTTCTTAGATATGGACGTTGTTTTCAAGGACACAAGATGAATTTCTCGTCTACAATTTCTTAAGTGTTTAATAAACTTCTTATCTTGAGTTAGATTACCACAAAGAAAATTTCTAAAAATTTCCGAGAGCGTAGCCACCAAACCACCGTTTAAGATGGGAATGACTTTACTTCTTTCACTGGGTGATAAACCAGAGATGAATAAAATAAAGTTTTTATTTTTACGTATTAAAGGCTGCTTACGGTTCATATCCGTTCAATTTGAGATTCATCAACCCAGGAATTGAATTGTCTCGGATAACCTTTCCAATGAACGTAATATTGAGTTTTATTATTTTTCTTCCTCCTTCCCAGAATAGTGATATCATACGTTTCTGGTAGATTTGTGGGAATTAATTCTTCACGATAAAATGCACCCTTTATTTCTTCACCCGCTAAATCTTCCAAGAAGTATACGACTGGATTTTGCGATGTATCCACTTTTCGGATTTTAAAAATTTCTAGAGTATTTTGAATTGTGTATCCCCTCCTAAAAATTGCGTTCCGACGCTCATCGGCAATGCGTACAACGTCTCCAACATTCAAGAGCGAAATGGTGGGAGGATTAACGAGAACAGCCTTTTTATACATACTCGAGAATTGACGTTCAATGTCATCTCTAGCCGTTAATGCGTGAACCTCTTGCGGGGTGCGACCCAAACTCCTATGGGGGTTGTGGTTGTAACTCTGAACAATGTCACGCAAGACGTTAATGTATTTTAAGGTATTCTTATGTGTGAGATATCTATATATCCGACTTTTAATAGTCCTTATGACTCTTTCAGCTATAGAGGATTTGATTTCTCTCGAATAAACGCTATATAATTTTATATTTTTACTATCTAAATATTCTTTGACATGTTTGTTATAATATTCTCTACCCTCATCACTATTCAAACGTGAAATTCCCGAAAATTCGGTAGATTCGATAACCTTCTTCAAAGCGCGACGCATAGTAACACCATCCTTCTTTTTCAAGGGAACAATTTGTAGATATCTGGAAAACACGCCAATAAAGACCAGCAAATATTTAAACCCATTATTATACCGAGCTAATTTGGACATATCGGCTAAATCGGTGCTCGCTATTACTCGCGGTTTGGGTGACATGATTTTTCTTCTGGGGAATTTTTTTCGAGTGACTTTATGCAGTGTGTAAGACTTTTGTCCACGCAAGAATTCTTTAACATTTTCACGTGTAATTTGGCTATCCAGATTTTTCGCTACCCTGAATAAAGAGTTCACCCCGCTGAAACTTCCCACACCCCGTGCATCTCCGTACAAAGTTTTTAGCAGTTTTATCCGTTCTTTATCCATATTGGTAAGCTATTTGATATTCCGTTTCACCCAGAATATTAGTTCGGAGCTGTAACAGTTCAGGTGTTGACGGAGCGAAGTCTACTAACAAATAACCGTAGCGGTTACGTGATAGGGCCTTTTTATATATGTCCGAAAAGGCTGAAGCTTTTTGACGGCCGAATAACTGCCGACCTAGAGTTTCAATTTGACTAAAATCACGATTTTTCATTAGAATATAATGTGAACAATTCAGGCTTATACTTCTACTAAACTTGCCCGAATGAAACATATTCTGCGTTATGAATATAACTGAAATAGATGAATGACGTCCCGCTGTGAAGGCGTTAGTGACAAATTTATTATCACTAGCCTCGAGGAAACAATCGTCGAGTATGAATAATAGACCTTTATTAACCTCTGTCTCCCCCTTTTCAGCGTAATCAAAGGGATTTAAAATTTCTTTGGATACTTTAAATTTGGGACCTATTGAGGGATGCATTTCGAGGGGGTGTTCAGATACCCCGCAATATAAAATGTATTGGAAACGCGTTTCATAGAGTTCAATGATTTTTTGACAAAGGACGGACTTGCCACTGTTACTAAACCCCGCGATGATAATACGAGCGGGATTAGCGAACGGGTCTAACAACTGCCCAGGGAAGGGACCTGCCGCAGCCATGATGTTAGCGCGTTCAAGACTAAAGTTGTATACTTTACACGCTCCTTTTATATACAAGCCTTAATAATAATAATTAGGGTGAATGGAAGTTGACGGCAATAATATTTGTTTAATTTCCATAATGAAACATATACAGGTTTTTCCTACAATATCAAAATACAATGTACAGTAAAAATGCAACCTATAATAAAAATACAATTTAATAATTTAAAAATATAAAAAACCAACTGTGTATATGAATATATTATATACAATATAATATATTAAAATATATGAATATAGGATAAAATATATAGTAAAATATACAAACTATGACACCCGGTCAAGGTGTGATACGCCTCCGTTTAACTGGAGGAGAGGGTGAAACCATTTCCTGTCGAGGAGAAGTCAAAGACGCCGAAGAGAGAGAGGAATTAACATTGTATATTTTACTATTCTCTCTTCGACGTTTTGAACATCCTTTCACCCGCGGGAAATGATGTGATGGATGTAGGGTCGGAGGAATTGCCCTCTCTATCTCCTCTTCCTCCTCCCCCTCCCCCTCCCCCGCCATACCCTCCTCCACCCCAATGTCTGGATGTCCATACGCCAACGATTTATAAGGTGTCACATAATATCTCTTGTCCTCTAAAGGACAGAGAGATACCTTTCGCTGGCTCGTATGACACATCGTACCTCCTACTCTTTGCAAATTGTGCACACGAGTATAAGTAATCTCATTCTTTTCGATTACAGCTCGATACTGGTCATGCGGAATGGTCTTTTGCCGGCACCTTTGTACTCCTTTCAAGGTGTTACTACGACTAGTTTCCGTCAGATACGAATAAACTTTAGGTTTAACGCCGATAAACTCCCTCATGAGTTCAGCTCCCGTTTCAACTTTGACTAACCCTAGTTTCCCCTTACGTGACTCATCATACAATTCGTGAGTTTTGGGGAAATTACTCAAATCCATGTAGGGTTTGAGCACACCCTTCAGTTCTCGATTGAGGTTATCAGTCGCGAGGGAAAAGATCAAGCTGTCAGTGTCGGTATAAAGGAGCTGAACTCGGTGTCCATACTGCTTTCGAAGAACGTCGTAATAGAACTGATACACCATATCCTTCGCCATGTCTAGTATATTGAAACCGATATAAATCGGGGATTCAGCCATAACAGACTCTTTGCAATGGTTCACAATGTACCTGTCATTACCCAGTTTTTCCAAAGACTTGTACGTGGGTTTGGATACATTCCTGAGGAGAGAGGCTTCACCGGTGGTGACGACAGTTCGGGTAGAATAATTCAATGAATTTTTAATAGTGACACCGAAAAGACCATTCATTATGATTTTGATGGTGTTCCTCTTGTCCGGATCGGTCTCTTTAGCACGCCTTTCGGCATTCTCCAGAATATATTCCCTCAAATAAAAATCCTGTTTGAATTTGTACACTTTCCTTATTACATCAACTTCGAGACCGAGTCTTATCAATGTTTGTAATAAGGGAAGACAGATCAAGTGATTACGCATGGGTAAATGCGTACCCGTCAACTTAACATTTTTCTTGGGTAGCTTCACCTTGAATTTATTCATTAGGTTTTTACTATAGGGCGATAGATCCTGGTGAGTCACATTCATGTGATGAATGGCGAGAGGGAGATCGTCCGTCTGTAGAGCAACATCCCGTCTAACTGGTTTGGTATCGAGCAGGATGAAATAACCGTATTCACCCTGTGAATCAATGGCGGTAATATCGCTAGCGACAAAACTTTCTAATTCGGCAGGGCAAAGTTCAGTTATTTCACCCAAGGGCATTTTGTATTTACTCATAACTGTGGGATACAAACTGGTGAAATCAACGTATAATATATACGATTGAGGGTCACCTACCCTAAAACTGGGATTTAACTCTGGATTATTAGCTACACATTGCCTTCGAACTAGACTACAAAAACCGCCGCGGATGTTTTTACAAATTAATTGATAGAGTTCACCATTCGAAATGAGGGGGAGACGAATTTTAGAGGAATACAGGAAAGCATCGAGCGAGAGAGAGGTAGAAGTCAGGTAACGGGCGGGGTCTAGTCCAAATTGCGCCATGGCAGCCTTCCTCCAAGCTAAATAAACGTCTGCTAATAATCCCACATCCATTAACAAATACAAAATGGTGTAATCTAGAAGATTGGCGCAATTAGCAGCGTTCCAAACCTTGACCACGTGTGCATAGTCCTCGCTGGAAAGGGTTTCCCCTGTAAGTTCCGAATCGAAACACTCTCGAGAAGGGATGCCAGGCTTACGCAGGATATTGAAACCCGTCACATAATCATAAGGGTAGTACTGTTTACCCGTACCCAAAACTAAATCGAGACAATCCCGAGAATACTGGGTTAACAACTTACGTACGATTTCGAGGGAACCTTTCTGTTTGATATGACTCGAGGCGAGACTAGAAAGGGTCCCTCTAATCACGTTGTTGCTATCCACGAATCTCAGATTGCCTGATCTGGCTGAGTAAAATTTACTACCCTCGCGTTTCAGAATTTCAAAATCATGTTGAGCCCCCGCCTCTTTCAAGACCAGGGCGATGTCATATGACAAATTGTGTACGAACACTGTTAAAGTCGGCTCCTTAAATTGAATCTTCAAATTACACTGTTGACACAGTGCACACAGAAAGTTATCCCGTGCCACAGAATGAGCGTGATGTCGCATTTTCGTGACTCCAGCCTTGAATTCGACGTTGCAGCCTTCGCAATGAGTGCTCGCTTCAAACTTACGGGTGGATTCAGGAGTCATATGTAAAGGATACGCACGCATTCGTTCGCGCAATAACGCCCAGTCCCGGTTCATGTTCTGCAAACAATCATCAACGCATTTCTCTCCGTGACTTAGTCTATGGGTACAATATTCCCCCGTTCTACCGTCAACGATCACGTAGCAGTAAGCGAAAGCTTTCTGCCGAGATACTATTCTCGGATCGTCCTCTCCGGTCTTCGGTTGAATATTATACGCTTCAAAATCCAGGAAAGCCATGTGTGAGATTGGCTGCAGAGCTTTAACTTTAGTAAACTGTTTAAATTGACCGGGTTCTGGGTATTCGACAGTGGTTCGAGCGGTACAGGCCTGAGTGTGTGCCTCGCGGATGGTGGGACTATTAAACAAAGTCAAACAATTGTAACACATACCACCCGCGTGCTCAGTCCCCCGCCCCTGCTTGAATCCGTGTCGGAACTTCTTCACGAATGCCAACATATCCTTAATCAACGCAACGTGGTCGTCAGTGATTAATAACAACGTGACCAAATGACGGCTTTGGGGGTTACCACCTTTCCTCGCCAGATGTACCGTCCAATGTTTTTTCCGCTGTTTCCCCCCCATGCCTAATTCACATAATTTATACAGATATATGTTGAGGTTATTCCCCTTTTCTAATGTTTTGAAAGAGTCATGGGTCAACGGCATATCTGGCGAGTGTTTGATATTAAATTGCCCCCTCCCCATCCTCCTCATTAAGACACGAGGGAGGTTGTTAATACGTGTGGGAGGGTTATCCCGGAGTACAACGTAAGCTTCTAATGCTGTAATAACACAGTTGTACCCGGACTGAATATTGATAACCTGATCACTACCACGGACTCCCTTGGGATACGCCTTGAAGTTATTAATATTCACTAACTCACGCCGCGTGATATGAAGTTCAACCCTGTCCAGCGAGGTCATACACCAACCCGAACCCTCAGTACGGTTGAGTCTTTCTTCCAAGTTATTAGCTATAAACTCAATAGCCTCCTCCAGGGAGTCATAGATCGAGTCAATCGTAGTGAGGATAGGCGGGGTACATAAATAAAAAGCATTTTTTTCATTCATGTCGCCTAGCATCCTCACACTGGTGATAATAACACACAAGTAGAGCATAGCCGAGCGAATACCTCTTTCAAGGAAGTTACTGAGCACATCTTCGCGTAATCGGGCTATGCTACTACTTAGCTTCATTGCCACGTCAATGTGTGACCCTACCGCAGCCGCATAATGAATGGTACTCACTACCTTGTTACCCTCCGTTCTTTCCCTCGCGAGTGCAGATCCCCCTCCACCAATGCGTGACGCTTCATTATTATTACTCCCCATCAAATCTTCATCTAATGGGAAGTCTTCAGCGAAGGGATCTGTAAAGATCGTGTTAATTAGCACCGGAGTGAACGTGTATTATAATAATAATAATAATAATAATAATAATAATAATAATAATAATAATAATAATAATAACTGCAAAAACAACAATGATAATATAATAATAATAATAATATTTTACCTGGATCGGAGTGTGGTGAGGATGATTCATCATGGCGGCTAGAGGCTTGGACATCTTCTTTAATGACGTGGCAATCTGTGAGATAACAAATTCATGAATACTGCATGACATATCATGAACGTGGAGGTTTTTATGTATAACATGAACGTGGAGGTTTTTATGTACACATATTATTTATAAACCCGATGCCCATTGTTAGTCATACAGTCTACATTCAACATGTGTAGCGATCACATCATATACGTGAATAGCAAAGCATGTATAAGTACATTTCCAGAAAACCGGGCGTGTAAATTTACCAATAGGTTAGCTGCCCCAATATCATTACCGAAAGAAGTGGAATATGAAGTGGGCCTAGTGGGAGTCATTCTCCCGAAATTATATTACGCTATTAAACCAGAAGACATTGATTTTACTATTCAATTTAACGTGATCTATAACGAGTCAGTTGGGAAACGCGTTTATACTTATATTTATAAGTCCATTTCGGGTTTGTTGGGTGGTGATATGAATGTCATGACTAGAGCGTTTAATACGGAAATTATTGAACAATTATCTGGATTTTACGGTGAGCATATTCGCGGAGCTATCCGCAGGGACGGTTTATTCTCATGGAATGATGACACGAAGGTAATGAGCATTCCACATGTCGATGCAGGAGTGGCCAAAGTTGACATTGATTCAATTACGATTAAACTCAGTGCTAAAGCAGCTAATATGTTTGGTTTCAATGAAAAAGTCAGGTATTTAATATACAGTTCGGGTGCGTTGAGACCTCACCGCGGTAGAAATATATTCCATCAAGGCGTTGAATACGTTTACCTGTATTCGGGTATCGTTCAACCTACCATCTTGGGTGATAAAATGGTTAATCTCTTAGACTGTTTCACGTTAGGATGTGCATGTGGTAAAGGTCCGCATAATGCCATTTATAAACCTTTAAATACCGTTGACGTATTGGATTACATTACCATCGATGTCTCGGATCAGAACGGTGAAGAAATAATGTTTACTGAAAATGGGGTTGTATCATGCAGTCTGCATATAAGACCTAGATAAAACGCTATCGAACTTTTCTTATAAATACCATTCGTGACATATACCCATCGTAGTATTTAACCGACATGGCTGGTGAACACACCATATATTTGAGCAGTCTCGGCTGTTTAGACACGTATACCAAAAATACACCTTCGAAATTTGCCAATAGATTACCTACACCTATATTATTACCTAATGGGGTTGAATATGAAGTAGGTTTAGCTTCGATCATGTTCCCGGGGAGTTATTACGCTATATTATCCAAAGATGATTTATTCACTCTCGAATTTATTACAGAGCGTCATAAACGTGATAGGCATACATATTTGTACAGACCGAGAATAGCGATGTTAGCGGGGGATATGAAAAGACTCGTGAGAGCTCTTAATAAGGACGTGCATGATTATTTGAAAGTTTATTACGGTGATAATTTCATAAATTATTTTAATAGTAACGGTATATTTCATTGGGATGAAGATTTAAGGAGAATTACTATGCCACGTATCAAGAGAGAGAAACTGAGACCGGGGGACGTTAAAAGTATATACGTAAAATTTAGTGGAAAAGCCGCGAAATTATTAGGTTTTCATATTAATACTGGTTATGAAATATATGGTGGGCGTGAATTGAATGAACACGTTTCCCTTGATTCTCTACCTGATAATTGTGGGGTAGATTATATATATGTGTATACGGATATAGTTCAACCGACGATTTTTGGTGGGAGACTAGTCAATATATTGGACTGTTTTACTTTAGCAAGTGGTAGAGGAAAAGGAATACATAATACAGTCTACAAATTGTTGAACACGAACATCTTGGATCAGATTTCTATTCTTATCACGGATCAAAATGGACACCTTTTACATTTCGCTAAAGACTCAAGCGTTACTTGCCTGCTCCGTATAAAACCTAGAGGAAAATTAGATGAATAGGTACGTATATAATTCGATGTTCACCCTTGGCATTCCTTATTCGTGATCGTAACACCCTCGAGTCAACTAGAACGTGTGAATCAAGCTCCACTTAAATTGTTTGGGAATAGTATAAACAGTAAAATGAGAGTGTTATTCGCGCCTCCTTCAGAGGCGGAATTTAAAAAACTATTTTTATCAGACCCTTTATTAAGGAGAGGGGCGGGGTTTGAGGATATTTCCGTTTTCTATCCCGGTCGCAGGAGGGGAAGTGGTATTTTTTCTACTATAAGTGGTATTGCACGTAAAGTACTTCCTTTTCTATTTAATGCCGCGAAACCTTCAGTTAATGAATTCGGTAGATCTGTGTTATCTGATATGGTAAACAACGGTTTACCTTTAAAAGAATCCTTAAAACGAAATGGTATAAGAGCCCTCAAAACTACTGGACAACGAATTTTAAGCGGCACTGGAAGGAGAAGAAGAAGAACGAGACGGAGGAAAACGGTGAAACGTTTAGTTAGACGGTCGAGTGTGGGAGGAAAGAAAAAACGTAGGAAGAGGAAGGATACACGCGTTAAATCTAGAAGTACATATAATAAGGACGTGTACGATCTTTTGTAACTCATTCATCAATTGACATTCGGCGGGTACGCACTCGTTCTACCCTTCATCTCAAATTATATCAACACAAAATATGGCTAGCGTAGTTCCTAACATACCCGGAACTGGTAATCAAGTTCCTGTTTCATCGTATATTGCGGGTATATCTGAATTGTTCCCGAATGTTAATAGACGGAGAATTATTGAAACTTCAATTAATTCAAAGGAAAGACTGGATTTTACACCTTGCAATATTTCCGTAAATCAAATTCTAACTGATAAATATATAGAATTTCGCA
Organism: Macrobrachium rosenbergii; assembly: GCA_039081455.1. Classification (NCBI taxonomy): domain Eukaryota; kingdom Metazoa; phylum Arthropoda; class Malacostraca; order Decapoda; family Palaemonidae; genus Macrobrachium; species Macrobrachium rosenbergii. The sequence continues at coordinate 3,341,782 of JANJGK010000022.1, forward strand.
TTAATGGGGTGGCAGGTTCTTTCTTAGATTTGTCAAGTATAGCTTTAGAATTATATATCACAATAGATAGGGCCGGCGCGCAATTAGCAGATGATGATCACGTGTCTGTCGTTAATGGTCTAAGTAATACATTATTTAAATCCGCTTCTGTTTTCTTGAATGAAAAGTTGGTGGAATCCTGTCCTGTATTTAACTATCAATCATATATCAAAATGCTGAAAATGATAAAGCCCTCGGCATTACCTACCACCGGTCGGGCGGGATTTTTATATGATGACTATCATGTAACACACGGGGTAACTCGACAATTTACTGCCAATACCTTCGGTCAAACCAGCAGGTGGGAGACGAAAGTTATGGGCGACATTAAAACGCGGGGCGTGCATACATATTTTCCACTTCTTTTGGATATAGCGACTATAGACATGTATTTGCTGGATTCGATTGACTTGAGGCTTAGGCTCGAATTAGCAAATAATAACTGGGTTATGGGTGCCCACACAGACGGACATTTAAATGTGATAAATATAGAAAAGGTTAAATTATGGATCGATAGAGTTACCCCACATTATAACGCAATGTCGGCTTTAAATGAGGCGATAGCAGTTAATCCTATACAATATATATTTGATAAGACTTTATACAAGACATACGTTATTGGGCAAAATGAAAATTCGATTTTAATTGATCAACCTTTTAACAGTTGTATACCTGAAAAAATCACATTGGCCATGATTGATATGGAAACATTTTCAGGTGATTACGCAGCCAATAGCCTATATTTTCAATCTTTCGATTTAAATAATATACATATTACCGTTAATGGGAATACTGTATATAATATTCAATGCAGTTTCCCTAATACCATCATGCAATTATATCACGAGACGCAGAAAAGTATAGGGGGTGGCGGTGATAATCTGATCACTTATGATAGTTTTAAAAATGGTAGAGCTATTTACTGCTTTAATTTTGTGGTGGAAGATGTTGAAGATTCCATGCCAGTGGAAATTTCGGCAAACCTGCGAATATCGATCAGGCTGGGTACGGCTACACCTAACCCTTGCATTATTTTACTTTTCGGGGATACCAAGGGTATTTTAACGGTGGATGCGGATAGAGTTATTCAGTGTGATGTTAGGGGTTAAATAGAATGGATACAAAAGAAATTGAAATAAGTTTAAAAGGTTCACTCGGTGACCGGGTTAAATATTTAGGTGTGTTCGCTTCGGATGAAGTAGGATTATTGACATTGCCAGAAAATAGAATCAAACCTTTAGTTTTTATATCTAATACATTATCTTCGTCTACTGATATTAATATTGTCGGTCATTGGGTATGTTTTTACGTGGAAAAATCACCTAGAAATATAATCTTCTTTTTTGATAGTTACGGTATAAATCCTAAAGTTTATTCGAATGACTTCTCTAAATTTATATATGCACATCCCAAATATAGCCTCTATCGGCTAATAAAACAAATACAACCCGATAAATCGTACAAATGCGGTCTTTACGTTAGTTTTTTTGTTCATTGCGTGAGTCACCGAGGTGTGAAAACAGTATTATCCTTAATACAAAATGTATTCTCATTCACTCGTTTGAGAGGCAATGATAAATGGATAACGGGATATTATTTTCAATATTTGAAAAAGTTTAATTGTTCACATTGGAGGTCGGGGGTCAAACGTGCTATTACATACAAGGAATGTCTCCGCATCTTAAACAACTAAGGTAAATGCATATTTTTCTTTGATTTTTATATTACCCCATTTACATTCTGTTAAGGATATATTCTATATATGTATCATACACCGTGAATCACATAACTATTTTTTACTTATTTCAGGATGAGCTGTGAGAATCATTCACCCGTGAACGTCGGTGATAAAATGCTAAGACGTCTTAGTCGTTTCCTCTTAAACGCTTTTCGGAATATTCGCCTTATCATAAGGATACACGTGGACGTTATATTGGGATGTGTGCTGAGACAGTCTGACGGTGATTAGTGTATTGAATTTGTACACTGTCTTTTATGTGGTCAATAAATCCTTATGAATAATCATATACGTGTTTTTTTACTATGCCCACAATCCATTTGAAATCAAAAACAGGAAAACGGAGAAAAAAGAGTGCGTGTTTCTATGGAATCAAGAACTGTTATTAAATAAATATATAACACATCGGTTTTACATACCTTCACCGGGTTGCTCGTTTCCTTCAGTAGTGGGTGGTGGCGGAGTTGGTGGGGGGTTGCACTGCTGTGGGCTGTCAGCGGGGGTTGTTGCATCTCCTGCTACTTCTTCTTCTGCTCCTGCTTCATGGTCATGACCTGTTTTCACCTTCCTAATAAATGTGTTGGGGGCTCCAGCACCATAGTAGTAATGGTGTCTGACCTGAGTGGCTACTTCGTCAGCTGACAGTTCGCTACTGGAGTTATTTCCCATATCTGAAAGAGAGAAATAATGACTGTTTTATATATTCTGTTTCTTTCAACGGGTACATTATTTCATATGAATATCTATTCCGTATACAGATGAATCTTATTGCTGTTTTTAATATTTACTATATGTTCGAGTAAATGGAAACTGTTTTATATGCTACTTACTGAATAGTGACGGGCGAATGACGTTCCGGTCAAGAGAAATACTTGATGCACTTACTGTTATAAACTTTGGGCATGGAATAACGTCAATTTCCCTTGTCGGCTGTATTTATGGTGTTCAGTCAGAAAGTAATAATCAGGTGTGACATACGGTGTTTCGTTGAAGTATTGTATTCCAAAGATGTAGATCACACCGATCTGTGTGGATGACCTTTGGCGTGAGGGAATGATAAGACTTGTTTATTCGTGTGTGTGTGAATCATGGCTGGGAGGGAGAGAGACTTGATGCTTCGTCACAACTGGTTTGTAATCGGTGATTGTGATAAAGGCAGGGAGCTCGGGTAGCTCATTATCTCTTGAAGGATTATCACATCAAGACGTGGACTCTCGCCATGGCTTCATCAACCTCCTCGTGCAAGTTAGTTTTCGGGAACTTGTCCGAAAATATGTTCAGGAAGCGGAACACGTGTTTAGTAGTGGCCACTAATTGTGTCACATGCAGGAATTACGGTGTGGTGGCAGACGTCATTCGTGCTTATCCGTATGCCGAGTTGGCAGGTTTTCGATATTCTCGCACTGGTGCATCATATGCATGTCCTCGTGATAGGGGTATTGAAGGTTCCGCCATTGTGAAAAGACCTGAAAATATCACATCTTGGGAATGCAACGATGAAGTTGATCTCCCTACCATAGCTACCTTATTAACACAATACGGTATCGGCGCCCCCATTGAAGAGAACGAATACGCACAAAAGAGCGTGGCTTATTCCAAAGATGAAGATCATGCCGATCGTTTGGCCAGAGATAGTAAGCAGATGAGATTCAACCACTTTTTTTCTTCGGTCAAGAAATTGAAGGAAGAATTATCTAAATCATCGTATGACTTTGTCAAGTATGTTATCTTTCCCGCTGGCATCGGTCAAAGCGGGCGTGTTAATACGACTTGGTTGAATCAATATTTACCTGTGTTAGCTACATTCAGTGATGAAATGAGCAAAATTGGTAAAATATGTTGCGTGGCTATAATGAAAAAGAATTTATCCCTGTTGGAGGAAAGGTGCGTGGAAGATTTATATATGAAAAACTTGTTAGCTAAATTTAAAAGCTTTGAGGTGTTAGATGAAACGTCGTCTTTGATAAACGGTCGGGAAAGTGCTGGAGTAGATGTATGTGGCATATACTGAGGCTGTGATGTGAAGGAACAGGTTAGAAAATATTTAGTAGCCGTGTGTTTCGTTGAAGTATTGTTTTTGGAAAAGCGAATGCGTATATTATCGCGTTCGTGTTTGTATATACAGTTTTTTTCTAATGTATGTATTTGTATGGAATATTAATTCATTCCCCTGTATTTAGCATTGGTTACAAATATAAAATAACAATTCCGTCTGTCATTTGATTTTTCATTTAACCTCTTTCAAACTCGGTATTAATAAATAAACAAAACTGAAATTCCGTCTGTCATTTGATTTTTCATTTAACCTCTTTCAAACTCGGTATTAATAAATAAACAAATTGAAGTGTTTGCCTTTAAACTTGTGTAGTGTATGGAGGTTATGACTCAAATTCTATGATAGATAAAATTTCACGTGAGGGTGAAGTCAGCTTGGCAAATATGGCGATAAGGTCAGGTTTCATCCGTGTGTCGGTTATTGGGGGAGATATCAAACTGATAAATATATGTCTCACATGAGGTTGAAGTCAGTCGCCAAATATCCTTTTATCATGATACTCCGAATATCTAAGCAAAATGTAACGGCTGAGAGAGAGAGAGAGAGAGAGAGAGAGAGAGAGAGAGAGAGAGAGAGATAGATGAGAGAGGCTGCATATATTAATTTAGAGATTTTATATGAGGAGGAGGTAAACGTCCCGGTTACGTTGAAAACAATTAAAGGGGACATGAGTCGCAAAAAGCAGTGAACTGAGTCTATTTGGGGTTGGGGTGGGGTGGTTTTATTCCCGTAGAGTTACGTGACGTCACGGGGGCATAAGCGTGGAGTCGATTTGGGGTCGGGGGTTCAAATGAAGGGTTTCCCGTAGAGTTTCGTGACGTCACGGGGGTTAGGAATGGAGTCGATTTGGGGTCAGGGGTTGGAAGGATGGTTTTATTCCCATAGAGTTACGTGACGTCACGGGGGGTAGGAAAGGTGGAGTCAATTTGGGGTAGGGGGTTGGAAGGATGGTTTTATTCCCGTAGAGTTACGTGACGTCACAGGAGGTAGAAAAGTGGTGGAGTCAATTTGAGGTCGGGGTTGAATTGGTGGTTTTATTCCCGTAGAGTTGCGTGACGTCACGGGGGGTGCGGCAAAGTGGAGCCAGGTTGGGGTCGGGGGGTTGAAATGTTGGTTTTATTCCCGTAGAGTTACAGGTGGCCACGCCCCCAAAAAGTGGAGTCAATTTGAGGTCAGGGGTTGAATTGGTGGTTTTATTCCCGTAGAGTTACGTGACGTCACGGGGGGTGCGGCAAAGTGGAGCCAGGTTGGGGTCGGGGGGTTGAAATGTTGGTTTTATTCCCGTAGAGTTACAGGTGGCCACGCCCCCAAAAAGTGGAGTCAATTTGAGGTCAGGGGTTGAATTGGTGGTTTTATTCCCGTAGAGTTACGTCACGGGGGGTGCGGCAAAGTGGAGCCAGGCCAGGTTGGGGTCGGGGGGTTGAAATGTTGGTTTTATTCCCGTAGAGTTACAGGTGGCCACGCCCCCAAAAAGTGGAGTCAATTTGAGGTCAGGGGTTGAATTGGTGGTTTTATTCCCGTAGAGTTACGTGACGTCACGGGGGGTGCGGCAAAGTGGAGCCAGGTTGGGGTCGGGGGGTTGAAATGTTGGTTTTATTCCCGTAGAGTTACAGGTGGCCACGCCCCCAAAAAGTGGAGTCAATTTGAGGTCAGGGGTTGAATTGGTGGTTTTATTCCCGTAGAGTTACGTGACGTCACGGGGGGTGCAGAAAAGTGGTTTCATTCCCGTAGAGTTACAGGTGTCCACGCACCCACTCCCTTTTTCGACCTCATGTACGTACATGAGCTTATAAGACAAGTGGAGTCAGGGGTGGCAACACCCCCTTTTGCACCTCATGTACATATATTAGTTCATGTACGTACATGAGCTTATAAGACATGCGGAGTCCATTTGGGGTCACGGGTGGCCACGCCCCCCTAATATGAGCTCATGTACGTACATGAGCTTATAATACAACTGGAGTCGATTTGGGGTCAGGGGTGGCCACGCCCACCAGAATAGTGGAGTCTATTTGGGGTCTGGGGAGGCCACACCCCCTTTTTAGGCCTCATGTACGTATATGAGCTTATCAGGAGGGGGGAGGGGCTAGCCACGCCCCCTTTTGGGGGTTGGGGGCGTTGCCCCGCCCCTTTTTAGGCCTCACGTACGTACATGAGCTTATCAGGAGGGGGGGGGGGTTGCCACGCCCCCTTCGGGGGCGGGGTTAGAAAAGTGGAGTCTATATGGGGTTTTTTCCTCTACTGCTGTTAACAGGAGTAGTACGAGAACCATAATTAACATTAGGCCTATTATACCTGTTCTGATTACTACTCCTGTTAACTCTCACCCAACCAGATTTCTCATTTCTGGATACTTCCCCTATCACATTTTTATGAGAGAGGAGGTACTCATCACTTGCAATAGCCACCTCCTGCAACGTTTCTAATTTTAATTCTTCGAGATGTACCTTCACCTCATTAGGCACGGACCTTTTAAACTCCTCAACCAAAATTAATTCTTTTAATTTCTCAAAGTCAGTCACCTCCTTAGACTTTAACCAGTCGCCAGCAAATTGCTCTTTAGCCCTGGCGAACTCTACAAAAGTCTGCCCTCTTTCCTTCCGTAAATTACGGAAGCGTTGTCGGTAAGCTTCCGGTACCAACTCGTAAGCCTTCAAAACTATGGCTTTTACAGAATCATAATCTGAGGACAGATCTTCGTCCAAGGTAACGTAAACTTTCTGGGCCTTACCTAACAATTTACTCTGAATAAGAGTGGTCCAATACTCTTTTGGCCATTCCAACCTTGAAGCTATTCTCTCAAAAGAAACAAAAAACTCTGCCACGTTAACTTCCTGAAAATTTGGGACTAATTTTAGAGCTTCAGTTAGATTAATACAAGGCATTGCAGACACATTATGTTGGGAAGAAGAAGAACCCCTATTATTCAATGCTTGCATAGCAAGTTCGTGCTGTCTCTCTCTCTCTCTCTCTCCTCAGCCTTCAACCTTTGGAGATCTATTTCCATTCTTTTCAACTGAATCTGCCTATCTAAAATTTCTACTGATACCGCTTCCTCCACCTGCCTAGTCTCTGGTTTACCTTCTGCTTTCATCACCTTAACCTTTTCATAAACATTAAGAAGCAACAAGCCCTTCCTAACGGACACAGGATTTTCAATTTCAACAAACTCTGCTACACTCTCTAAATCAGGCTTATTCAATTCTGCCAACCTGTCCTGCCACCCCTCTCCACTCAAGAGCTCCGGGATATTAAATCAGCCATAGTAAATTAATTACACACAAGTAAATATATAAATGTATCTCACAAAATATACCCAAAAACAAACCAATACACTGAACACCAATAACCACACAAATATCCTACCACGGTCAAGAAAAAAAAAAAAATATAAACACCGATCAACACAAAAATATAGGAGAGAAGGTATTACTATGCTGCACAAACCCCAAGAATCCACTCTATACACTCTAGTGACTACAGGATCCGACAAAAAAAAGTAAGTATACCTTAGTTTTACCAGACCACTGAGCAAATCCTGGCAAAAGGTCGCCAAATGTTATGGGCCCACGCCCATCAAACATACACAAGTCTCTTAAAATACAAACAAAGTCACAAACGACCAAGTCCACAATAGGTGGAATGGCGGCAAAAGAGTGTACAGAGATGGAATCAAGCAGGATAAGTAAAAGCTGAAAATAAAACCTTAATATTTAATACAAACTTTTTAGAAAGAAATGACCACTGAGCCTCTTACAAAATACATTAAATAAACACAAAAATCAACCACACACTGAAAACATCGAATAACAAACACTCTTACACCAAATTAAGATAGACTATACAATTACACTTTAAAGAGAGGGCCCTGAAAGTAATAGGATGTCGAAAAGTCAGAATAACCTAACTTATTACATACTAAACAATTATAAAAAAAAAATAAACTGCTTCCCTTAAGTGAGCTCAAAACAGTAGTAGAGGCAAACGCAGCCTTCAAATCATGGGTCGAGAGGAATAATATATATCCTGAGACCTTACCAAATGTAAGAGAGGTCCCCTTGGCTAATAATTAAACCAAGGGCGAAGACTGGAGAAATAATCACTTTTACGTCGCAAGACGATCAACGGACACGACCGTCCGACAGGTAATCACACCTCACCAGTTGGCAGAGAGGTCCCCTTGGCAGTATGACTGGACCAAGGGCGAAGCTGAATAAATAAATCAATCTCCCAAAGGAGGACAGCAGCAGCAGCTGAATAAAGGCAGGTATCGTAATCCAAAAATCAGGCAGGCTCCCACAATGATAATGGTCCAGAAAACAACTCTCTCCGTCCTCGAGAAACAGCGCCGAATACAGCTCCGGACGAGAAGCCAAAACCACACGTGAAAATAAAACAAGCTCATTGTAATTAAAACTAAACAACAAGTCAGAAATGTCGGGGAGGAGGAAACAGGGTCATTACGTTCCAAAAGAATAATTACTGCCAAAGTGGCTTATTCAAAACAAATTAATTTACGTTAAATTAAACACATACTGACAATACATAAATAAAAAATAAATATATAATTTAATGAAAATAAATAAACAAAAATAAATAAATAAATAAATAAAATGAATATAATACATAAATAAATTAAAATAAATAAATATATAAATGAGAATAAATTAAAATAAATAAATAAAAATAAATAATTAATTAATTAAAATAAATAAATAAAAATAAATAAACAAATAAAAATAACGAATAAAAATAAATGAACATAAAAAAATATAAATAGATAAATAAATAAAAATAAATAAATAAAAATAAATAAATTTAAAATAAATAAAAAAATAAATGGAAAATAAATAAATAAAAATAAATAAATAAATAAAAATAAATAAAAAATAAATAAATAAATGAAAATAATAAATAAATAAAAATAATTAAATGAAGAAAAATAAATAAGTATATAAACAAAAACAAATAACTAAATAAAGAAAAATAAATAAAAAATAAAAAATAAATAAATATATAAAAATAAATGAATGAAAATAAATAAATAAAAATAAATGAAAATGAATTAATAAAATAAATTAATAAATAAAAATTAATAAAAATAAATAAAAAAATGAAAATTAATAAAAATAAATAAAAAAATGAAAATAAATAAATAAATAAAAATAAATAAAAAAATAAGTAAAAATAAATAAATATAAATAAAAGATAATAAATAAATATAAAGAAATAAAAAAATAAAAATAAATTAATAAATAAAAAAATAATAAAAATAAATAAATAAAAAAATAAATTAAAATAAATAAAGAGAAATAAATAAAAAAATACATAAATGAATGAAAATAAATGAAAATAAATAAATACATAAAAATAATTATATAAATAAAAACATATAAATAAATAATAATAAATAAATGAAAATAAATAAATAAAAAAATGAATAAATATAAAAATAGATAAAAAAAAACAAATGAAAAAAATTGATAAATAAATAAAAATAAAAAAATGAATATATCAATAAAAAAATAAATAACTAAATAAAAATAAATAAATAAATGAAATTAAATAAATAAATAAAATACATAGATAAATAAATAAAGATAAATAAATAAATAGATAAATTAAAAAATTAAAATAAATAAATAAATGAATAAATAAATAAATAAATAAATAAATAAATAACTAAATGAAGAAATAAATAAATAGGTAAATAAATAAATAAATAAATAATAAATGAATAAATAAATAAATAAATAAATAAATAAATAAATAAATAAATAAATAAATAAATAAATAAATAAATAAATAACTAAATCAATAAAAATAAAATGAATATTTAAATAAAAAAATAAATAAATAAAAAAATAAAAAATAAAAATACATAAATAAATAAAAACAAATAAAAAACATAATAAATAAAAAAATTAAAAAATAATAAAAAATAAATAAATATAAATAAATAATAAATAAAAATAAATAAATAATAATAAATGAAATTAAATAAATAAAAATGAATAAAAAATAAATAAAAACAAATAAATAAAAATAAATATAAAAAAAAATAAATAAAAATAAAAAATGAAATTAAATAAATAAAAAAAAATAAAAAAATAAGTAAATAAAAATAAAAGTGAAAAAAATAAATAAAAATATGTAAATAAATAAATGAAAACAAATAAATAAAAATATATAAGGAAATAAAAATAATAGATAAATAAATAAAAATAAACGAAAATATATAAATAAAAAATTAAATAAATGTAAATAAATTAATAAATATAAATAAATAAATATATAAAAATAAATAAATAAATAAAAATAATTAAATAAATAAATACGTAAATAAATAAGTGAAAATAAATTAAAATATATAAATAAAAATAAAAAAATTAAAAAGCAATAAAAATAAATAAATATATAAATAAAAATAAATAAATAAAAATTAATGGAAATAAATAAATTAAAAAAAGATAAAAATAAATAACTAAAAATAAATGGAAATAAATAAATTAAAAAAAATAAAAATAAATGAGTAAATAAAAGTAAATAAAATAGATAAATAGAAATAAATAAATAAAAATAAATGAAAAAATAATAATAAATAAATAAATAAAAATAAATAAATGAAAATAAAAAAAATAAATAAAAATAAATAAATAAAAATATATAAATGATTAAATAAAAAATTAAGAAAAAGAAATAAATTAAAATAAAGACATAAATAAAAATGAATAAATAAATAAAAATAATGAGTAAAAATAACAAAAATAAATGAAATAGATAAAAAAGTAAATAAATAAATAAAAAAATAAAAAAAATTATAGAATAAAAATAAACAAATAAAAATATATAAATAAGGAAATAAATAAAAATCAATAAAAATAAATAAATCAAAATAAATAAAAAATAAAAATAAATATATAGAGGAAAAAATTTTAAAAAATAAATAAATAGAAATAAATAAATAAATATAGATAAATAAATAAAAAAAAAAATAAATAAATAAAGTAAGTAAAAATAAATGAAAATAAATAAATGAATAAATAAATAAAATAAATAAATAAAAATAAATGAATATAAACAAATGAAAATAAATAAATAAAAATAATTAAGTAAATAAAAATAAATAAAAATAAAAAATAGATCAAAATAAATAAAAATAAAAATAAGAATAAATAAAAGAAAATAAATGAAAACAAATAAATAAAAATTAATAAATAAAAGAAGATAAATAAATAAAAATATATTAATATGATAAATTTAAATGAATAAATAAAATAAATAAATAAAAATCAATAAAAATAATTAAATAAATATAAATAAACAAATAAAAATAAATAAATTAATCAATAAAAATAAATGAATAAATAAATATAAAGAAATAAAAACAAATTAAAATAAATAAACGAAAATAAATGATTAAATAAATAAATAAAAATAAATAAATAAAATAAATAAATAAAAATAAATTAAAATTAGTAAATAAAAATAAATAAATAGAAAAAAAATAAATAAATGAAAATTAATAAAAATAAATAAATAGAAAAAATAAATGAATAAATAAAAATAAATAAATAAAAAAATAAGTGAAAATAAAGAAAATAAATAAATAAATAATAAAGGTAAATAAAAAAAATAAATAAATAAAAAATTAAATAAATAAAAATAAATAAATCAGTCAAAAAAATAAATAAAAAATAAAAAAATAAATAAGTAAAAATAAATATATAAATAAAATAAATAAATAAATAAATAAAATAAATAATTTAATATCAATAAATAAAAAATAAATAAATAAATAAAAATAAATAAAAAATTAAAATAAATAACTAAAAAAAAATAAATAAATAAATAAATAAAAATAAAGAAATAAATAAAATAAATAAAAAATATAAATAAATAAATAAAAAAATAAAATAAATAAACAAATAAAAATAAATAAATAAAAAAATAAATAAATACATGGAAAAAATAAATAAATAAAAATACATAAAAATAAATACATAAATAACAATAAAGAAATAAATAAAAAAATAAATAAATAAAAAATAAATGAATAAATGAATAACAAAAATTGAATAAATAAATGAAAATAAATAAAAAAAATAAAAAATAAATATAAATAAATAAATAAATAAATAAAAATAAATAAATAAATAAAAATTAAATAAATAAATAAATGAATAAAAATAAATAAAAATAAATAAATAAATATAAATAAAAAAGAAAGAAAATAAATAAATAAAAATTAACAAATAAATAAATGAAGATCAATGAAATCGATTGTTTCCTCCACTGGTATATCGATTATATTTTGTATACTATTTTTAATGATCAGGACAATGTGTACCACGGTTTTAACCGCTTAGATTTTAAAGAGCTATCGGAGTTGGCGGTGCGGGACACGGCCTTTGTGTTTAATGATGAAGTTTACATGCAAGTGGAAGGTGTAGGAATGGGTAATCCATTAAGATGCATTTTTGCTGATATTTGTATGCACAAATTCGAGAGAGAGCTGCTGGACAGCTGTCCCTCTGCTTTCACGCCGTTATTTTATCGCCGTTATGTTGACGACACTTTTGTCCTTTTTAAAGAACGTCACTACTGTGACCAGTTTTTGCAGTATGCTATTTCACTACATAATAACATTAAATTTACTTATGAATTAGACAAAAATAACCAATTATCCTTTTTAGACACCATCGTCATCCGTGAGGACAAGAGATTTCATACTGGTGTGTTCCGCAAGAAAACCTTTACTGGTCTTGGGCAGAATTTTTACAGTTCGTGCTTTTATAATTTTAAATTGAATTCCCTGTCCACTCTCCTCCACAGGGCCATAACACTTACATCCGACTGGCATCTTTTTCACAAGGAAATAGGTTTTCTCTATTATGATTTTAAATCCAACTGCTATCCATCCAATTTATTTTTAAAGTATGTTAAGAAAGCATTGGATAAGTCCTTTCACCCTCCGGCTACCACACACTTGGCACATAAATTAACATATTATATAAGTTTTCCGTTCACGCATGACGCCTCTTTCCTACCCAATCTAAAAAGGATTTTAACGAATTATTTTCCTGCAGTTGACGTGAAGCTCATATTTAAGAACCCAAGAACTATTGGCGGTATGTTTCGTCACAAAGAAAAACTGCCCCCTTTAATGCAGTCCGGTATTGTTTATTTATTTACTTGCTGTCAATGCCATTGTCAGACATACGTGGGAAACACGCCAACTGCTTAAGGTCAGATGTGACGCACATATTAGCGTTAGCTTTCGCACTGGGTGCAAGTTGTCTAATCCCGAAACATCCAATATTAGAAACCACATAAAACTATGCAAAAGTAAAATAAACTATAATGATTTTAAGATTATGCTAACCAGTCACCACGAACACCACCACCCTATTGAATCGTTAGCGATCAAAAAGCTTGTTCCCTCTTTGAACAATCATTCCTCGTCCATGCCCCTGTATATAGCTTAAACCACACCCCACCTTATGTTTATTGTTTTTCATACAGCAACTAGACTTCCAGGAAGGAATAAGGTCTGTTAGTTAAAATTTTCTATTTCTTTCTCTCTTTTTTTTTAACAATTTTATTTTAGGTTTACCTTTTTTACTGATGTTTTACTTTATCATATTTTATTTGTACATATATCCTAAATCTTGCTGTATTTGTATATTTTACTTTGTATTTTTAGCCTTGAGGATGAGACAAGGATCTCGAAACGTAGGCCGCCCTGAATAAAGGAAAACCATGTACCAAGCTGTCTGCTTTAGTGCCTTCTTGCTATAAATAAAGATAAATAAATAAAAGAAAAATAAACACAAAAATAAAAAAAAAATAAATACATAAAAATAAATAAATAAAAAAAATGAAAATAAACAAATAAATATAAAATAATAAAAATAAATGCGAAATAAAAAAAATAAACAAATGAATAAAAATAAAAAAATAGATAAAAATAAAAAAATAAAAACAATAATAAATAAAAACAAAATAAATAAGAAAAATAAATAAAAAATAAAAATAAATAATTAAATAAAAACAAATAAGTAAAATTAAATGAAAATAAATATGCAAAAATAAATAATTAAATAAATGAAAGTAAATGAAAATAAATAAATAAAAATAAATAAATAAATAAATAAAGATAAACAAATAAAAAAAATAAATAATTATAAATGAAAAAATAAGAAAATCAATAAATAAAAATACATAAATAAATAAAAATTAAATTAATAAATAAAAAAATAAATAGAAATAAATAAATAAAAAAATAAATAAGAAATAAATAAATAAATAAAAGATAAAATATAAATACATAAATAAAATTAAATAAATAAATAAAAATAGATAAATAAATAAATAAAAATATATGAAAATAAATAAATAAAAATAAATAAATAAATGAACGAAAATAAATGAAAATAAATAAATAAAAATAAATAGAAATGAATAAAAATAAATAAATAAATAAAAAGAAATAAATAATTAAAAATAAATAAATAAGAAAATAAATACATGAAAATAAATAAATAAAAAAGAGATAATAATAAAAAGTAAATAAAAATAAATAAATGAAAATAAATAAAAAAAATTAATAAATAAACAAATGAAAATAAATAAATAAAGATAAATAAATAAATAAAAATAAATAAATAAATGAATAAATTAATAAATAAAAATTACAAATAAGTAAATAAATAAAAATTAAATAAATAAAATTCAATAAATAACAAATAAATAAATAAAAGACATAAATAAATATAAGTAAATGAATAAATGAAAATAAAAAATATCACAAATAAATAAATAAAAATAAATATATAAATAAAAATATCAAAATAAATTAATAAAAAAATAAATAAATGAAAATAAATTAATTATTAAAAATATATGAATAAATCGAAATAAAAAACACATAAAATAAAAAAAAAGAAATATATAAAAATAAATAAATAAATAAAATTAAATAAATAAATAAATAAGAATAAAGAAAAATAAATGAATAAATAAAAACATTAATAAACAAAAATAAACAAATAAACAAATAAAATAAATAAAAGTAAATAAATAAATGAAAATAAATAAATAAAAGTAAATAAATAAATAAAAATAAAAATAAACAAATAAATGAAAATAAATAAATAAAAATAAATAAATAAATAAAAATAAATAAATAAATAAGCAAAAATAAATAAATAAAAATAAATAAAAAAGAAAATAAATAAATAAAAATAAATAAATAAATAAAAATAAATAAATAAATAAGCAAAAATAAATAAATAAAAATAAATAAAAAAGAAAATAAATAAATAAAAATAAAAAATAAATAAATGAAGATAAATGAAAATAAATAAATAAAAATGAATAAATTAAAAAGTAATAAATAAATAAATAAAAATAAATGAAAATAAATAAATAAAAATAAATAAAGAAATAGGAATAAATAAATAGATAAATAAAAATAAATAAAAATAAATAAATAAATAATTAAATAAAAAATAAATATATAAAAAATAAAAATAAATAAATAAAAAAAATAAATAATTAAATAAAAGAACATAATTTAAAATAAATAAATATAGAAAAATAAATAAATAAATAAATATGAATGGAAATAAATAAATAAAAATAAAGAAATAATTAAATGAAAATAAACAAATAAAAATTAATAAATAAATAAAAATGAATAAATAAGTAAATTAAAAATAAGTAAATAAATAAATAAAAAAATAATAATAAATAAATAAAATAAATAAAAAAATAAATGATAATAAATAGATAAAAATACATAAGTAAATGAATGAAAATGAATTAAAATAAATAAATAATGATAAATAAATAAATAAAAATAGATAAAGAAATAAATAAATAAATAGAAAATAAATAAATAAAAATATATAAATAAATAAATATATAAATAAAAATAAATGAATGGAAATAGATAACTAAAAATAAATAAATAAATAAATAAAGAATAATAAATAAATAATAAAAATGAAAAGAAATAAATCAAAATATATAAATAAATAAAGATAAATAAGTAAATACAAATAAATAAATAAATAAATAAAAAACGAGTAAAAAAATAAATAAATACATAGAAATAAATGAGGATAAATGAAAAAAATAAATGAAAATAAAAAAATAAATAAATCAATAAAAATAAATAAAGATAAATATATAAATAAAGATAAATAAATAAATAAAAAAATAAAAAATAAATAAAAAAATAAATAAATACATAAAAATAAATGAATAAAAAAGAATAAAAAATAAATAAAAATAAATAAAAATATATAAAAATAAATAAATAAATATATATAAATATATATATATATATATATATATATATATATATATATATATATATATATATATATATATATATATATATATATATATATATATATATATATATATATATATATATATATATATATATATATATATATATATATATATATATATATATATATATATATATATATATATATATATATATGTGTGTGTGTGTGTGTGTGTAAAGGCCAATTCTGAAGCCTTTACTTTATTTAAGTCTCTGTTTTATGAACAGAGGTTTGAATCCCGCTTATCCCGAGATATTAAGTGATAGCGTGTAGCGTGAGCCGACATCATTAGTTATACCTTTCCCTAACTAAAATCTAAGGACTACTGGAATGAGATGCTAAGTACAAAACTAAACCTTTATTGCCAAAAAAAAAAACAACGAAAATAACTTCTTAAAAATTATGAAGAATGAAAACGAATGATTCATCAAAGTATCAAAAATTCTTCTAAAGAAATAAGGTTCAAAATCATAAACACCCAATTACTTAAGGGAATACAGAAAATAACTCATCTGTCAAAACATAAACAGGTCAATTAATAAAATCAGGTCATGTCAAAAAGGTCATACCACTCCCTTCCTTGTAGGAGGGAGAGAGGAAAAAAGAATACCTGTGAAAAAACAAACGTCACATTAAAAATCAGAAAATGTAAAAATTGCAGAAACAAAAATTTTCACTGCCACAGGGGTGACGTTTGTGTTCATAGTTCTGAAAATAAAGTTTAAAAATGCTTATGAGTTCTACTCACTCCACAAAGTCCTCTGGGACAGTCTCCATGTGAAAATACACCTCACATTCTTAGTTTACACAGATATCGGATCGCAATGCCCGATCAATCAACGGTCCCACCCATTATATTCATTATGCAATGCACGAACAAACGTACTTTTCCGTGACATCATTCGAGGTCAAAGTTCGGCAAGACACGCCTCTGTGCTTCAAGGCGTCACGAAGTACACGTACACACACGTACATTATCGAAATGCTTTCTTCAAAACCGGATTTTGTAACTGGTTCAGCTTCTAGAACGTTCTGATCTGACACCGCATTTTCTACGCCTCGTGGTTTTATCAAGGAGCTTCTTCGACCCTTGTGGTATGCGAATGTCTCAGCATTTTTCTTATATGCTGTGTATAGTCGAAATGGACCCTGCGAATAGCTAACCCAACTTTTCAAAGGTCACCTTCGCGAGCCATTACAGTAGCTCGGTCCACGCACCTGAGGTGGACCCCACCTCATAAAAATCTAGGTGTAAAACTTATATATATCTTATCACAACGATATTATAGCACAATCAGTTCATTCAAGAAACGCATTACTCTAGACAATTTCACTCCTGGTACTGCCTCACGCTGAAAGCCTGCGACTGCGCACGCCAACGGTGACCGACCAAGATGAAAGGCTCGCGACTGCACCAGTCCAAGCTGAATGTATTCTTGCGTCTCCCAGCGATCCGACAAAGATGAATGGCTCGCAACTGCACAAGCCCAGGTTGAATGTGGCGCTCGCGAATCCTGTTGCGCCAACCCAACGTCTCCTCGAAACTACGGCAACCTGAAGACATCCTGCCCGACATCTCTCCAAAGCCCTGGATCGTCTCACCAAAGTGCAGAAGTAACGTTGACAGCTTTCTTATATGTTGAGGACGGTGAAGCTATTCCAACATCTCCGTTGCGAGGGAGTGGTATTTTCCGTGAGTCGGTCATATCGACAGTCATATCAAAAAGTAACTCGTCTATTCCCTATACCATATTATTACTGAACCAAATAAGACTACTAGTGCAAAGGTCATATGTTCTCAATGTGAAACAGTTCCAAGTTGGTACCCGGAATTTCCACAGTCAACTCACTATCAAGTACACTAACTCTAAGGAACTATTCATAAAAAAATTCTATTCAACAGAAAGAAGTACTCGAGAATCCTATCCATACACTGAATAACGAAAGGCAATCCTGAACATCTGAAAGGTATCATATCTCGTAAAAGACATCAAGGTTCTACTCCGGTTAGGGAATATTGCTCAATACCTGACTAATTCTCAGCACAATAGCAATTGATTTAATGGCAATCGCTCCTATGATCCTAACAACTACAATTACTCATGGCACAGCTCCCTTAATTTTTAAAGGAGAACTGAAAAATCCAAACACTTGAATTCGATATCCCTATCAAAAACCTTTCTAAACCTCTCCTAAATCCTAACTGACATATCCCAACCCGTAAAAGCTCAGACCCGTTCGGTCCGATATACTAAATACCTCCCCAAAACAAAATCCTAAACAACAAACCCTTATTCTGTAACTCTATATTGAAAGATATTGCGTCAGACGACAAAACACATCATAACATAATAACATACGGGTCAAATCTCGTATGAAATTAGCCCATGTCACAGTTCCCAAAGTCATATGAAAAAAAAAAACAGTAACTCAAAGTAACCCATTACTATCACCAAGTGCGAACGATGAAATCCCTAGCCGCAAATGCGATCCATAAAAAAAAACAAAAACTCAAATTCATATATCTACAAAACTCTATGGCATTCTGCACACAATTTACACCAAGTACTACAGCTTATATCAGAAATCACAATGAACCCGAACTATTAAAAATTCGTAAAACTCTACGGACTAACGTCCTCCTGAATTACAACAAACTACAAGTCATGCCCATTTGCAACTCATTAAAACCCGAAAGAAAAAAAAAAGACCCGTAACTACCCATTATCATAACAACAATACAACCCAGGAATGCATCCATGCTAATATCCATTAACCAGTCTTTTTGATCTTAGAAATATGTGTTAAACGAGACACCTGTGTTTTCATCCAGAACAACGAATCTATTTCCCTTCTTTGCTTCAACAACCCGGAACGGACCTTCAAACTTAGGACCCAGCTTATAGTTCAGCTGATTCCTGACATTTATCTTCAAATAAACCCTATCTCCAACAGCCACTTTGACTCTATCTGGCTTAGCATTACTCCTATCTACCATGTCTCGCGTTTTCATCTCAAGATTCTTAGCAAGGCGCGCATATCTCTCTTTCGCAGTTGAAATCAGCGATTTTACAACCTCATCACCTGTCGGAATGGGCAATAGATCAAACGCGCCTCGCGCTGGGTATCCAAACAGCGCTTCATTGGGAGACATTCCAATGGTATCGCTAAACATCGCATTTATACTATGCTGGACCTGTGGAAGATAGCGGTCCCAATTTGGGTCATTACCTCCCACGGTCATTCTAAGAGCTTCAATAACCTTTCTATTTGCTCGTTCGCACAAGCCATTCGCTTCTGGTCTATATGGAATAATATTGACTTTTTTAATCCCCATTACATTCGCAAGATATTTCATCGTGTTATTCACAAATGCACGACCGTTATCCGTGATTAGGACTTCTGGCGCCCATATCTACAAATATACCGTTAAAGAACGCGATCGCTACTTCCTCCGCTGTTTTATGCTTCAACGGGAAAATTTCTACGAACCTAGTGAACTCGTCAACGACCACCAAAAGGTGTCTATGGCCATAATTAGATTCACAAAAATTACTCAAGATGTCCATGTGGACTCTTTCTGATGGTCTGGTAGGAATCGGGAATGAACCCAGTTTACATGAAACGACCCTAGATGGCTTACATGCGTTACAAACTGAACAACTTCTAACAAAGTCTGCTATATCTCTTGACAGATTCTTCCAAAAGAACTGTCCTCGTACGTTCTGATATGTCTTCTCAATCCCCAGATGAGGAGTGATAGACCTACTGTGAACAATATCTAACACCGTAGGTACCAGGCTCGTGGGAACAACTATTTGCGTCGTATCGCCCTTATCTTCGCTATTTCTCAGTCTGTATCTAATCTTCCTAACTAATAAATTACCCTCTAATTCAAGCCCCGCAAAAGGCAGCTTATATCCCTTCCTAACAAATTCTCCTCTAAGAAATGCTTTTGCATCTCTCAAGGTCTCATCTTCAACCTGTTTGTTTTCTACCAGACTAATATCCCAGTCAATGCTATCTCCCGATACATAACACACATGCGTACCTTGCTCATCAGAAAAACTTCTACTAAGGGCGTCTGCTACAACATTCTGTCTACCTGCTATATACTTTATTTTAGCATCAAAATCCCTGATTGATAGATATCATCGGGCTCTTTTGGGTAAAAGAACTGGTTTACTAAAAAGATCCACCAACGGCTTGTAATCAGTCAAAACCTCTACCTGGCCTGGGTACCTAATATTAGGACTTTAAAGTGTATGAGGGCCGATACCACAGCAAACGCCTCCTTATCGACCACCGACATCAGGTGCTCATTGCTACCCCGCGTCTTAAACTTCCTACTGTAAAAAGCAATCGGGTGGAGTGTTCCATCGAATTTGTGCTTAAGGCATGCGCCTATTCCGACCTGGCTTGCGTCCGTAACCAACGTGAATGGACGTTCTAAATCTGGAAACTTCAACACTGGGGGATTTGTTAAAACATCTTTTATGGTTTGAAATGCTACTTGCTGACGCTATCCCCAAACAAACT